>JAMXBB010000007.1:2561587-3018022 GCA_024138015.1 Lumnitzera littorea | reverse complement strand
ATAATAATAAATAATTAATTAAGTAGAAAAATAATAAAGTAGAAAAATTCGAATTAATAAATATTAAACCCCAAAAATAAGTAATTATAGTAAAATAGGCTTAAATTAAGAAAATTAAAATTTTTACGATGCAAATAATTATTATATTAAGAAAAGCCTAATTTGATATTTTATAATTTTTTAAGTCAAGATAATGAACTTTATGATATTTTTATATCACAATCAAAACTGCGGGTTACAGCATTTAACGAACCCCTTATAAGAAAGTACACTCAAAAATAATCAAAATGAACTATAAGTTCATAAGAATCCAAACTAAATTGAAAAAGTTTTACGCAATTAAAAATTTAAGATAATTTGAGCGAGAGATTTAAGTTAAACTATATTTATTTCATCCTCAGGTTATAGTAGAAAACTAGAAAAATAATGACAAATATTTAGTTAATAAAGAAATCTAATTTTTCAGAATATTTATAAGATTTCTCATCTTTTATGTATTCAATTATCAAATTTAGGAATTCTCAAAGGCCGGAAAAGTGAGCATAACCTAGGTGAGGGAGTTCTTATGATCTATAATCTATTTACTGCTTGTTATTTGTATGCTGCTTGTTAATTGATAATTGATTAAATAACTAATTGCTTTATGTATTATCATCCGTGTGATCACTTTCTAAATTGGTAAATATAACTATTCAATTAAAATAACTAGTTATATCTATCGCAAGTCAGTAACCTAATTAGTATATTGATAAAGTGTGCTAACTTTGCAGATTCTTAAGAAAAGTACTTCCAATAAATATTTTTCCAATCTTAAATATATTTTGCATGACTTTTGTGAGGGCTCGTAGTAGCCATAAATGATATTTTTATCATTAAGACAAAGTTAGTATATTAACTCCAATTGATTGCAAAAAAACTCGCATACTTATGCTCGTAGGGCCTTAGATATTGGTTGATAACAAGATGGACTCGCTATGTATGCCCGAAGGGTCTTTGATGTGTTTTGTGAGGGGTTTTCGTTGGGGTCTACCTATATTAATTATTGATTCTCGAACTAGAGTAATAGTCAAGTAACGTTTGATGGGATATTGTCCCTAGGCAACCTCATGCGATTAAAGTGAGATGATCCATGTAGGTAAGTCTTGAGAAAAAATCGACATATAGACAATGCAAATCTATACCTTCTATAGTTTCGGACTCCTAAGGATGTATTGCTTGCATTCATTGCGCTTGCATTCATTTCATATGTAGATAGCTTATATTTGTGTTAATAATATTTGATAACTTGCTTGATGGTAGTGATGAGGAATGCACTCACTGAGCCGTAGTTTGCTTATTCTCCTATAGTTTCTTTTGTAAGTTTCTTGTAAGCAAAGATTGGGATAAGCTTAAGAGTAAAGTATAAACTAAAAATAAGCTTGGCAATGTTAGGATTGATTGAAAAGTGTATAGCGGTATAAAAACAATTTATGTAGAGTATATTCATATGATAAAATTATGCAATATTTATTATAAATTTGTAAGTTATTTTACCCCGTCTTAGCATTTAGTAGGAGATACCAATTCTATATAGTTTTGATGAACTGTAGCTTATCATATATCTATATTCACTTATATTTTATAGCAAACTATTTAAATAAAATCGAAAACCTTAGTGTTTAATTATTTAGAGTCTTATAATCTCTCACTTGCAAGGCGATTTTTGTATCATAAGTATATACATAATATGAAAATTTTAGATAATCCTACCAGACCCCCTTTAAGGTCATGACATTGCTAGTCATTAGTGACTATAAGATACACCTCAAAGAGGATAACCCTATAGGGTGGGCCCTTGTTTCCTTAATTGCAGGTGTTTAGTAAGCTTAAGTAAAGTGCTACAATGGTTACGTAGGGTCCTCTTATTGCCTTGCTTCGCCTTCCATAGGGGTTGGGTACCTTGTTCATGTTACTAAGCATCCTTTGGTCCAATAATAGGAGGTACTGATCCCGAGACTTGAATGCTTGCTATAGTGCAACAATAGCAACAGATGCCTATAGGTCACCTTAGGCAATGCAGCTGCATTTGCTAGAGTGGTTGATGTCATAACCGGTGCTAGTAAAGTTATATTAGGTAATTCACTAGTGCTGTGATAACTACAGGAATTGCATAAAGGTAGTAGAGAGCCGGTTCATCATACAAATGTTTTCTAATATGGTGTGCAGTACAAGTAAATCATCAACAGGGGGTAGTTGCACAATCTTAGGTGCTTGCACTACCCTGTGCGCTTACCAGTACCATGTTCTTGTACAATTGCGAATGCATGTACAATAGCGAATGCATGTACAATAGTTGGTGCACTATTATCTTGTGTTGCTTGGGTTTGCTCAACCCTCTCATATTGGTTCCTAGATGTGCCCATCATATCTAGTCTTCTTGCTTATAGGTACCACTCCGTCAAATCTCTCCTTCCCTATTGGAGTTTCCAAATAATATATGGTAGGGTTCACGCAGCTAACCGATCACGTGCAATAAGCATTCCAATCAATGTTTGTCCTAATGATACATGGAAGGATGTCACTAGAAAGAGGTATGGCCATATGGGAGGAAGAATAGGAAAACTTAATATCTTTAATATACGCATGTGACAGTGGATCAAACTAGATATTCTTGACTTTCTTATATCATGCTTGATAAAATTGCTTATTTAATCTTCTCTGGAGTGATTTTAGCAGAGCTCTAGTACTTGTCTCAAGCTTGTCAATGTTTCGAATGCATCAAATGAGAAAAGAAGCCTTCTATTTATAAAATTTGGAGGTTAATCTTATCCGTCAGATGACTCTAAAATGAATTATTGATATTAAACTTTATTATTGAAGCTTATCATTTCTTTTAACCTTCAAGGGCTTGAACATGAGCTTAAGCTTACTCAAAGACTTATAATAGTTAATGGAAGCCTATTATTATTATAAATAAACCTGGAGTACATATGAGCTCCCTTAAGGCCCATTAATGTCAAATGAAGCCCAAATGAGTTCAAATAAGCTATTTTCAAGTCTACCTTTCGCGTGCGAGATAATTAAGCAAGGCCAAGAGCGAAAAATTTAGTCTAGCAATCCCCATTTTGAATCTACTAGTTCGGCAATCTTCTAAAATTGCCAATTATACTTCAACAAGCCTAGCAATATTTTTCTTTTTTCTTTTGCTTTCTCACCTTTTTACACTAAATTTTTTCTTCTATACTTTATATACCCATATCTTTTTTTTTTTTTTTACCAACTATATTACAATTTAGAAGAGACAAAGATTCAAACATAGTCAAATAGCCTTGGTATATCTATGTTTAGTTAAACATAGAAAAAATTGCATATTCAATGCATATGAGGAGGGGAAAAAAAAATAGCTTTTATTTTTTTGCTTCAACATAATTACTTTTAGTATCTAATAACCAATATTTCTTTCATTCAAATACACGTGTGCAACATGTAAAAAACTGAAATACAAATGAAGTGAAAATAAATGAGATAAAATATAAATATGTTAATTGTATATTTTTTTTCTTTCGGAACTTCAATCCTATTAAGTATTTTCCTGAATGAGTTGATGACTACAGCTCCTCTCAAAACTATTGAAATAAAAAAAAATTATCATATTTTCTTGGCAATGATTTTTTTTTTTTTTATCTTAAGTGTAAAAATCATGATTGATTTTTCATTATATTTTTTAGATTGAATATTCTCTTTTGATGCAGAAGCTACACCTAAAGTTATAATAAGCAAAATAAATGAGCTTGGACTTACTTGAGATAATATTGCAATCATCTTCAAGTATTTTGTCATAATTAATGCTTCATTAGCTGTATTTACAACTTATTATAGAAAAAAGACTTCAATAATATTAACATATCACATGTTTTAATAAGTGATTAATAAATACTAATAAAAATTCTATCATGTACAAAATATAGATTCACTATTATTAATATGTGTATATATATAGGTATGTATGTATAAAGAATGTATAGTGTTTGCAATATAACTTTTTTTTTTTTTGTTGTTGAGCTTATTTAACTAATATTTTTCGTATATCATCTAATAACTAAAACGCTAATAAAAAATTTTGACTTTTGATTCAATAGTAGAGAATAAGTTTTTAGAGGTTAACTTTGTACAGCTGAGGTAACAGGATGTCTCTCAAAAAGGAAGAAGCTAAACAATTGCAACAAGCCGTGGTCATGTTCGCAAATGCACCACCAATTATGGCAGCAGGTGGAGGGAGGGGGCAGCTCACCATCGAACATAATCACTCTCAGAGATCAATAGGGATGCCATTGACGCAACATGGGATGATCAGTAGTGGTAGACTAGGTGGTCGTCTTCCTAATAATCAATCTCAGAGATCAATAAGGATTTGGTTAGTCTGGTGGAGAGTTTGACACATTATCAGTCGACTGTTTTTTCAACTGCTTCCATCTTCTTGACCATATTAGCAAGTTGGTCCATTGAGCTTTGGTCTTGTTGCCATCTGGTTGACCATATTCAATGTCTATGGTCCTGAGTGACTTGGCTCCCGGTCATTGGAAATTAATAGAACTCAAAAAGTACCCAGCGTAAAGAAAGAAAGAAAATCATCGTGCCATATAAATCGATAGTGCTGATTGAAACTCCTTGATATAAGTCGATGGCCTCATCACATTGATAAACCTGATTTTCCTTCTTCAGTTGTTTTAGTTTCGTATAATGTGATACGGGAAGTTATATTCTTACTACGATATCGAAGATACAAATTATAAGATGGTAAATTTTTCGTCCTATGCTTTCTAAAGACTGCTTATATTTACATCCACTCTCAAAAAGAATCTATAAAGCCGAGGATTTATCATATCCACGGCCAAACACTCCTCCCATGTTGGATGTTTTGTAAAAAATTCTGTTTGTAGGGATGTTTACTCGTATCGTCGTACTGCTATGTATAAGGAATATTTAATATGTAACTAACTAGCAGAGGCATACGGGAGATTCTTACGAGGGGAACCGACTTTTCAGCCTTTTTATTTTTTTATAGTACTGTCATATTTTTTTTTTTTATGGTAATTATGTTTTATTTGTGGTAACCACGATAAAAAGTTGATACCTAGAAATTTTTTTGCAACTTTTAGTAACAGTATATCCTCAAATGTTGTTGGTGATCACTTGGTTTAACTCAAGGACTTTTTGTGACAAGCAGACGAACAACTCTCACCCTCTTATGTTCACTACAGGACACCCATTATTTAATGAAGCTTATCCGCAGCAATTGATGATCAATAATAGAGGGTTTAAAAGAATGGATCTATAAGGAATGTGCTATGGTTCTCCTTTTGCAAATTCGAATTTCGCGCAGACACAAGATCAAGTGCCTTCACAAGAGGTCAGCTTGAAAACAACATGATGATACCCTTTGGACAAATGTGAGATCTAGTGCCTTCACAACAAGAGGATCGTCCTAGACTAAGGGAGCTTGATATGGTCATACACTTTGGACTAGCTGGGTGTGATCCTCTTCCCCACTATGTACCCCACCTATAACATCAAATAGGGTTGATCCAGTGGGTGGTACTAGACATAAGTCACCCTTATGCCATAAGGTGTTTTAAAAATAAATTTTTAAAACACATTTATTTTTCGGTAATATATGCAAAAAGTACTTGTATCTGAAAGTGTAAAAAGTTGGTAAGTAGTAAAAAATTAGTAGGTACCACCTTGGTATCATTAGAAAATATACAATGCCATTAAAAGATAAAAAAAGAAACTACGTTTGACTTTTTCTAAGACTTATTTTTAAGTCATATAAAATATCTGACTTATGTTTATCATCTCCCTTGATCCAGCACGACAAGAATGTTTCTTACATTGATTATGTTGAGAATTTCTCCTCACACTAGTACTTTTATAGCAATCATCCATCTTCTATTTATATTTCTCATCAGGTTTTATTTTTATAGGATCTGAGTTACCGTTGAGACGAGAGTTGCAACGGCAATTTGTTCCAAGTGATGCTATGCAGTGTGAATGAAGACTTTTACATGAATTAATCCGATCATTGTATAATATATGTCTAATAACTTCTTCCCTTATCTATTTATAATTTTATCTTTTTGACATCCTTTCTATCTAAAATCTGGCTTCAAATCCACACTAAAAATTACCAAAATGAAGAAACAAGCCATTATAATACCTTATGAAGCGAATTTTTTTATTTTTTGTCGTTTCTTTCCAAAAAAGAAATATCATCCACACTAATTTTCAATTCTAAGTTTTCATCCTTTACTTTTAATTAATGAAAAGGCTAACATTACGATCTTATCTAAGTGTGACACTACTATTTTTCCATTTAGTTTCACTATAAGAAATTCAAGTTATGACAACGAAATATTATGGTAAAATATGTTTTTTTATGGTGATTTGTTTTTTTCTAATGTACACATCCTCAAATGTTGGTGATAACTGCATCACTGTAATCAGATGTGTAGAATGGTGCACCAAAACTAACTATATGGGAGAAAAATTGAAATGACTATCCCTCTTCTCATAATCGGAAGGTTTGAGAACGAGTCTTTTTTATTGAAAATATTTTTCCAACCTTTTTAATATCTAATACAATCAAAACTTTATGATTGACAAAGATTATCCGAATAGTTTTAAAAAATTAAAGATGTTAGTGTAGTGACAAGTGATGAAGGAGGAGGATAACTACAATGATTAGCAACCACAAAAATTGTTAATAAAAAATAGAATGGTCTTCTCCTATTTAAAAATGGAAACCATTTATCTCTTCTTTCATTCACATGGATGAATACAAATTGATAGGACGCTTAAAAAAAATACAGCAGACAGCTAACATTCGATTGCAAAATCTCAAAAAACAAAAAGCATATGACTTTTGGTGCATTTATTGCGACAAACTATGTTAACTACGCCTAATGATGGGGAAAAATATGATAGGGTTGTAGTAATTGTTACAACAACGCTTGTTTTGATTTTTTAAATTAATACAGTAGTTTTGTTGGCAAAAATAAATAAATAATAATAATAATAATAATAATAATAATAATAATAGAGTAGTTCCATTATTTCTATCAATCATCACCGATTTCTTTAATTTAAGGCCTATAAATTGTGCGTGCAAAACAACGTCGACCTCTAGTAATGGGGGGAACAAAAACGATAAGGTTGCAGTAACTTACAAAAACACTTTTCTTTTGTTTTTTTTTTAAGTTTAATTAAGCTCCTGACTTAATAGAGCCAAATATTATAAAACTCAAATTAGACTTGATTACTGACAAATTAAATTTGAGCAAATATTGAGCCGAATGTATGAAGATTATGAATAAATTTCATGTGATGTATATTGGCAATTATTTGCATCATTTTATTTGCAGCATTATCTTATCATTATCTAAACTATCAAGCCAAAATATCCCATTTGTCTTTACATCGTTTAACCTAGAGCTTTTAAAAACTGAAATGGAGGGTAGATGGTGACTTAAAAAAATTAAAAAGTAGATGTGTTATAGGTTCTTTTTTACCATAATCTTATTAGATAAGCACCGTAAATAACTTCTCTATATTTTACTCCATCTATATAAATCAAGTTTCTACAATAATATTATACTGTTTATCTCCTCTCACACCCGCATTGGGAATGCATTTGCCCCTTAGGTATCATATAAAATATAAGCTATAACACAGTGCAAAATTCAATAAATCATATCATATATCTGATTCTGTTCCTCTTGGTTTGAGAAAAAAAATAATAAATAAATAAAGTATTGGATTTTATATTAATGAGGGGAAAAAAATGCAAAGGTATAATTATTGACATAAAAATAGTTGAAACATAGACATAACGTAAAAATGGAAATCATGAGAACTAGGAAAGACAGATAGTTAAATATTTGGAAAAAAAAAATTGAATGTGGATATCATGAGAGTTGGTGCATTTAATTTATTTTAGGGACAGCCATGAGAAAACATGATAGCACAAATCTAGGAATAAATCTAATAGGGATGTACCATTTTTTACGTCGTGAATAATGACCCTACCTGATTAAAAGATATGGGTCAAAATTTTGTTATAGATAATTTAAACTGTTTTTTTATTTTTTTTCCTCAGTTATCTGTACCCACTTTGTATGAGCAAACTCTTAGATAATTCGGACCCTAGTCCACTGTCCAATGGACAGTATATAAACCCTTATTTGGAAAAACGCCAGAACTCCCATATTTGAAAATATAGTGCCTAGAGGTATTTATTCTTTGACTGGTTTTGTCTCCTGTCATTTGACAACAAACATGACTCGTTACGACGGTTTGTTTTCCTTTCCTTTAGTTTCTCAATTTCTTTTGCTAATCCTTGACATGAGAAAGTGTTGGTTTATGATTATGGAAAGATATATTTACTATCCTTTTTTAGATACACAGCAAAAATAAATTATGAACACTATAAGAAATTCAAGTTAAAGTAGTGAATTAAAGGTTAATATTATGACCCTTTCATAGTAACACTTTGTGGGAAACTTACTCCAATTGAAGTCTTCTACACCTTTTTCTAGGGAATTGCCTTTTCTACAAAACTTACCTCTAGCGTAGCTCTCGGTAAGTAATGATTAACAGGATCAACAACGTTATAAGTAGAAATTATGTGTTCTCGTTGTTGTGGATGATCCTGCTTCTATTGATTATCTGAAGCTTCTCCTACAATGGTTTGTTTTCCTTTCCTTCAATTCATCACTTTCCTTTGTTAATCTTTGATGTGAGAAAGTGTGTATTTATGATTATAGAAACAACCCAGGATATATTTACTATCCTTTACACAGTGGAAATAAATTATAAGTACAAAATTACACTACAAGAAATTCAAACTAAGATAGCCAAGAAAAGGCTAATATTGTGACCTTTTGGTAGCAACAAACTTACTCCTGCTGAAATCTTCTGTAGTAATTATGCAAGGAATTGCTTTTTGGAGCAAACTTGCTGGCTTTCCGTAAGTAAACGCTAACATGTTTGCTATTTGCGCACAGAAATGTAATCATGAACCGGAAAACATCCACGATTCACAACCTAAATACTTTAGATATGCAATAATGGAGTATATTTTCAAGACACTCTTTTTATTATGATTTTCTTGTATATGATTCTTTCTTGTTCATACAATTTATTAACTATGGCATTAAATTAATTTGCTTATGCACAGAAAGAAGGTTTTTTCAATTTTTCCTTTCAAAGATATCTATTTTTTTTTTTTTCTATTTGTTTTTGGTTTTTTAGTATCTCTTTAATTAGTTGGCTCAGGAGTGACCTTTATTATTATCTTTTCTCTTAATGCTTACAATACAGTCAACGAATTTCATGATCATTGAGGAAATTAAAACATGGTCTAGTGAATTTATGGCTGGTAATATTATTGACGATGGCTTATGCAATGCATGCGAGAAAAGCTTTAATGGGTATCATTCGTCTTGTAGATTAACTAGTAGTGCATATAATTAGTTTCCATTAAACATGAACGATAATCATGTAGAAACTACTGATGAATCATTCTTCCATGCATGAATGTTAGCGCAATGTTGCTCTTTTTTTTTCCTAAAACAAAAATTTAGCTCTTTAGTCCATTGATTTTGTTTCACAATGAACTGTAAAATTTTTCAGTGACCATTATGAGCAATGCATCAAGAACGTTGGAGTTGATCATGGAAAATAAAGGCAAGTTTGATGTTCTGATTGCTGATGTTGATATGCTGGGCATGGATGGCTTCCAACTTCTTAAGAGTCTGGGGAAGATGTTGCCTGTGATTTGTAAGTTTTACCTTTTTCAATAATAATAATAATATTATTATTAGATCTGTGGAGTTTCTATGCTTCTACTTGTATTTTTTATAGAATTAGTATAATTTTTCATCTCACCTTTAATTTTGAATCAATTAAATTCTAGTCACTAAAAACACAGTCATTTTTAGTAGCTCAAATGTAATAGATACAAAATAAAGGGTGAGATAGAGTGTTTAATTAGTTGTATCAAAAACACAGATGGAAACATAAAAAAATCCTTAGATCTGATAATAAAATAATTTATCATAAATTTTCCTTAAATGTTACTATGGTTGGTTGAAAAAAATGTTACTACTTGAAAATGTTAAGTTCGTGTTTCAGAACATTTATTAAATTAACTAAACTTTTTTTTCCTTCTACTTTTGGTAAATTATCAATAGTGCTGTCATCAACTGCTGGCTTGAAACTGATCAATAGAGGATTAGCCAAAGGAGTTTGTTACTACTTTGTGAAACCAGTCCACTTTGAATCTCTGAAGAACATTTTGTGTCACATGAACCAGCGGAAGGAAACTTGTGTTTATACTGCTCAGAAGAATCCTGTTAACTTATCTCCACATCCAGAGGACATACATGCAAGACTTCTAAGTATGGATCAAAATGGAAGGTTTGATACGAAGCACGAAAACCCGAATGTAGGGGAGGCTAGAGAGGTTCCCAAGGATGAGCATAACGTCGTTGATCTAGTGCCCCAGAAGAAGCCCCGCTGTGTTTGGGATGAGAGGTTGAAGAGAAAGTTTGAAGATGCATATAACAAATTAGGGCCCGAAAGTATGTTACTCTTTCCATTTGGTTACAATTTTAAGCTTCATTCATCTAATATTTTCTAAATGAATAAAAACACAAGTATGCAAAGTATTAAAAAAATAAAAAGCTTTATTTGTCGTCTCATGATCAATTTTCGTCATATCTTCTAAGTTGAATCTCCTCTTCTAATGCAGATGCTTTACCCAAAAAGCTTCTAGAAAAGCTGAATGAGCCAGGACTTAGTCGATCTCATATTGCAAGTCATCTTCAAGTATGTTATCATTACTTCTTTTTTTTTTTTTTTGTATTAAGTTGTGTATAGATTACTTCATAAAAAATCACTTGTATATACATATTAATTTTGATACAACATATAGATTTTTACTAAAATCTGTATATTGTATCAGAATCCATATGTGTGTATATTCTAGTAATGGAATATATACTAAAATTTAAATATTTGTTACACATTTTGTATATATATTCCACAATTTTATGCCACAACTTTATATGAAATCGTCCATACACTACTTAAGGGTAGTAGTATCATAACAAACAATTGACTGCATTTTATAACCTATGAGAAGGGCATGTGCTCATAAAGTTTCTGCCATAAATACTATGTCGGGATGTCTAATGATGAGTTTTGATTTAATAATATAGAATTTTCTCTTATGAAGCTAACTTTAATGTTATATGTAACAGAAATACAAGGATTCTCTCAGAAAGGCGGAAGCAATAAAGAAACAGAAAGCCGAGAAAGCCGTCATTTCCACTGTCTGCGATAATGACATGATGATTCCTTGCCCAGCAAACGCCCTAATGCAACATGGGACGACTGGTGCACTAGATTCTCTTCCTTCTATGAACATGCCTTCACACGAGGTCCTTGCCAGGATGCTTCTTGAGAATAACATGATCATGCCCTTCAGACAAATGAGAGAGCAAGTGCCCTCACAACAACAGGACGACCTTGCTAGAATGGTGCTTGACATGCTCATCAGACACTGTGGACAATGCCCTTATTTTAATTGGTGTCATCCTTCTGTTCCCCCACTATGTACCCCACCACCGTCAGGTAATTTTTTTAACAAGCAATTTCGCTTGGTAAATCCTTATTCGAGAAAATTTCTTCCTAAATCAGTACTTTTTGTAGCAAGACATGATCTATACATCTCTTATTCCAATTTCTCATATCTCGGGTTTTTAATTTTTACAGGAGCTGAGCTACCTTTGAATCCAGGGTTTTTGCAACACGAATCTGTTCCAGATAATCATGTTATGCGATCCAATGGGGCCTCTTATATTTCGAGCAACGCCGGACATTCCGATGATCACTTGATCGATAATGGACTAGGACAAGGTGGCATGAACTCCGATAGATGCTACGATTTCCCAACATGTGAACGACTGGTTTGAGAACAGATTTGACGATGAAATTTGGATTGAGGTCGAACAAAACAGTGATGCGCTCGGCAACCATTCTTAGGTTTGGTTTTTATATTATATGGTTCAGACAACATACTCTGAAAACCCCTTTGTCTTTTTTATGAGTCTGAAAAGGGAACTTTTTTTTTTTTTTTAGTAATGTTTACTCTAATAAGATAGGGAGTAGAAGAAATATCCATTCTTTCCCTTAATAAAAAGAATTGCTATTATTCCTAAAATGTAACTCCTATTGTAAAAAAGTCTAAAATAATATTAGTGGAATTATTTTTTTTTTCAGCTTTATCCAGGTAAAGTTGGTACACTGCTTTTGCTTTACATATTTATTTGAAGGTTTGTCTTTATCTGCTTAAAGTATCCAAGTTTCTTTTGTTTTTCTTTTTTTTGGTAAGTAGATTTCTTATTTCATATTTTTTATCTCTGCGTCATTATGATATGTAATTGGGATGTATGAGATGATGGCCATTGGATAAAAATGCAAATTTTTTTTTTCTTTTAGAAAAACTTATTTCATATTTTGATGTCATTTTCAGTATTATCTATTAAATTGTAGTTAAAACAATTAAACTACGTTGAAAGCGATGAATATATGGCTTTTAATCTATCAAAACTGACGTGCCTTCTTACTATATTAGCAATGTTTACATTAAATTACTATATGGATCCTATTAATGAGTTTTTTTAACACTTAATAAGCGTTTAGAATAAAAACTTTATGTTTTTCAATAACAGTTGTATATTTTACGAACAAGAAAGCATATTAAAGGTGAACTGTCCATTCACACATTTCATTTATGTCATTGGATCTTGAAAGGAATCGTGTACGTGTCCTTGGAATTCATCCGAATTTGTTGATACCTTAATCTTTTATCCGACATACCAACGATGGAAGCTTTATTGAATTAATCAAATGAATCTTTAGCTAAGGCATTGGAAATCTATCCTCATTAGTGCATTTATTATTTCCAATAGTCAACACATACACTATATTGCATCTTTCTTTTTTATCAGCACCATAGTGGATGCATATCCGCTATAACTCGGCCTAATAACCTTCTCAACGTTTTTTTAACTAAAACCGTCTTTTGTACGGTTTTTTGAGTGTCCACGAAATAGTGCGTTTATTGATCTTTGTGAAGTTTATTGATCTATATAAAGCAATAGTTGTTATGATATTGCTTATTCTTGTTGGTCTATGTAAAGTTTATTAATTAAACTAAGCCCATTTAAGTTTTATTAGTGGAGTGTTCTTGTTGAATGCAAAAGAAGGTCAATGTAACTTTAGGTATAGGTTTATAGATCAAGAGGAAAGTAATGTAACTCATGTAGCTTAACCAGTGCTTAAGTTTTTTTCTCTTTTTTATGGGTGGTGGTTAGCGCATAAGTTTGGTTCTAGGTTGAAAATCCTTACATGATATTGGATCTCAAGCCTCAACCCACATAAGATACAACTTATTGAATAAGATTAAGGTAATTACAGCTACATTGTTACCTATTCAAATGCCAACATATACTTAATGCCCCTTGTTGATACAACTCATATGATTCAACCATTGGATCTTCAAAAGAGCATTCACCAAACCTTGCACATAACCTTTTCGCTAACTCTTTCTAAGTCATGGGATGCAACTCAATTCTAGTTCTCAGGTACGCATAATACCATTGGAGAGCTCGATCTTCTAGATGCATAGTTGTAAATTTTACCTTACATAGCTCTAGTTTTGAGTCTATGCTAAAAAATTACTCTACCTTATAAACCAATGTCTTCATGTCTCCCATTGAATACAAGGAGGCCTACTTTAGTAGTTCTTGCAGGTAATCAAAAAATCTATTTCAAATTTCCCAAGAAACTAGGTTTGGATATTTGCTCATTAGAATTTGTTTTGTCCATCCCTATTCATGCTTACTAACACTTGTGGAAGTATCAATATGTCCCTACCATCATGAAAATATTGTTTAATTTGTGTAATTGCGTGTTTCTACTATTTTAATAACTCTTATTGCCATTGTTGGGTTTTAGTGAATACCCTCACCCAATCAACCCTTTTCTTTTTTAATAATTCTCAACTCATGTTTCTCTTTTTGCTCTTTTCTAACAGATCCAATAGCTTCTTTTAAGCATTTGAATTCTTTAGTTTCAATTGTATAGTGGCCTAACAATGCTTAGATACTAAATGGCATTTCAAGTTTGCAATAGAAGGAAAACTAGATGAAAATTAATCAACAAAGGATTGAATATGAACCCAAAAATATATTATCTAGCTCAAACACAAGCAAGATTTGGGAGAGTATATGTTGGATTTTTCATTCATGTTTTTATTACAACAATGAATTTTAATGTAATTCTCCCTTGTATGAGTAGTTAAGATACAATTGTGCTAGCGCCAGATGCCACATGATCAAATTGTTACTCATACAATTATAGTTCTTTACATCATGCAATTTGTAATGGTAGATATGAGTAGCATGTAAATGCTTGTATGAATATGATTTAGATTATTATACAATGAGAATGCTCTTAGTCGTAACCTATGCAACTTATGCAATTACTAAGCCAAGCTTCTAGGTTATTGTTATCAAATAGTTCCTTTCCTTTAGGCTTTATAGGTGCCTCAAAAGTACATAACCTTCGAGAAGTTGATTCAAGAATGAGAAGAGTTAAGGATAAGGAGGTAAAACTCAGGTCAATAAAAATATTAAAAATGTAATCATATCATATTATAACATATAATTTCAAAAACTGAGAGAAAGAGGGTTAAATTGAAGAAGATTTAATTAAATCAACTTTTGATACAAATTGATCCGTACTATGATAAAAACTGATTCTATTGCATGAATTTATATAAAAAATAACCATAATTATTCATTATTCTTAAATAATAACACCTATGATTATCTCTTATGTAGATTTATTTTGATATGATAAGATTACACAACCACTATAGAAACTTCACCATTTCACACATTTTTATAGACAACTACCTCCTTCTCCTCTCATAATCAATGCTTATATTTGTTTATAAACTAATGTTTCACTCTCTTCTTTTTTCTCTCCCCCTCCATATTTTTGCTTTTTAGTTTTATCTCTTTTCCTTAACTAAGTTTTATATTTGCATTTTATGTAGGTGAAGATGAAATGTGAAATGGATTTAGATCGAGTGGTGAAAACCATGAAAGCAACAAGATTAATAGAGGAGTTTACAGATGCAATTTTGCTAGCACTCTATGAATTCCGTTATAATGGTATAAGTTATGAATTGATGTTTCTTATGTGTTCCATTTGTAATACTTTTATATTCCATAGGCAACAACCTCCTTCTCCTCTTACAATCAATCCCCTTCTTCTTTCAAATAATCAATTATTTTATTTGTTTTTAAACGAATTAATGATTCACTCTCTTCTTTGTTTTTTTTTTTTTTAAGTTTTATCTATTTTTCTTAACTAAGTTTTATATTTATTTTTTATATAGTGAAGATGAAATACGAAATGAATCTAGATTAGACAATGAAAACCATGGAAGCAAAAAAGATTAGTAGAGGAGTTTACGGATACAATTTTACTAGCTCTCTACGAATTCCATTGTAATGGTATAATTTATAAATTAATGTTTCTTCTAAATTCTATTGTAATACTTTTATATTATATATATAGTTAAGCGAGTGATGATCAAATGAACTTTTGTATTATGAAATTTGGAGATAAATCCTATTCAAGTAATAAAAACTATAGAAGTATGAGTCCATAGGTATAATTTTAACTATTTTTTATATTTCATATAGTATTTGAATTATTTTTTTATTGTATCATTGAATTTGAATTAGTACAATTTTATTTATTATTTTTAGCTCACTTTGTTTAATGTGAAGTTTCATCTATTCAATATATTTTTGTGTCATCCCAACATTAACTCAAAGTAATTCTAATATAATTACCTTTGAATGAATATTAATACATATTCATAGCAAGTTTTAAAATTTATATAAAAAAGTTTATTATATAAAAATGAAGCTATTGATGGTTTAGATAGAGAAATTGATTCTAAAGTTAGCGAAACTATTAACATAAAACAAAAAGAAATTATTAATCAATTAATGATTCCAAAGATATTCAAATTGTATTTCTTACTTCACTCCATGGAAGCTATACTATGAATATGGAATTTTCTATTCATCTAAAGGTAAGGTTGTATTTCTATATTCAATCAATAAAGTCTTATATCTACTCTTGTGGATCATAATTAAAAAGAAAAAGAATATATCATTGCCAGGTGAGTTCTAACTTACATGAGGGGCCTAACAATCAAGGCATTGTCTTAGAGGGAAACTTAGAGAAATAAAAAGGATTTTACGTTTATAACATTATTATTTTTCCTTTGCATCAAATTTTCTTGGTTATGTTTCTTAAAATAAAAACTCATGTTTTTTTCATAAATAAAATCTAATAAACAAAATTATTTTATCGTAAGTTTATTTGAATTATTGTTAACCATAAAATTTAAAGAATTTTATGTATTTACCATAAAAATTAATAAATATTATATAAATATAAATTAGATAAAAAAACATTTCCAAATTGTCGTTGCTATGTCTTCACATCTTGAAGATGACACGTAACTACTTATACTAATATCATATCTTCAAAATACAACACTAGTATAATACCTATATTGCATCTTGATGAATCTCAAAAAAACTTATCAAGTTGGGGTTTATATTATTACTTACTTCGATAAACCCACCATCATATGACCGAATCACCCTTTTCATAAACCTTTCGTCATAGTGGATATGCAAATTCACAAGACTTGGAATAACCACCATTTAATCTTGTAACATATGACAAAAATTTTTAGTAATGTAGAAAAAAAATTATTAGAGAGTAGAAAATTAACTACACATATTACTATAAAAAAAAAAGAAAAATAAACAAATAAAAATAGTAGTTGCATCTTGTCGCTCAGTAAGAATTATGCTATATGTGTGCGCAATTATTTTGTTTTCAATGAAGGTATAAGGAGTATACTGTTCAAGATTAAATTGTAGAATTCTTCTAGATTTGTTGGGTGATATCAAGGAAATTCAAATAAGAAATAAGAATTAATTGAAGGTGTAGCTAATCTAAAAAAAAATGGAAGGAAGATATTTGCTACAATCATAAACCATTCCAAGATTATTAGATAGGATTTTAGGCACTAACCCGACGATATACCAAACTTCAGACTACATGGGAGGCTTGCTCACGAGCTCCGTACGAATGGATGACCTATTTACATGCTCTATCATTGCTAAACGGCTTACTCTACTCTGTTGGGTCTACCCTGTTATGCTGAGTACGCCCCGTTGTACCCTAACCAAGCCATCTCATAGACTTATCTATGAGCTATGGTAATATTGGAAGACCTGATGTACTCTGCAAGTTCTGTCTTAGCCTAATATTTGTACCTTGCTTTGCCAGGTCTTCTTTGCTATACTTGATCTATTCTACCCTACTATGGTCAACTCTATCCTACTTTGTCAGGTCGACTTGGATTAGCTATATAGGACTGTCCTGTCTTGCCCATCCATCCTACCTTACTAAAGTCGATTTGCTCAGTCGAATCTGTTCGGCCAAGGTTTGCTTTGTCATGACAAGACTACCCAGCTATTCCACGTTACCTCAGCTAGACCAGGTCATATTAAACAAGTCAGCTATGACCATGCTAAATCAACTCAACCATGTAAGGTCGACCAATGACATGTTATCCCGGCCACTTTCATATTAGGTTGGTCTTACCATGTCAGGTCGAACTAACCATTTGAGGTCGGCCTCGAAAACGTCAGGTCGGCCATAGCATAACAAATCAGCCCCGAACAAGACGGGATGTCCAGAATCAGGTCTGCCCAAATTACAACCCCAAGTCTCCAACAGCTCTTTGGAATCAAAACATCAACCCTCACCCAAAGATCTCACTTAGCTATCTATTTTACTAATGTTGTTCGGATTTTCTATTTCTTGTATTTTACCTGTAATTAGCCTCATGCCTATCTTATATTTACAGAATTGCCACTAGGGCAAACTTAGTCATTTTATTTATTTACAATTTTATCACCATGTATAAATAGAACACTTATATAGGGTTTGAAACAGATTTTGACATTTAATCAAAAACCTTTTGAGACTTTTCTCTTGGAAACTCTCTTCCACCCGCTCTTATCAATCCCTTTAGCAAGGATTGTGGCGAGCAACCATATTATTCGGACTGGTACATCACATTCGACAAGTCTTAGGTCTGTGTGTGATTCTACGATACGTCATATCCGTAAAGTTAGTACACAGGATTACTAAACTCTCGACTTTCATTTATCTTTCGGGCCATCTCATAGTTCGGACCCATCCATTGGTTTACGCATGATATCAGGTTCTGTATGTTCATTCATGATGATCCGTATCATAATTAATGGTTGCAAACATGACTTAGAAAGAAAAAAGAAAAAAAGAAAATGCCTTTTGCTCATTTGCTAGGTTTAAAGCTCACAAACAAGGAACTTAACAACTACGCGATGTCATTCATGGATATAAAAACATATTTTATCCATTCCACTTTATTAAATCATCTCTAACATAGCATAAAGAAAAACTAATACCTAGTAATACAACTTATCCAATGACTACTGTAAGGTTAGGTTTTCATCTCAAAGCAAAAAGTGAATTAGGATTCGGATCAATAATTTAGGTTTAGGTTAGGGTTTAGAGAAATTGGTAGTTAAGTGAAAAAGCATCCATCTTTTTAGCAAATATGTTTTGAAAGCAATCGTGTATATGTCCTTGGAATTCATTCAAATTTTTGGATGCCTTAATCTTATATCTACCATACTAACGATGGAAGCTTTATGCAATTAATCAAATGAATCTTTAGCTAAGGAATTGGAAATCTATCCTCATTGGTGCATTTATTATTTCCTATAGTCAATGCATACACCATGTTGCATCTTTCTTTTTTATCAGTACCATAGGGGATGCAACTTGGCTACAACGAGCTAATAACCTTCTCAACAATTTTTTAACTGTATCTTCTAAAACCATCTTTTGTGCAATTTTTTGAGTGTCTATGAAACAGTGAGTTTATTGATCTATATAAAGTAGTAATTGTTATGATATTGCTTATTCTTATTGATCTATGTAAAGTTTTTTAATTAAACTAAGCCCATTTAAGTTTTGTTAGTGGAGTGTTCTTGTTATATGCAAAAGGAGGTCATTGTAACTATAGGTATGGGTTTATAGATCGAGAGGAAAGTAATGTGACTCTCATAGCTTAGCTAGTGTTTAATTTTTTTTTTTTTTTTAGGTAGTAGCTAGCGCATAAGTTTTGTTGTAGGTTGAAAATCCTTATAGGATATTGGATCTAAGGCCTTAACTTACATAAGGCATGACTTATCGAATGGGACTAAGGTAATTACAATTGCATTGTTAACTGTTCAAATGCCAACATAAACTTAACACCCCTTTTTAATACAACTCATTTCATCCTAGATCTTCAAAAGCACATTCACCAAACCTTGCACATAACCTTTTCACTAACTCTTCTTGAGTTATGTGATGCAGCTCAATTCTAGTCTCGTGTACACATAATACCATTGGAGAGATTGATCTTCTAAATGCATAACTACAAATTTTACCTTACATAGCTCTAATTTTGAGTCTATGCCGAAAAATTGCTCCACCTTGTAAACCTATTGCTTCGAGTCTCCCATTAAATCCAGGGATGTCTACTTTAGTAGTTCTTGCGATTAATCAATAAATTTGTTGTAATTTTCCCAAGAAACTAGGTTTGGATATTTGCTCATTGGAATTCATTATGTCCTTTCCCCTTCGTGCTTACTAACACTTGTGGAAGTATGAATATGTCCCTATCATATGTAATCTGAGTAATTGTGTGTTTCTACTATTCTAAGGACTTTTATTACAATTATTGGGTTTTAGTAAATACCCTCACCCACTTATCCCTCGTTTTTTTTTTTTATAATTCTCAACCCATGTTTCTCTTTTTGTTCTTTTGTGGCAGATCTGGTGGCTTCTTTTAGGCATTTGAATTCTTCAGTTTCAACTATATAGTGGTCCAATAGTACTTAGTACTAAATGGCACTTCAATATTGCAATAGAAGGAAAACTAGATGAAAATTAATAATATGGACCTAAAACATACTATATAGCTCAAACACAAGCAAGCTTTGGGAGAGAGTATATTTTAGGTTTTTCATTCATAATTTTATTTCAATGATGAAAATTAATGTAGTTCAGTTGTGCTAGCGCTAGATGCTACACGATCAAATTGCTACTCATGCAATTACTGTTGTTTACATTGTGCAATATGTAATGGTGGATATGAGTAATATGTAAATGCATTTATGAATATGATTTAGATTATTATAAAGTGATAATTCTCTTAGCTATAAACTATACAACTTATGCAATTACTAAACTAAGCTTCTAGGTTATTGTTGTCAAATAGCTTATTTCCTTTAGGCTTTATAGGCTCCTCAAAGTACGTAATCCTCAAGAAGTTGATTCGAGAATAAGAGTTAAGGATTTTCGAGAATAAGAGTTAAGGATAACGGTGTCAAACCGAGGCCAAACCATGATCGAATTGATGTCAAGAAAAATATAGTCATATCATATTATCATATTATAGCATATAATTTTGAAAACTAAGAGAAAGAGGGTTAAATAGAAAAAGATTTAGTTAAATCAATTTTTGATACAAATCAATCCGTAATATGATAAAAACTTATTCTATTGCATCAATTTGCATAAAAAAAAAAAACCATAATCATTCGTTATTCTTAAATAATATCATTGATGCTTATCTCTTGTATAGATTTAATCTAATAAAACAAGATCACACAACTAGTATAGGAACCTCACCATTTCACACATTTTTATAGGAACCACCTCCTCCTCTCATAATCAATTCCCTTCTTTTTTTTTTCAAATAATTGATGCTCTTATTTGCTTATAAACTAATGTTTCATTCTCTTCTTTGCTTTTTTTTTTTCTCTTTTCCCTTCATATTTCTAACTACTTTCTAGTTTTATCTCTTTTTCTTAACTAAGTTTTATATTTATTTTTTATATAGGTTAAGATGAAATGCAAAACAAATTTAGATCGAGTAATGAAAACCATGGAAGCAAAAAGATTAATAGCGAATTTTACAGATGCAATTTTACTAACGCTCTATGAATTCTGTTGTAATGGTATAATTCATAAATTGGTGTTTCTTATGTGTTCCATATGTAATACTTTTATATTCTATAGGCAATAACCTCCTTCTCCTCTCATAATCGATCCCCTTCTTCTTTCACATAATTGATGCTTTTATTTGTTCATGAACTAATGCTTCACTCTCTTCTTTGTTTTTTTTTTTTTCCCTCCATATTTCTACTTTCTAGTTTTACCTCTTTTTCTTAACTAAGTTTTTTATTTATTTTTTATATAGGTAAAGATACAATACGAAACAAATCTAGATCAAGTAATGAAAACCATGTAAGCAACGCTCTATGAATTCTACTATAATGGTATAATTTATAAATTAATGTTTCTCATGAATTCCATATTTAATACTTTTATATTATATAGGCAACAACATCCTTCTCCTCTCATAATTAATCCCCTTCTTCTTTTAAATAATCAATGCTTTTATTTGTTTTTGAACTAATGCTTCACTCTCTTCTTTGTTTTTTTTTTTTTTTAAGTTTTATCTCTTTTTCTTAAGTAAGTTTTATATTTATTTTTTATATAGGTGAAGATGAAATACGAAGAAAATCGAGATTAGGTAATAAAAACTATTGAAGCAAAAAGATTAATAAAAGAGTTTACAAATGCAATTTTACTAGCACCCTATGAATTCAATTGTAACGGTATAATTAATATATATATATATATATATATATATATTTGTTAAGAGAGTGATGGTCAAATGAACATATGTATCATGAAATTAGTAGACAAATCTTATTCAAGTAATAAAAACTACAGAAGTATGGGTTCATAGATATAATCTTAATTTTTTTTTATTTTATTTCATATAATATTTGAATTATTTTTTCAATGTAATATTGAATTTAAATTAGTGAAATTTTATTTACTATTTTTACCTCACTTTAATGTGAGGTTTCCTCTACCTAACATATTTTTGTGTCATCCCCACATTACCTCCAAGTAATTTTAATATAATTACCTTTGAATGAAAATTAATATGCATTCATAGCAAGCTTCAAATTTATTTTAAAAAGGTTATTATATAAAAATGATGCTTATTATATAAAAATGATGCTTATTATATAAAAATGATGCTATTAATGATTTAGATTGAGGTATTGATTCTAAAGTTAGCGAAACCATTAACATAGGATAAAAAGAAATTATTAATCAATTAATGATTCCAAAAATATTCAACTTGTATTTCTTATTTCACACCATAGGAGTTATACTATGGATATGGAATTTTATATTCATCTAAAGGTAAGGTTGTATTTTTGTATTCAATCAATAAAGTCCTATATTTATCCTTATGGATCATAATTAAAAGAAAAAAGAAAAGGAATATACCATTGTCAGGTAAGTTCTTACTTACATGAGAGGCGTAATGATCTGAGCACTATCTGTAAGAGAGACTCGATGAAATAGATAGACTTTTACGTCTATAACATTATTATTGTTCATTTCCATCAAAATTTTCTTGGTTATATTTCTTAAAATAAAAACCTATGGTTTTTTCATAAATAAAATCAATAGACATGTATTGCACCCATAAAATTTAGTGTACTATTTAGTTAGAAAGTAAACTATGAACCTCATATTTAGGAAGGAATTAAATCTTTTGTATGTATAATTTTGAAAGTATTTGTTTAAAGTGTGTCTTTGTGCATATAATGTACATTTCAATTTTCAAAATCATATGCAACTTTTGAATAATTTAATGCAAAATAGCATCTATTTTTAAATTAATCTTTCTATCTAAGTGTAGGTTGCTTGCATTTATGGCCGATTTGGCCATTTAATGAGTTTGCCAAAAAAAAAAAAAAAACTAAGCTTAGAATAGTATAAATAGGATCTCCACATAACAAAGCTCTCAAACTCATTTGATACATATAACTGAGCTCGCGCACTCCCTAAGCCAACCCTTGTTTCTCTCACTAGGTTGTAGTCCTACTAGAAGCAACTTGAGTAGAACCAACTATGCGACCAAACTCCTCATGATCAAAGTTGCTGAACCGAACCCTTCTTGCTCGTTGACGTAGCCTAAAACAACCCTAAGCTCCATCAACTCATAAACCCTAACTATTGCCACCCTCCACCTTCGAAACACCATCGTAACCAATAATTCATGCGAAACCACCATTATGGCTAGAATCGCTATATCCCCAAACACTAACCCAACCCACCTTTGAACTTCAACAACCACCATAGTATGTTATACAAGCTCCTTCTCTCTTTACCCTTACGGTAGTGCTTTGTTCGCCACCACTATAGTCACTCACGTGAAAACCACCTACACCATAGCACTTTCCACCATCACAAACCCCAAACCTAATCACCTTTTACACCAACTACCACCAAACTGCAACATACAACACTTTCTCTCTCTAAATCTGGCCACCCAAATTCAACCACCACCTAAACAACCACCATAAGTCACAACACTTCACTTACACCCCCTGAGATCAATAATATTTTCATGAAATTTCATAAAACCGACCTTCCTCACTCATTTGGCTACCTATGACGCTCAGAAACGCCTCCGTTAGCCACTCCCTACTTCTTGCCCATAAGCAATCACATACTTTGTACATGTTCAAGTTGGGTTAACCTAGATCCCACCAATTGACCTACTCCAACCCACGTGTTGCTTTAGTCCGATCCTACTTCCTTCTTTCCTTTGTTATTTTTTTTTTTTTCTTTTCTTCTTTAGTGTTTTAATGTATTGTAAAATATATTTAAAAAAGGGATTAAAAAAAAAAGAGAAAAGAAAGGAAAAAGAGAAGAAAGAAAAAAGAAAGGAAAGCTCCTGTTTTAAAATTTATGTTTTATCTTTTATGCTTTGGTTAAAAATAATAAATAAAAAAGAAAAAGAAAAAATGAGAAAAAAAATGTTTTATCACTTAGAAAAAACCTTTTTCCAAATAAATAAAAATAAATGAACCCTTTTTAAAATCAAAGTTTTTTTTAGAATTGTTCAAGAAAATAAAGTAGTCAAAAATCAAGACCCTTCCTCGCAAATGTTTTTCTTATATAAAATCAAATGGCTAAAAAACTTAAAGCCTAACCATTTTTCAAAATTAAAAAAAAAAAAAACCAACAAGCCTAAAGTTTTATAAAATAAACTACAAGAAACCTGATCTTTATTAAAGGGTACATAGGCACCTACGAGATGACTTAAAATAAGGAAATTATTTCTATTTTCCCTTCTTGTAAATAAACTTTCTTTTTTAAAATTAATTTTATTTAATTGGGAATGTAGAATTTGCTAAATGAGTAATTGAAAAATAAAATTAATCTCAAAAGATTAAATTACTACCGATCAAGGTTTAATAGATTAGCCCCCATATCCAAAACTTTAGTTTTTCAAAAACCATTTTTAACGTTGGTTTTTTCATAAATTAGTGGCTAAGTTATAACTAATATATCCATTAGTTATAACTTAACACTTTTCCCGATTCTAATTGGATAACAACTCCAAAAGTATTTTTTTTTTTTTCAAATTTAAAAGAAAACCAAGTTTTTCTGAATCCCAATCAAGAGTCTATATTGAATAGGTATATGGCTTGATATAAGTTGAATTAAAAAAAATAATAAAAAATATGAAAAATTCAAGCTCAACACAAATTATTATATCTTGTGCAAAACTGTCTAATAGTTATATAAAACTTAAATATATTATATTTTTTATAAGTAAATACTAGTATTTATCCTATAACTTAGTTTTTACTATAAGTATGATAACAATAATTATATTGATGACATCTTCTAGCATCAATTACATTTTCATCTAACCTCTTTATGGTTACAATCATAATAATTACTAAAACTAAATATGTGTAATGCAAAGTGTTTAATTATAATGGTGGTTTTGAAAAGGAATTTAATATTGAAATGTTATGTAGAAAGAGTGTGATAGTAACTAAGTTCTACTTTTAACATTTGATTATCACCTTAAAGTTCATATCAATTGCTTTCAGAATGATATATTTTTAATACTATGTAAAACTTTAGACTCAAGACGCCACAAACCACTACGTGTCCCCAATATCTAATCTAATGACATGTTTAGGCTCTAACCTATATTTTGTATAATCTCCAAAAACATTTGTATAACTACCAATAATAATAAATAAATAAATCTCCAAACTCAAATTTAAACTAAATGACCTCGAAACTATTTATTACAATATAATAAGCTAAACTAGTACAACCTATGTTAAATCCTTCCTCTTCAAGCAATAGCAATATATTCAATCCCAAACTCCAAGGTCTTTAACATTTAAACTTCTTAAGTACCTAAAAAAAATTAAGTCCTCAACAAGGTAAGCTAAAAGTCCAATACATAACACCACATACACTGTGTATTCCACACAACATACTAAACACATGCACTTAATGCAAAATATATATATCATAAGCAACTCAATTTAATTATCTCTTGATTTAGTTCACCATACACCACAAGGGTACTTATGACCCTGCTAACACTTAATAGTATACATATACACCTAAGAACTACCACCACCAACTCTAGGATTATTAAGTTAAGAATTGCCACTACAAGTCCCACCTACATGACATTAGGAACTACCATCACCAATCCCAATATCCCTAAGTCTACCTTGAATCCCTTTGATATGCAACTCTATTAAGGACAACGTCACATATTAATCATCAAGGTGCCCTTTAGGGTTCTGCTACCTCTAACCCCTAAGTCAAGCTACGCACAAGCAACACATACCTTTAAGAGTTGAATATTACATTAATCTGTTTCATATTTAACTAGCCTAACAATCACGATCAACAACTAAATGTCACATGCATGATTCACTAGGTAGAAACTAGTAAGCTAAGCTACTTACACTAAAACCAGTTAAGCGATAATACTAGTCAACTTAGTTTTATAACAACTATGCACCATTTGAAATTATATTTGAAACATTGATTTTTGTTACATTATTTAACATATTCAAATTAGGAAAAAAAATATTAGTTTATAAATATATAAGATAAATTAATATAGTATAATATATAACAACATATTACCTAATATAATACAGTATAGTTAACTTATATAAAATAACAACATGTAAGGTAATATATTAACATATAATACATTATATAACATAGTATAGTACAATAACATATTGTAACATATAATATAAAATAATAACATAACAACATGTAATGTAATATATTAACATGCAATTAATACATAATATATATAACATAACATGCTATATATATTGTATAATATAAATTACACATTATATCATGTAACATGATAACATAATAAAATAGCATATTACCTAATATGTCATGCATAATATGTATGACTTAGATATAAAAACATGTATGGTAAAGTAATAAACTTGAAAAGAGAACAATGATTAAGTAGCTTTAATATATAATAACATATATATTTGTAATATATTTAATTGGACTCAAACTGATTATCTTGTTAGATAATATATATAGATATATATATATATATATTGATGTGTCTTAACATGTAACATAGAAAAAACCTGGTAACAATTGACCGAGATAGGAAACCTTAGCCAAAACCTCACTCTATCAAAAGATGTCACTAGTGACTGAACCCAACATAACTGGAAACAACTAGCCATGGAGGACAATGAATCCTCCCCCACAATAGTAAAAGTAGACCTAAATCAACAACAGGTAAGCGAGGCACCAAAACTCTCCTTTCGAGATACGATGATTATGAATATCCCTAAAGCATATGAAAGGTATTGCTTCCTCGATATTGAAAATATATCGGTAGAGGGAACCATGGAGCATGACAATAATGAATCCAGCAATGAAGATGACAATATAGGCGATAATGATGACCTAAGCATTTGCCATGTCACTTTCTCAAAATCAGAGGACATTTTATATGCTCTACGGCAACATACTTTTATAGCAAAAGTCATGGGGCAAAACCCTGATTACAAAGTTGCTAGATAAATTGAAAAGAATGTAGTGAGCATTAAGTAATTTCAAACTTATTCATGTGGGTTCAGGGATTTATTTCATATCCCTCCTAGTTTATTAATGGACATTACCTTGCACTAAAAAGATGGGAACCTGATTTCTAGATGAATCATTCGTATTTCAAGGTGTTAGCAATTTGGGTACGTATTACGAGGCTCCTAGTAGAGTTCTACTCCCCCTTCGCTAAAAAGAAAATAAGGGAAAGGATTATTCCAATTCTTCGATATGACTCAAACACAGTTAGATTAGAAAGAGGAAGGTTTACGAGATTTTGTGCCTAAGTTGATATAGACAGCCTATTGAAGCATTCAATCGTGATACATGATAAGAGGTATGTAGTGTGATATGAGAGATTATCTAGACTCTATCAAAGCTATGGCTGCATCAGTTATAACAAAGCGGCTTGCCCAAAGTTGAATCTCTTAAGGAACACCATGAGCAGCAATGAAATTAAATTAATATGGATGGAAAGATGACAGAGATTGGGAATAATGAAGAAAAGGAGCAAGTTCCTCAAAGTATTTTACAAAAGGATTTATTTGACCCTAACAAAGAAAATAAATCATTAGGTTAAAACGTGGATACTCAAAATACCACCATGATGGAAAAGAAAAGCATAGAGGATGATTTGGTTGGCCCATAGGTAAAAGTACAATACAAAAAAGCGGCTCTCAAAAAAAGGAAGTCAAAACCACATGACACTTATATGAATATGCATAGAAAGGGAAAGGTTTGTCATTCAGTATATTAAATGACATTCCAGAAGCCAATGAAGAGACACGATGATTGGACTCTGAAAGGATGCAAACTAGAGTGTTATCTTCTAAAGATCTTAATGTACAGATTGCTCATAAAGCCAACACCTTGAGAAGTGCTACAAACTCTCAGGAAAAGAACCTTTAATATCCTCTACCAAAGCCCTCCCTGCTACCAATAAGAAAAAACCCCCTAGGACTTCACTAAAAAAGCTTGCCAGTCAACATGTTGGAAGCAAAAATCCAAATGCAACTCTTCATAAGGGATCAAACAAACTGGATCAACATTCCAACAATTGAATTTGGGAGATCTAAAGGAATAGACCTTCAAAGCTGGTCTAGATTGAAATCCAAGGATTAATACTACACCCAGCTTAATGGAAGAAAACACAAGTATCAAAAATAATGTTCAGGCAACTAATGCGCCGGCCAAGAACCTTTAACCAAGGCAACAAGATCATTCAGGTAACCCATTTATGCTTCATCATAGTCAAGATGCTACTATTTCGGGAGAACATTATAGGTAGGGACATCCTACGAATGATGGAATGGAAATGCAAAACCTTAATGGAGAGAGCATATCTTCAAGAGCTCATCCTAATGGAGATTCAGTACATCCCATTTGCCATACTAGTGATGGAGGAGGGAAACAAATAAGTGATGATTACTACATGAGAAATGCAAATAGTGATGTTCAATGTGACACTTCAACCATGCAAATAGAAAATGAAGATTGAACATTTCAATCAAAAGCATACTACCTAATATTGGTATAAGATGAAGACTATGATGATGACAATCAAAGAATCCGATACTCTTTCCTTTGATATGGTTCACATTCCATTTAAGGTTCTTTCTTGGAATGCTAGGGGGCAAATTTTGAAAATCGTCAACGAGCGATCCGTGATTTGAAGAGACATTATGAACCCCAAGTTCTTATTTTCATAGGGACAAAAATGGTATATCAAGCAACCTGTACTCTCTGTAACTCATTAGAACATAATCGTATGCGATGTGTAGAAGCGGAGGGAATGAATGGCAAGATCCTTATAATGTGAAATGTTGACACAATAACAATTCATTCCCGCTACATGTCTCGATAACAAGTCCTTATGGAAATTCAAGTATGTAACTAACCCTTCTCTTGGTTTCTATCTGCTATTTATGCTAACCCAATTAAGAGTATAAGGCACTTGCTATAGAGTGAACTCACTAATTGGGTGGACAAAATTTCTGGTGTATGGGTTCTTATGAGGGATTTCAATGTAATTCTTAGTAAAGAGGAAATTTTTAGGGGGGGAAGAGAATATCAAAACCACATGAACTCACATCATATGGCTAACATTAGGTTTATGGGACCAAGATTCACATGGTCAAAAAGATCAAAAACTTTGTTGGATCTTATTCAAACATGCCTTAATAAAGTATAGGCCAATTATGACTGGCGATGTTCCTTCCCAAAAGCTAAGCTATTTCATCTATGCTCCAACCAATCTGACCACCTACCTATCCTTTTGAATACCTAGCCTTCACTGAATGGTAGTGAGAAGAGATCACAACCTTTTCGTTTTCAACCAATCTGGTTGGAACACCCTGAATTTAAAGGTTTGGTAGCAAAATTCTAGAAACAACCATCCTTCAACTACTTTAGTGAACTTAGTGAGTTCATACTCTGTATCAAAAAGTGGAATAAAGAAGTGTTTGGTGTGATCCTGTTAAGAAAGAAGACTATTACAAAATTGAATTGTATCTACCAACAACTCTTCCAAAACCCAACGCAAGAGATTATTAATAGAGAGTGTAGCTTGCAAGAACTTTCTTAGATTGTTAGACAAGAAGAACTCCTATAGGTAGCTAAGGCGAGATCTAACTAGATTATTAATAGGGAACGCAACATTAGATTCTTTCATGCTAGTGTGATTGCCTAAAGAGCCAAATTCAAAATCTCAGGTATTTTTGGTTCAATCGGGAATTAGATTAGTGATATATCAATGGTGCAACATGTTTTTGTAAACTTCTTTAGTTCACTCTACACTATTGAACACTAATTTGTCTAGACAAAGATAAGCAACTGGAAAAGTAATCAAATGAGTTTAAGTAGTGCAAATTACAACTATCTTACACAGCCTTGGACCAACAATGAGATCAAGAAAGCATTATGGTGCAACGACAATCCCAAATCACCATGGATAGATCGCTTCCATGCAGAGTTCTATAAAAAGTGTTGGGATATTGTAGGGAATAAGGTCTGTAGTCTAATCCAAAACATCTTCCATTCAGGGATTGTCCTACACCAACTGAATGAGACACTCATTACCTTAATCTCAAAGGTCATGCGGGCCAACAAGGTAAAGGATTTTCGACCTATCAATCTTTGCACTACCAGGTATAAAATAATCAACAAATGTTTAGTGAACAAAATGAAGCCCTTACTAACGAACCTAATAAGTCCAAAACAATCCAATTTTATCTCAGGTTGCGTAGCAAAAGATAACATCATTATGTTTTAAGAAATCTTACAGTCAATGGATAAGAAATCCGGACGAAAGCAATGGATGATGGTAAAACTTAATCTAAAGAAGGCATATGACCGTATGGAGTGGGACCTTATCAGATTTGCTCTCCAATCTCTTAGCTCCCCACTAGTATGGGTCAAGTTGATTGGTGAATGTATATCTTCTGTTTCTTATCGCCTTATTTTCAATGGCTCTATGCTAGAGCCCTTTTCTACCAACAGAGGCCTGTGATAAGGTGATTCGCTGTCACCATACCTTTTTATCATTGGTATGTAAATCCTGCGTAGAATTATTAGCACTATGGTATCAGCAGGAAATTGGAAACCCTTACGTATTAAAGGAACGAACATATCCCTCTCTTACCTGTACTTTACTAACAATATCCTGCTCATAGGTGAAGCAACAGTAGAAAATGTAAGATTAATGATGGAAGTCATGTACGAGTTTAAGATGTTTTGGTATAGAAAGTAAACTACTTTAAGTCATGCATCTTATTCTCCCGTAGCACCCCAAATGAAATAAAACGGAACATAACAGATATTTTTGGTATTTAGTTAAATGTGAATTTAGGTAAGTACCTAAGTATCCCTATCCAAGAGGATGGTAAATTTAAAAGTTCTTATTTTAATTTTATCCTCAAGAAGATGAGACAAAAACTAAATGATTGGAAAGATAACCTTCTAAGTATAGCTGGCCAAAAATTATTGGCAACCTTGGCTTTAGAAAAGATAGTAAATTATTACTCATAGGTACTACCCATGAAGAAGAACTTAACTACCAAACAAGAGAAAATTAACTGAGACTTCATTTGGGGGGATACAAAGATATAATGGAAGCTTCACCGGATCAATTACGAAAGACTCAAAACCCCAAAAGAACAAGGAGGCCTAGGGGACATGCATTTAAAGAAAAGAAACCAGGCGAACTTCAGAAACTTAACTTGGCACTTGAAAAGGAAAAAAGCTCTTATAGACATCTTTGTTCAAGCAAAAATATAGTTTGCAACTCAGTGGGAGGCGAAAATCGAGGGGTTTAGCTTTCCTTTCAAAGTTAGGAAAAGCCAATAACTAGCTAGAAGAGAATATTCATATGAGAGTCAAAAATGGTAAAACTATAAGATTTTGGAGAGATTCTTAGTGAAAGGGGAGTTAGCTGCATTCTGGCTGCGAGGACCTTTAAATAAGTATGACGAATCCTTAACCATTCAACAAGCCTAGGATGATGATGATGAAGGATGCAAGGTGGACATCATTGGCTACCCACTAGATGATGCCATCAAACAAAGATTAGGAATATTGCATTATCTTGTTCAAACGAATGAAGAAGATAAAGAAATATGGCCTTATAAATTGGATGGAGAGTTATCCGCAAGATTGTTCTATTCACAATTTATGAAGAAGGATAACTCAAACATAATGGGGAAACAATGGGGGTGGATATGGAAGCTACTAGCCAACCCAAGTATATAGCTGCTGGTGTAGTATATTTTGCTTAATGGCCTTGCATCAGGGAATAATCTCCAAAAATGTGGAGTTCCAACAAATCCCAATTGTCCCTTCTGTAGCATCAAAATTGAGATATTACAACATGTCTTCATAAATTGCAAATGGATAAGACAGATATGGCATGGCTTAAATATAGCCTTACAACATCAGCATTTCACCTTTAAGGACCTAACAAACTAGATTGAGAAGAACACCAAAAGATCTAAACTCACTTAGCAATAGGTTAACGTTCCTAGGCAAGTCCTAATCCTCTTTGCTTTAAAACATATTTGGAAGTCAAGGAACAACAAAATCTTCAAACAAGAAAGAGAAGAAGAGGACTATTGTGGATCCATAAGAAGAGAAGCATCTAAATGGTGAACTTTTAACCGTATAATTAAGCTGAATCTCATATATAGAAGCTTACATATTCTAACCCCTCAAATCAACTAAGGTTAGGTGATGATTAAAACTGATGGAACTATACCAAAGAATCAAAACATATCGAGCTTAGGGGCCATTTGTACAAACCACGAAGGAATGGTTCTTTAAGCAATACAAAAACAGGATAAGGGTCTCTCTCTTATGGAAGTTAAGTTATGGGCAATGGATGAAGGATTGCATTTTGCCCATCAAAAAGTAATTTACACATCAAACTCACAGCAAGCTATTAACTGGTTACTTAACAATAAAGTGGATTTGGATAGATGCCATTTTATCTTATAGAAAAGCAAGGAAGCACTAACTCTATTTGATCATATTTCACTTTTCAAGGGTGCCCGTGAAAAGATTGCTACTGTTGATCGGCTAGCTAAAAAAGGACTACAACATTCGTCTTCTATGTTTTTTGTTACTTAGTTATCTTATCTTTGTACTTATCTATGGCTATTGTTACTCCTAGTGAAGACCATTTAGATTATGTTGTGCCTACTGTGGGTGTAGTAGTTGTAGGATAAATAGTTTTCTACTTATGTTGTTTTCTTGTCATGGACTCATCTTTTCTTTTTTGATACCTTGAATATATTCCCTTTCACCGAAAAAAAAAATGTAACATAGAAATTTTAGGTAAAAACTCATCATAAAATTTTTTGTACTATCATATTACGTAATTAGTAAATATAAGTTAACTTGATACTTGTTATAATTATAGTATATAATAACATTCCATATAATACATGTAACTTGATATAAGATAATAAAATATCAACGTATGCTATAGTACATAATATACAAAAAATAAGATTGCCATGAACTTTAAATTATTTTATTTTGTGAAAAATCTAAGTATTACAAAACTATTTTGCTTTAAAGAAGAAAATAGAAATTGGAGTGACAAATGGTTGTCTATAAAAGATATTTTAATTATTTTAAGATTACATATATTTCACTTCTAACAATCAATAGTTTAGATTCTTTTTTTTTTTCTATATTTCTAAATATTTCATTTCATTATAAGATGCTTTTGTAATGTATATATATTTGGAAATTTTCACTATTAGTATGTGATAATGTTTATTAAATATCTTAATGTGATAATAAACTATAATTATGTCACATTTTTATATTAACTACATTCTAATTTAACCCTTTTATTTTCAAATATTTCATCATATTCGATTATCATTTCAAAGATGGTATCAATTGCATTGTAATTTAATCTATTTTCTATATCAATATAGATAAATTTTTTAATTTAGAAAACTATAATATGTGTGTGTATGTTATGGATAGATATAGAGAGAGAGAGACTATTTGTTTTTGAAATAATATTAATGAGCATATGACATATAGTTTTTAATATAATTTTAATATATACTAGATATCATGTAATATATATTGTATGACATATTATAATACATAATCAAATTATATAATATAAATGTATCGTATTTCATAGCACATTAAATATAAATATGTTGTTTTGACTTACATAATAAAATCAATTTACATATGATTAATATATTTATGTACTATACTATTTGTTGTATAATATAAAAAAAAAAACTATGATAAATATGTATTAGAAAAAGAGTAAATACACACTTTTTCATAATTATTGTTGATGAAAGTAACACAAAATATTTAATTATATGAAGATGCATATTTTTTAATAGAAATCTTATACAACCATTACACATTTCACAATAAGTGTAAAAATACTATCATATAAAATTTATTTAAGGGAAATAGTAAGTAAAAACCTTTCTTTTCTTATTTTTATAACACATTAAGTCCTAATACATAAAAAAAAAATTATTTATATGCTTTTATTACAAAAAGCAAAATACAGTTACATTTATTGCATAATATATAATATATACTTATTGATAATATTTATCATATAATATAAAAAGGCTATGATACAATAATTATATCTGCTAAATAGAATAAATAAACATCTTTATAATTTTTTTCTACTATCCTTAGAGTTAGGAAGAACTTAAAATTTTAATATATTTTATTATAATGACTAATCAAATTAGATTATATAATTATGATGGTACTTACACTCATATATTCATTATAACAAATGATTCATTATATATTTGCTATTAGTTTCAATCCATGATATTTATCATTACTTCTTTTTATTTTCCTAAACCTTTTGTATTTTTGAAAATAAACATGAAATGATCAATTTAGTTTTAACGAATTAGAAAGAATAATAAGTTTCTAAATTTAAAAATTGTAATAAAACTAAAGATTATTGGATATTACTAATGTCGATGAAAATTAAGAATAACATTCTAATAGAAGGTATATATTATGCCATTATAATTTGATAATAATCAATGTCAATTTATGACATAATTTGATATGCAATTTGATGATTGTCAATGTCTAACAAACGGATTTTTCTACGGTAACAGTAACATTAACATTATAGTGTTATCGTAACATTAGTCAATATAACTTATTATAAAAGGTTTTCTTTTCTTGTTTAATATTATTTATTAATTAGTTTTTTTATTTTTTATTTATGAAACCTATTAATCTGTTATCAAAGTAATAGGTTAAGTTATTTTAATAGAATGAACGATGTAAATTAAATTTTAGTAAATGAATAGTTTTGATTAGCTAATATTACAGTAATGCTATTTTACCGAAAGCTTTTTCGAAAGCTTAGAGATAAAGGTCAGTTATGGAAGATTTAGTTGAATCAATTTTCAATACAAATCCATTCATACATCAAATCTTATTTTAATTAACCAACTTGAATATTCACAAAATCAATTTAATATTATCAAGGCTACCATACTTCATCTAATTTTAGATTTAAATCTTCTATACTTATCCTCATATATGTGATCGTATCATTTAATTCGAGAAAATTAATTGTTTATAATCAAAATTTTAAAAAAATTACCAAAATACAAATTGTATAAAAATAATTACCAAAATATCAAGCATATATCGCATCTTTAAAGTGCAACATAGCTATTTATACTAATGTCATATCTTCAAAATGCGACATCAATATAATACCAACTATGTCGCATCTTAAGATGCAACATTAAATTTTATGTATCGTAGCTATCTTTTATCTTGAAAATATGACACTATTACAAATCGATATTTTGGTAATTTTTTATAATTTATAATTATGTAATTTTTTTCTAAAATCGATAAACACGTATTGCACCACATTTAATCCCTTTGTATGTAATCAATACTTCATATTAAAATATTTAAAAACATTTTAATAAGATAAATAAATTAAGAGACAAAGACATATAGAAAGAGATTTTTATTAGTTAAGAAAAAAAAAGGTTTTGATATTTAAAATATGAATATCAATCAATAACATGTTAGTTATAAAAATATTTTTCATTGAAATGGATATATATTTTAGACAGAAATCAACGCATATTAACTAATTCGTATTTATTTATAAAATAGTAAATTTATCAACATTTTTAAGATTTGAAATATAAGAGTTTTTTACAATTTTCTTTTTTAAAATAAAGAGTTTAAACTTGACATGGTAAACTTGTTTAGATTCAATTTATTTTAAAATATAATTTCTTTCAATTAAAATTATATCAATATTTAAATCCGAATAGAACTTGATTGACATTTAAATTTATCCTAAACTTAATTAAGCTCGCACACGGGCTAAGTTATTGTTTGTTTAAACTTAAGTAAATAATAAATATCAACACATACTTAAGTAAAAACTTTAAAAAAAAAAGAAAAAAGAAAAGAATTTAGAATAACTTTGATTCGATATGGATTTACATGATCATCAATTTTATCATTTGCTAGCAATATCTTAGCATTCTCTAGGCTAGTAAGCTAAACTCCATATTGTTTAATCAAAAGCTTTTAAAATACATGGGCAAGTTCAAAAAGAAAAAGAAAAAGAAAAAACAAGGTATAGTTTCTTTTTAAACATACATTCTTATAAAACAGGTACCATAAACTTCTCTATGTTTTACTTTACTTAAACCAAACTTCTACATTACTATCAAATGGTTTACCTCCTTTAGTAAGCACTTCACAAATACATGACTCTCTAGAACCTATCTCACCTATCATCTCACAATTGGTTTTCATGTTTTCAAATCTGAATCATTAAATTCATAATATGTTCAATGGTTTAAATTTAAAGGTGATCAAATTAAGAATAACATCAATCCCATAAAAAAAAAAAAAAAAAAGACGGGATCGTAGAAAAATCTCTATTCCTCTTGATTTGAAGGGATAGAAAAAAAGGTTGTCGTTATTGGATTTTATATTAATAAGAAAAACAAAATACCAAAAGTATCATTAGTTACATAAAAATGGCAATGTTGCTATTTTCGGACTGGAAGTTTAACATGGGATTAAGAACGAGTTGAGAATCGAGATGGAAATAGTATTGAATTGGAGTAAAAAATATATATTAAAATGTAATTTATAAAATAATAAATTTATCAACATTTTTTAACTTTGAAAGTTAAAAAGTTTTTATAGTTTGTTTCTTTTTTTAGATGTAGATTAATTTTCTTAATAAAATTGGTTCATTCTCTTAAAACAAAAAAAGATGGTACATTCAAATCACAAAAACCAGTTGAATCCCATAAAGAGAAGAGATAGATTGGGCAGGGTCAACATGAGCTTTGCCAACATCGAAAAATAGTGAACACATAGACGTGTACGTAAAAAGGGAAATCATGAGAACTACGGAAGATAGAAAATAGCTAAATAAATGCTTGGAAAAATGAACGTGGATATCACGAGAGTCCGTGCATTTAATTTATCATACGACGATAGCCACTTTATTTTGGCGGTAAATTTAGATGTCGATCTGAGAAAACATAATTACACAAGTTTAGGAATACAAGTCCAATAGGAATGTACCAAATGTCATTATGTGGTGAATGACGCACGCAATTTAAGGAAATGGGTTGAATTTTGTTATAATAACCCCTTTTAGCCCCTTTTCTTCTAGTGGTTATCTCGACCTAACTGTATGAGTCAACATACTTAACTAGACCGAGTCCACTCTCCACCGTACATAAATAAACCCTTTATAGGAAAAATAACCCTAGAACACATTCACCTCTTCGAAAACATAGTGCCTAGAGGTCTCTATTCTTTGACTGGTTGTGTCTCTTGTCACTTGACAACAAACATGGCTGGAGATTCCAGAATGCATGATGCAACAAGACAAACAACTGAGTTGTGTGTTCTCGTTGTTGATGATGATTCCGCTTCTCTTGATTCTCTGAAGCTTCTCCTTCAACGATGTCGCTATGATGGTTTGTTTTTATTTCCTTTAGTTTCTTGTTTTCTTTTGCTAATCCTTACGTGAGAAAGTGTTAATTTATGATTATGAAAACGAATCAGGATAGTATTACTATCCTTTTATTGGTACACGGTGGATATAAATTCAAATTAAGGCAGTGAAGGAAAGACTAATAGTGTGAATCACTGTACTTTTCAAGTGATCAAGCAGTGCGGCAGAAAGAAAAAAAAAACAAACTACTATTAACAATCTAATTGTTGGGCAAAACTCTCACTAGATTTTCTTGCATAAAGGGGAAAGAAAAACAAAAACATGATTGCCATCTTCTTATACGCAATTTACCCTTCTTCTTTTTTTCCCCTCCCTCACTCTGTCTTTCTTTTTCTTTTTATCATGGTAGAACTTTTTAGGTTGTTTTCTTTCTAGGGTTTACTATTGGAATATCGGACGCTATTAATCTTTTCTTTTAATCTTTACTATACGGTGAATAATTTGTGCGATGCCATACATCTTTAAAAAAAAAATGAATACTCAACATGTAAAAACAATAAATCTCGTTGAATGAATTAGGAACATGCTCAAACGAATCTCTAGTTGATAATATTGATGGACACAGCGTATTTGTTTTTGCTAGTTGATTAATTTTCATTGAAATATCTCGAACATGAGAAAAGCTATAATGATAACAACATGTGAAGTGCATTTGAGTATAAATAAAGTTTTGACAAATGATAGTTTTTTTTAAACATGATTAGTAATTTTCAAAAACCCATTTATTATCACCTCCGTATTACTCAAAAATTATTTATGTTTATCTATTATTCAAGATGAATATGCGTGTTAGTAGTGATTTTTCCATTCGCTTATGTTGGTGCAATCTTATTGCTTCTTTTTGTGCCTTTTTAAAAAGTAAATATTTGGCCTTTTGTTTCACAATAAACTGTGAAATTTTCAGTGAACACTGTAAGCAATGCATCAAGAGCGTTGGAGTTGGTGATGGAAAATAAGGGCAAGTTCGATTGTGTGATTGCTGATACTGATATGCCCAGCATGGATGGCTTCCAACTTCTTGAGAGCCTGGGGAAGTTGCTGCCTGTCATTTGTATGTTCTAACCTTTTCAATAATATAATAAATCTATTATGTTATTATTAGATTTAGTAATAAAATAATTTATAAAGTTATGTTGCTACTTATCATATTAGAAAACATAAACTTATTGCTGCAAAGCAATCGTTAAGAAATTAAATATTTATAAAGAGTACAATTAATGCTGAAAATATGAACAAGTTCTTTGTCAATCCTTTAGCAAAGCTTCAAGAGTAGTGTTCACGACTTGATGGAAATAAATGTGAATAAAAGATACTAATAAGGGGAATTATTGATCTCTCTTAATTCCAAAATCTAGGATTTGAGTAGATATTGTTTCATAAACTCTCCTTATCCTGGATTGATTTATCCTAAATGTTTCGATTTGATTGGAATTTTGACAAGGATCTCCACTAAGCATCCATAGCCGAATGGTTAAAATGCACAACTCATAATTAGTGAAATTTGTAAGTTCAATTCATGCCAATAGAACCCTTCAGTAGATCTTTTCTTAACCTATCAAATTTAACTGGCTTAAAAGACAATTGAAAGAAACTTCATTTAAATGCATGTTTTGTTAGAATGGCTTTATTGCAGGTTTCTTGACACAGCACTCAATACCCCAGGAACCAAAAAGAGTTCCTTCACCACAAATTGGAGTTACTTGACCAGGCAATGTGCCTTGTCCAAAGAACTTAGTTTATTCGTTTTCTTTTTTAGTTTTTCATTGGTTAACAGTATTAATTGGGTCCATAAAAATTAAAGTAGAAAAAAATATGAAGAGATTTTTGTGAAACGATTAAGAGATAAAGTGATGAGTTTTTAAGGAAAGAATTCTTTAAAATATTGATGTAGTATTTAGAAATACGAGATAAGTTTTCTAAAAATAAAGTCGGTCTTATAAATATATATCATAGGAAGTTCCTTAAATTCATGTTTTTCATGATAATTTAACTGACTAAACACTTTTGCTTCTACTTTTGGTTAATCATCTGCAGTGCTGTTGGCTGACGAAGACTTGATCGAGAGAGCATACGCCAAAGGAGCTTGTCACTGCTTTGTGAAACCAGTCCGATTTGAAGATTTGAAGGACATTCCTCATTACATTATCCAGTGGAAGCAACCCTGTGTTTATTCTGCTCAGGAAAATCATGATAACATATCTCTACACTCTGAGGACAATTATGAAAGACCTGCAAGCATTGATCAAAATGGAACGCCCGAGAGGAAGCGTGAAAACGCGAATATAGGGGAGGCTAGAGAGGATGGCAAGGATGATGAATATTATGTTGATCCAGTGCCCCAGAAGAAGCCTCGCCTTGTTTGGGATGACAGGTTGAAGAAGAAATTTCAGGATGTAGTGGAGAGATTGGGGCCCGACAGTACGATTTTTTTCCTTTCTCGCCTTTTTACACTTTTTTTTTTTTAATTGGTCATTTTTTTTGCACTTTATATAACCGTAATAGCCGTTTAGTTAGACGTAGAAAAAATATACATATATAGAAAAAAAAATCCAAAACTTTTTTTTGTATCTATTAATAAATTTTTCTAATCAAAAGAAAACACATGTATACGATATATAAAAAATTGAAATATACAAATAAAGTGAACAAGAAAAGAATAAAATTATAAGTATGTTACCTATATTTTCTTTTCTTTCGGAATTTCGATTAATCCTATTGAATATTTCTTCAATGAGTTGATTTGATGATTGTAGCTCCTCTAAAAACCATTTGAATCACAAACTATTATATTTTTTTTGGAAATAAAAAAGCACTGTATTTTTTTCTTGAGTGTAAAAATAATGATTGATTTGTCATTAGAATTTTTATATGTTGAATTTTCTCTTTTGATGCAGAAGCTACACCCAAAGTAATCCTACGCCTAATGAATGAGCCAGGACTTACTCGAGAGAATATTGCAAGCCATCTTCAGGTATTTTATCATAATTAATGATTTATCAATTGTATTTATAATTTACTATAAAGAAAGGTTTTAATAATATTAATATATCACACGTTCTAATACATAATAGATAAGTACCAATAAAAATTCTAACATATGTGTTTATGCATATATATATATATATATATAAAGAATGTATAGTGTCTGCAATATAACTATTTTCTTTTTTGTTGAGCTTATTTAACTAGTATGTTCTTTATACCATGTAATACCTAAAACACTAATAAAGAGTTTTGAGTTTTGATTCAATAATAGAGAATATTTTCTTAGAGGTTAATTTTGTATTCAACAGAAGTACAGGATCTTTCTCAAAAGGGAAGAAGCTAAACGATTGCAGCAAGCCGTGGCTACAATGTCCGTGAATGCACCACCAACCATGGATGCAGGTGAGGGGAGGAGGCAGCTCACCATCGGACAAAATCACTCTCAAGGATTAATAAGGATGCCATTGATGCAACATGAGATGATCGATGGTGGTGGACCAGGTGGCCGTCTTCCTACTATGAACATGTATCCGGGCATAACCTCAAATGATGTGGGTGATCACTTGGTTTATCCCCAAAACTCAAGGAGCTTTCGACCCGAGCCGATGCAAAACTCTCACCCTCTTATGTCCGCCGCAAGACCCACATTATCTAATGAAGTTTATTTGCAACAATTGATGATCGATAATGAGTTTGAAAGCACGGATCTATCAGGAATGTCCTATGATACTCCTTTTGCAAATTCGAATTTCGCACAAATGCAAGGTCAAGCACCTTCGCAAGAGGTCCTTACTAGTATGCAGCATGAAAACAACATGATCGAACCACCCCTTAGACAAATGCGAGATCTAGTGCCTTCACAGCAAACAGAGCTTGACATGGTCGTGCAGTCTGGACTAGCTGGGTGTGATCCTCCTCCCCCACTACGTAGCCCACCAATAACTCCAGGTGATTTTCACAGCTTACAAGCAATTTTTTCATAACCAACCCTTTCTTCATTAACGCCAAATAGGATTGATCCAATGGGTAATTAAAAATTAAGTCGTTAAAAGATGTTTATTTTTTAGTAATATAATCAGAAAGTACGCTGTGCCTAAAAGTGTAATTAATTTATAGGCAGTAAATAATTGGTAGGTATAACTAGAAATTATGTTACTTTTTTTTTGTAAGACTTATTTTAAGTAGCTTAATGATGACTTATGTTTATGATCACCCTCGACCCAATACGAGAATGTTTCTTGCATATATTATGTTAAGAATTTCTACCCTCCCCAGTAGTTTTTCTAGCAATCATCCACTTCTATACGAATTCTGCATCAGGTTTTTTTATGTTTACAGGAACCGAGTTGCCCCTGAGGCAGGAGCTGCAACGGGAACCTGTTCCAAATGATGCTACGCGATTGAATGGAGGCTTTTATCCTCCGAACAACAACATAGGACATTCCAATGATAGCTTGATAAATGATGGACTAGAACAAGGTGACATATATTTGGATGGATTCTACGATTTCCCACCATATGAAGGATTAGGATTTGAGAACACATTTCCAGGTGAAAACCATTTCGCCCCTCGGCACCCATGACATCAGCCAACAGGAAAATATGGCGCGTTCAATGATAATAGTGGTAAAGTACTTCTGATTTTTCTATTGGTTCATAGGAACAGTTGTTATAGATTTAAAAAGAGAGTTTTTTCATACTTTTTGGCACTAATTACGTAGTATAGGAAAAAATGACCATGAAATTAAAATTTCCTTTATTTAAATTTTTTAATAACTACTCTAAATAACCTATTAACATTTTTCCTTTAACATATTACCTTTTCCTTTCATAATAACTTTATTTCATTTTTTTTTTTTCATTTTCCCCCCTAATTAAGCAGATTTCTCAATTCATATATTTATATATACATTTATAGGAGAGTATATATATATGTGTGTGTGTGTGTGTGTGTGTTTGTGTGTTTGTATGAGTTTTTGATGTCTTGGTCACCCATGATGCTGTTTGATGATTATTTTTCAGGAGCAAATTTTGGAAAATCATATGTATGAAGTCTCGATTTGCAGAAGAACGCAACAGCCAATATTTTTCCTGTTGATTAAACGAACATCAAGATACAATTCTATCGAGTTAGTTGCCCTCAATATACATCAGCGTGATAACCCAGCATTACATGAAAAGGAAAAAAAAAAAAACAGAGAGAGAGAGAGAGAGAGAGAGAAAAAATCATTAGGAGTAATATGTTAGATAGGAATAAATGAGAATTTGACATATGTTTCACCATCCTATGAAAACTAGCATGGGTGGTGGTTACAAATGTTTTCTCCAAATATGAATATCAGTCGTCTTTTTTTTTTTATTTTCTCCACTTTTTGCCCATGTATTACATAGTACAACTTGTTGGGAGAAAGAAGAATCAAATCTCATCCATTCTGTAGAGATCGGTAGTCATATCGATTGACTACAAAGGCCTTAACAATTTACGTTATGTATTTACCTCTTTTTCCTTTTTTTTTTCTTTTTTTTTTATTCATATCATTTGGCTATAAATGCCTTGACAATTTACATGATGTATTTGAGGTAAAAGGAAAAAAAAATACAAGTGAAGACTGTGATTTCCCTTATTATTAATCTAGTATGCAGATTATTATTTTGTTTCTGTTAATAGGAATTGTAACGTGACATTTAAGGGCTTCAATTAGAAAAATTCTAATCTTTCCAAGGTTAATCACACGGAAATCTGGGAGGGATCAATTCCTAAGAACCCAGCTATAAGCAAAAGATACTTGGATAGAGATTTTCCTTTACTCCCACGCACTATTTGTAGTTCAACTCTGACTTTCTATGAAGTCCTATATTATCCAAAACCTTCTTTTGAATTTGTTGAAATATTTAACTACTGATATTTGCCAAAAAATAAACACTCCAAATTATAAATCACTTCACGATAAATGAAATATTAGATAAGACCGAAAACAAATTAAAGACATGAAAATTACTAAACATAAAAATAAAATAGGAAATATCAATAATGGTATCAAAATATCATATAAACACTCATGCGAAAGTCGGAACTCAAAAATAATCGACTTAGAGGCTCGAATCACGAACAAATTATAAACAATTAAAAATATACTTCAAAGTAGCAAGAACAAGTTTCAGTATATATAAGTATTCTAGAGCTCGTTAGAAACTGTTTATAAGATGTTATAGAAAATCTCCACCAGAATTACCTCTTACGTAAGTACTCGTTACAATTAATTCCATAAAAAAGAAAAAAAAAAAAGAATTGTGATGGTAAGCCTCGGTCAGCATAAGCCATCAACTTTTCCCATACCAGGTTGATTCGAATGCTACTCAAGTTCTATTGAGTATAATATATCTCAAAATATCATATGTAACAGTTTAATTAAAATATCATTTGATAAAGAAATTTATTTATGATTTGTAATTTTTCTATTATATTAGATGACCAATAATTATTGTTAGATAGTTGTTTTGGTTTATATCTATAATCTATTATCTTTGTGTATAGAAATCTAGAAGGTCGCTTATTATAACATAACTAATAAAAATAAGTTTAATTGACTATAAATTTTAGTAGATACTAAAATTATATCATTGCTTATTTTGAAATTAGAATTAATGAGATAGTTAATTTATTTAGAAATAGTAAGAAAATTTAGTTGCCAAGTGTAATCTATATTTTATTGTATAACAAGATATGATAACTAGTTTAAAAGATTTGAAAATCAAATCTTATTTTATTCTTATAAAAAAATTTAATTTTTTAAGAATTATTTTCCATATTTTATTCTTATCAAATTCCTATTGTTGTGTGGGAACACTGCTAGAGAGACAACACTTAGTGTCTTTATAATGAACAAAATAGATTACTTTATAAGAAGCATTGTGAGTGTTAGATCTCACAGGAACCCATTATAAGGAGGAGAAGGTTTTGGATTATAGAAAGAGGTAATTTTCTTATAACTTAATTTCTTATAATGTTATACGTGTATATCCACAGATGGATCTTGTGGTAGATTTTTGTAAATTTCTATTACGTTTTTCGCACTATAAAATTTTATGCTGATTCTATTATAATCCAGTTTATATCATTACTTCATATCCAAAATCACGTAAAAGCCTGAGTCCATAGCCCCACCATTATTAGTAAATGTCAAAATTCTCAGTTTCGTCATAAAATAAACCAAAACACATATAAGAATCCAAACTTTTTCATCAAACGATTGTTCAATTCAAAAATAGATGTAACATCACTTCACTTCTTCCAAGGTTAGTATTTGTTTAGATTTGAATTTCATGTGAGGTTTTTATTTTTACAGGATCCTGACCGATCTCCACCGCATGATCAATGAGTTACACATTGAATCGAGAACCGAACAACTTAGGGCAATCCTATGATCGCTTGATATATAAAGGACTGGAACAAGGTGGCATGAATTTGGATGGATGCTACGATTTCCCACCATGTGAAGTATTATGGAGTTATGAATAGATTTGCCGATGGAACTTTAGGTGAGGTGAGAGAAAACCACGACATTAGTCAACAGAAATATATGGCCAGGTTCAATGACAACCGTGGTAAGTGTTCTTCATTTTTTGACGTAGGAATTGTATTTATGTTATTGTAATTTTATTAAAAAAGCCCTTCTGTGGTTTCTTTAACATGTAAAAATTATTTATTGGTTATAGCTATGGACCAATCGAGGGAAATTTAGGACTAATCTTATAAAACTCTTATCTACCTCTATAAACTTCGACATCTCTTAAAGCTTTACAAAAACTCTATGAGATTTTAGCAATTATTATCAAAACTTATCCCAATAAATCAATTTCAAACAATCGTATAAGAAACTAGGCTGAGAAAAGTCTAAAATGGAAAAAGGTTACACTTAACGATTTATGCACAAATGAAATTTAAAAGTTATATGTTTTGTATGACAAAAAACTAGTGTAAGATGTGCATAGTACATAAATTAAGATAAAATATTTTTATTAATATATATTTTTTATTTTAATCCTGAAACTCAATCCTAAACTTTATATACTTTTTAATCATATCTTAAAACCTATATAAACCTATAGATTGGACGAATCAAATACCCTACAACGATCTACTTAATCATATCTCTAATTATTATCTTTACAAACCATATTTAGATAACTATTGCAGCAATTTGCTAAAATAACCCCATATACTCACCTTTTTCAGCATGACCATCTCTAGACCTGTTTGTTGTGTCTTGATTTAGCTTGTCAATAGCTATTTTCAACCAGTAATTGTCTGCTATTCCTGTGTGCAATTTAATGAGTCATGGTATGGTTTTCATCCCATTGCAATTAGACATTTGGCTTTTATAGATGTCGTGTATCAATAAGATTTATTATAATTTGTATAGGTCAGTTTTCCTAACTGGAAAAGTCGCGAAACAAAATGACAATAATTTATACTTTATTGAATTCTTCTTCTTTGTTTTTTAACAAACTATAGTATTCTTAATTTGAAAGCATGATTTGTGAGGATGTGCACATATCTTGCAGCTTTATTAAAAACGTGGAAAGCTATGTCATCATTCAACGTATCAAAAAATTTCCCTCGAAGATAGCGATATCTCAGGATTAACGTTTGCCTTCCCAAAATGCTATTCCGATTATGTTCCCACCAATCACAACCAAACAAGTAAGTACAAGGACAAAACTTTTCTTTTCTTTGGCCAATTTGCAAAGGTAAAACTGAGAGGGTGAGTTTAATTTGTTGATTTCTTCTTGCACAGTTATTGTCATCAAATAATTCTACATGTCCTGTTATATTAATCTTACATATACAAGGAAATTCTAAATGGCTAATTTAATTATCATACTTCACTTTTCAAGACATTGTAAAATAAATATAGCAAGTTAAATTTATGCTAAAATGATATTCCTTCATCTTTTTTTTTTATATATATAATACATGATTATATGTATAAATGTATGTGTACTATATATGTATTTAAGTTTTTAATGTTTGGATCAACCATGAGCTGTTTTGCATGAGCAAATTAACATGCTAATGTTGGAATGGCACTTAGAAAACCACATACATTTATTGCTAAAATCCTAATACACCATACCAACCTATAAACCTTCACAGGAAAAATGTCGATATACCATATCCAAGAAATTACATCAACCAATTTGTTATTTATTCATTTTTCTTTTTCCTTGAGAGAAGATTTAGGAGCAAAAACAAAATTACATGATGACAAAATCTCTTGTAGGAATACATGTTCTTTTTGTTGCTAATTGTTCAACATTTCAAGTTTCTAAAGGAAATTAGAATGCAATGTTTAGCATTGATACTTCAGAAACTCTTGATAAACTAAACAATTAGGAACAAGAAGAACATGTATTTCCATAAGCAATTTTGTCATCACATGATCCAGTTTGAACTCCTAAATTTCCTTTCAAGGGAAAAATAGAAAATTAGCTGTGAAATTTTCTGGGATATGATATATTAGATTCAAGTTACAACCTACATAAATCATAAGTGGTGTATGAGATTTTTCTACATATAAGTTGATATGATTAATGTTATTAAACTCGGTTCAAGTAGTTAATTTATACATATAATAAAATCAACGGTTAAAGAGATAAAACCGAGTTCAACTATAGTTCAACCTGAATTATATTAGAATTCGATTGGATCGGTTTTATGGTCAAATCAAATCGAGCCAAATTAAACCTTAGAGATCAATTTGAATTTCACAAATTTTGAATATGATACACTATAATTTGAGCAATAAATGCATATAATTTTCTAGATCGCCATCCATCTCTAGTATGACGTTTTGCTCCTTGAAAACAACCATCAACAGCTCATGGATGATGAAAACACTAAAAGTAAAGTTTGTCTATTATTTTACTTTTCTCGTTGCCTATCATCGCGATGTATTAAATTAGTCCACGTAAGCATCTTCCTTTTTTTTTTTAATAATATGACAGAAAAAAATTTAAATTATTCCATGATGTTTAGAAGAAGATGGAAGTTTTTGTTATCTTTAGGGAAATCGTTATGTTCGGTAGTTACCAGTTCCAACAATCATTTTGACTTTCTAGTTAAATAGTACATATAGGGTCAAGCAGTCATACAAATTTGATTTTTTAAGAAAAAATTACTGAAATTATATTGATTGATTATTTAATTATTATAATAAACTTGAGAATGATATGAAGGAGATAACTAGTTTTGCTACACTTGTAAAACTGTCATGCTACATATGTCTATGACATTTATTCCAAAATCATTTTATATTTTTGCAATTTACCTTAAAATTTTAATTTTAATTTTAAATTGAAAAAAAAAATTATTCAACAAAACAAGTATAAGAAAGACTGGACAATACAAGTTTATTATACCATGTTTGGTTTGCATAACACTTAATACAAAATTTATATTAAAAATTAATTATTTATATTATAAAATAAATCATTTTCATAATATTTAATAAAAATAATATTAATTAACTCAATATTATAATATATTTTTATTTTTATCCAATAAATTTTATTTTTTACCATAATATAGATGAAATAAAATTTAAATTTTTTATTCAGTATATCAACTTAATTTTTTGTCTAATCACCAAACAAAGTTAAAAAACAAATCTAACATCACAAAAATTATGTAATAAAACGCCACTTTAAGGTTTTGTTTAAAGAAACCAAATTACACTACTATTAATGAGAGAACAATAGCATGTCTCTGGAACCTAAGGATCACAACGCTGGGGCACCATAAATAAGGATTCAAATAGGATCGAAAATGCAATGAGCTAGATGAAGGCGGAACAAAGAGCAAGACAATGATAAAGGTTACGAACCAACAAAAGAAGCCTCACCTTATTTGGAATGACAATTGAGTAGGTTTGGTGATGCACAGGACAAGCTGGGGTTTATAGTACGTTTTTTTTTTTTTTTTTCCTTCCCTCGTTATATGAGACATATCTTAGAATATTTTAATTTGTTCTTTTAGGTAACAGGAGGTAAGCATAACTATTCTTGAATGCAATTTTCATTAGTTTTTCAATGCATAGGTTAGTATGACCAGTTCATGGAAAGATAAACTAATATGTGGATCACGTTTCCTTACATGTAAAAAAATTCAGTGAAGCTTGTATCTATTTACTTACTGTGTCAAGCTTACTTACCTATTAAAGCCCTACCATGATTATATTTTCCTCACTAAAAATTTTATTTTGTTTTAATTAATAGATGAAAAGAAACTATTAGAAAATATAATTTGTATAAGAAAATGAAAATCATATGGCATAATACAAATTAGTAACCATAAATAAAATTAATAGCATCGCCTATGCATTTTCTCTTTCCAAATTCAATATGGAGTGAACATTCAGAACAAAATTATACATTGGAGATGGTTTTTCAGCATTTTCTTAAGGTATGATGCTTTTATTATCTTTGAATTTTGTTTGGGATTAGCTTTTGCAACCAAGAAAAATGAAAAGTCAACCAAAAAAGAAAAAAATGATCAAAATCAACTGCATTTTTGTGCGCTCTAAAGAATCTATCTTAATCTATAAGAATATAATGATTGTTGTAGAGATGAATAGTTACATGAATAATTCGATGTAACTTCCACCGAAATTTTTCATTAGTAGGAACATATGATCATAATTATACGGATTTATTTTTCCATGTATAGGTCAAGTTGTCCTATGTGTTAAAAATTTAATGCAAAGCATCAAAAAATAGAAGTACCTACCTCCCATGGCATAAGGAATAAATGTACATTGAAATATTTCGAGATTTTTTTTTATTTTTGTATATAATGAGAGAAAACCATACTATGAACCCTCAAACTTTCCAGCTTATTAATTTAGATAAGTTGAGGCTTCTTTTGAGGCATTGAAGTTTATCATCTTTATCCTTGTCTTGCTCTTTGTCTCTACCTTCATCTGGCTCATCATGTTTTCGATTAATCTTCTCATTTGAATCCTCACTTGTACGTCCTTCGTCTTTCTGATTGTTAGGTCCCAAAGACATCATGTTGTTCTCTCAAGCAATATTAAAATAATTTGGCTTCTTAGGAATACTGCAAATATTTTTCTAAATCTTTAATTCGAAATGGTTTGATCAATTAGACAGTAACTCTTTTTGCATATGCTTCATGTGACTAAGATATCTCTATAGAATTTTGACCAAGATTAGATGGAAAAGGCTAGTTAGTGTAGAAGATCCGCTTAAAATTTAACCAAAATCACCATAGTAAAGTCGTCCAAATGTCAAAAATCATTGGTCTAATGTCTCAATTTTGTTCCATAAGGTAGCATTCAACTATGAAATTCTTATAGTACTGAACTGGATAAAAAAATTTGATCTCATATTTGATTTATAACTTTACTTGATAACTAAATAAAAAAGTTCATATTTTGTCTTATTTATATTATGGTATAAAAATAAAATTTACTAGATAAAAATAAAAAATATTTTATATTCTCAAAAATAGTACTCGATGTTATAATATTAATTTAATTAATATTATTTATATTAAATGTTACAAAAAATTTATTTATTTATAGTATAAATAATTAAATTTTTAATTTAAATTTTATATTTAATACTGTATAAACCAAACATAGTACAATTCTTGTGTATATGAAAATAAAAAAGAAAAAGGTAGCAATGGAATATTACGTCGAGTGGCAGCCACCAAATGAAAATATGCTTGAAAATGGGGATTAAGGAAATCGAAGCACAAATGGATTCCCAGGTGTTGTCAAATTTAGCAAAGGGACTTGTGTAGAAAGTTTCGACGTATCCACTTGTTTTTCGCTCCATTGGAGACCAATATGGTAGCAGATAATCTAGCAAACCAAGCCAAACAACAAGAAGATAAGGAAGTTCTTATGTTCATTCCCCTGCATGGAGTTCATCAACTCCTGATAAAAGACACCATTCCTTTTGTAAAAATAAGAAATAGAATGATCAGCGAATGTAATGAAAGGAGTGGTCTAACTCCTACTGTAAATGGAGAAAGACCTCCATGAGGAAAATGTTGCTGTACTCCTGCGCTTTATAATTAAATAAAATTACATCTACTACTCTATATTATGAAAAATAAAAAATTAAAGAAAAAAAAAAAAGAGTAGTTTTGATTGAGTTTGGAGATATATATATATATATATATATATGTATATAGAGAGATAGAGGTTTCACTAAAGTTTCAAAAAGAGAGAGAGCTCATTTAAGTGAAATTTTGGTCGATCTGTTGAATCTAATGAGCTTATGAACCTCACTATGTATAGAGTGAGGATTAGAGAGGAGAGATGATGAAGAATTAAATGCATTAAAATAAATTGCGTTTTATTTATTTAATTTTTTATTCAAACAAGTACCAATTCGATATTCTAGATCGATTTATCGATACTCTATGTTCCCTGCTCATGTAAAAAAAAAATTCAAAAGGGAGTCTTATTGGAGTTCCACCTCTGTTTCCCTTGGCGGATTCGTCACAAGGCTGAAGACGATGTGTCCTCTTCAACAGGGAAAAGCTTCGATCCTACTCGATTTTTAATTAAAAACAAAATAAAATAAAATAAAAGTAAAGCCTCATCATGCTTTGGATTTGAACTTTAATGTTTCTCAAACAAAATCATCCCCTAAACCACTAAACCCGCTGGTCTATTCAGATATTATTGTATAGTGATTTGGCCTAACTTGAGGCAATTATGCCTAAAAAGAAAATTTGAGCCAATAGGTAGCCGAAGCATACTGGTTTAGAAAAATTGATTTTAGGCTAGATCGATTCAATTCAATAGAAAACCGAGCTCTGCTTTCTTTCCAACCCCATTGGTCCAATACTTGACTTTGCCTTAATTTAACCAATTTATATCCAACGAGCCGATTGAAAGTCAAGTTTATACTCTCCTCTTTCATGCTCTTGAAAATTATTAAATTGAGCCTGAATAAAAGTTTTATTATTCTTGTAAAATAAAGCCTTTTTTTTAACCTAAAATTCGATTTTTATCAAATCACATATACACATCAAGGCCCCCTAAATCATTTTTTCGCCAAATGATGCCCAAATTTTTATTTCTATTTTCAAATTTTCTTATTTCTTGGTTTTTTCAAAAATTTGTACTTTTTAAGGGTTTTTCCCTTTTTTTTTCATCCTTTTACTCTTTCTAAGGTTGACATTTTTAGGGTATTCTCTATTTTCTACTTTTTGTACTCTTTCTATTTTTTGGTTGTTCTTACTTTTTCTTTTTCTTTTTTTTCTAAAATTTTGATTTTCTTTTGTATTTTCTTATTCTCTAATTTCTTTTCCTTAAAAATGAGATAAAAATAGAATACCTACAACTACTCTTTTCATGGTGATACTTAACTAAACTTCATCCTAAAAATAAAAAAGACATCACTTTTACCTTGATTTGAGTACTAAGGCAACTATCAATCTTGGGTTTGATCAGGTGCTAGATAACTAATGAACCTAGATTTGATTCTAATGACATAGACTTGATTCTTTTAGGATTACCAAATGACTAACGTATTTGGACTTGATTCCATTAGGGTCCGATTGATCATTCTTTCTTTAGGGTCACCTTTTAGTTTCCATTTGACTAACACATAATTCTACACTAGCATGAGAGAGGTTCTTCAAAGAGAAAGGCTTTAGGACCAGTGGTGAATCAGTTCCCTCATTTCATACTAGCTAGTAGGGCAGAGAGAGAGAGAGATTGTACCGAATCGCACTAAACAAAAATTTTTAAAATGATTCGATTCGATTCAAAGATGAGGATCAGTTCTCAGTCACGGTATTATATATAATAATTTATTTAAAAAAGAAAAAAGAAATCGCACTAAACAAAAATTTGATTTTTTTTTTTTCTTTAAAACGATTCGATTAGATTCAAAGATAAGGATCAATTCTCAATCGCGGTTTTATATATAATAATTTATTTAAAAAAGAAAAAAGAAAAAGAAATGGACCCTGATACTGCAAAAAAGAGTTTTCAACCTCATCTCCCTTCCATGTTTTTATTTTTGGCTCATACAAAATCAGAGTCGCCAATCAGATAGATCGCCATGTCATTTGATGGAAGGTGACCGGTTGCTTCACTATCTGAAGGATAACGAGATTAGCTTTCTTTATTTTGTCTTCACACTATAGTTTTTAATAGGATGTGCAATTCATGCTTGCATTTTCATGTTCAGGGACCTCACCTCCATTTGTGTCCCTAGAACCAAAGATTGCCATTGTAGCTTCGTTATCCATTTAAAAATTAATTAGTCATTGGTCCTTCTCGTCCTTATCGTCCAGAATGTCTTCATCCATATCCATGCCTTTATGTTCAAATTATAAGGACATCAATATGAAAAAAAATAAGGTAAATACTAGAATCTGCTCCAGCATTATATCCATTAAATAGTAATAATAAATAAATAAATAAATATAAAGAGAGAAAGCGATTAGAGTATGTTCAATATGACTTTGCAGGGTACTGCAGCGTATATGGTTGAAACCAACCAACAAGGTCATAACAGCTTCAGAAGTTTTGGTCTAGTCCTTCCGGTCATTAAATGGTTAGTAAGGCTAGATTATAGGTAAACTCTAATCAATGACAATGAGGAAAAAAAAGAGTGTTATTTAAAACATAGTATTAATTTTTTTCACTTATGGCCAATGCTAGTGTACTACAGTGATTCAAACAGGAAATATAATGCAACTACCACGTAAAAATCTTTTGACACAGACAGGATTGTCTTCCGGTGCAACCTTTTAGAAAAATGACATCAATGAAGTCCAAGATCCCTTCTCTATTGCTATTGTTCAATATCAACTAATTGCTCCCCACTGTTTTGCAAAGAAAATTAATCGCCACAGGCCAATGTGAAAGTAAAAATTGAAAGAAGCCAATTCTAAATGATGCCAACTGAACTAAAGATATACCTGATGCAACCCAATTGTCTACCATATAGAATTGCCTTCTTAATGTTGACGCAACTGCTCAAGTTCTTGCAGATATTTCCTCAAATGCCACCTAACTGCAACTATTTTGAACATTGAACGTTCAACCCATACCAAGAACCACATACTCCAGCACAGCTTGCAGCCAGCAATACGGCGTGCTCTTCCTCCCAGTATTTTTTTTCTCTCAACCTTGGGAAGCAATATAGTATAGTACATCATTTGTAAAAAGGGAGAGCCAGACCTCTCTGATGCCAAATCCATACGTAATGATTGAAGAAAGAAATGATGTTTATTTAAAAGTTTTACCAACCAGTAGAACAGCCTTTCCCATATGCATGGTGGCTGTCCAAGGCCCCTAACTGCATGGTGTGTCTCAACTTACCTAGGTTGGTTGAAGACCTACCACTGCCAGAAAACAGAAATTAAAAAGGGGAAAAAAAAAAAAAAAGGGAGCAAAAATCAACTTTTTTACTATTGCATCACACCATCTAATTATGACCCCACTGGATTTTGCGACAATTTTTTTTTTTTTCTCTTTTTTTACTCATCGACTATCTGCAGAAAGATACCAAATTAAGCACAATTTCCTTATTAGAGTAAGAAGACTATCCGGAAAAAGGGCAAATAGACTAAGATTTTTACCATCATTCCCATACATTGGTTTTAATGATGCTGCATGTAGATTAATAATTGCATAAGGCGTTAGGATGACATCAAATGTAAACCTATCCTGCTTGCTTTCCTTGACAATCTGACTAGATTTCTTTTTCTTCAACCTTTTTGTTTTAGGAAAGTGAAATTTGTCATCCCATGAAACAGCACGGTCTGCAGCAAAACCAACATAAATGACCTGAAGCAAATGGTACTCCACATAACCATATCCACCTTTCAACATGTACATACAACATTAATCTGAGGTGCCCATGCCACAAACCCTTGCTTCCTGTTTTTTGAAGTTGAAAGTAGAGCTATGACCAGATGCGGATGGAGATTGCCTTCAAAAAGAGATGACACGAATGCAATACTCTGTATACTCTTCCCCACAGTTGGAGTAAGTTCCCATGGGTCACAAAATCCTATAAGAGACAAACAGCTCCAGGCATGAAGATATTTACCAAGGCCAATCTCATCGACCAGCATGACGTGTCTGTTTAGGCCACAAGAATTGCAATAAGTTCAACCGAATAAAGATGGAGTGAACCTTCATGAGATTAACAAGCAAAGAACACTGATAGAAAAATCAACAAATGCAATCAAAACGTGAAGTTCAAAGGAAATATATTTCATAATAAGACCATACCTCCAGAAAGAAATTCAGGACTATGATCATAACGTTGAAACTTCTCCTTCTTCTTCAGATCAATAGCCTCTGAAGCAGCAGTCGTCTGTTTAGAAGACAACAGTTTACAGCTTCTGGCCCGCATTTTATTGAATTTCCAATTTCAGGCTGAAAGACAGAAATATCTGACTTAAATCCCCACAACAACCATCCTAAGGAAGATCTTTCCACTTTACAAAATATTCGCTCTCTCCACCTTCTCCTTTGAAGCATTCATATAAACTATTGGCCCTAGACAAAAACTCACAAGACAGTCAGAATTTAAAAGCACAAAAGAAGAAAGGATCAATCAAGTGAAAAATCGCAGTCATCAATACAGTGAAGAATTTCTACAATTTTCTTTGCATTTTCGTTTGAGCACAACATAAATTGCAAGAGAAATTTCCAGGATGAATGAAGATTACACACCTCCATATCCAATGTAAATTGGGCCAGTGTGAAGAATTTATCATTTCATATAACTTCATCACCCAATGCTTGCTTTCACCATGAGACATTATCCTCTTCATAAATTAAAAGGACCTACACAGTTTGCTCTTTAATATCATTTAGAAGCCATCATCATGAAGCAGGCAATTCATTTTGGCTAGATATCCAGCTTCCTTCAAATGATCTGCTAGGTTCTCCAGCAGATCATAGACATCTGCAGCCTGATTGTGTAAGTTATCTTTTGCTATGAACTCATGCCTCTCATTCTTCACCTCAACCCAGCTATTTCCATTATCCTTCACTAAACCTCTGTCCTCCATGAGCTTACGCACTCTTTGGGCATCATCCCATCTATTAGCAGCAGAATAGATGTTTGCTAGCATTACATACCTTGCTGCATTCCACGGCTCCAACTCATAAAGAGCTTCTGCAGCTATTTTAGCAATCTCTAAATCATTATGCATCCTACATGCACCCAAAAGCGCACCCCACATAGAAACGATGTTTGACTTATCAGAAAACCCACGGATCAATTCCATAGCTTTGTTGAGTTTGTTTTTCCGCCCCAGTAAATCAATCAAGATGGCCAAATGCTCCTTTCTAGGATGTATTCCGTATTCATTTTCCATTAAATCCAAAATATGAAGTGCTTCAACATCCAGACCTGTGTGACTGCATGAGGAAAGTAACCCAAGAAATGTGATATGATTGGGCTTTACGCCAGCCTTAACCATTTTCTCAAAGAGATGCAGTGATTCTTTTCCAAGTCCATTTTGAGAAAAACCAGTAATCAATGAGTTCCAGGATACAAGGTCTCTTGCGTGCATCCCCTCAAACAGCAATCTAGCAGATCTCATGTCACCACACTTGCCGTACATGTCTATCAAAGCATTACCCACATAAACGCTGGAAAAGTACTCCAGGGGACTAACTCTGATAATGTAGCCGTGAATCTGCTTACCTTTCTCAACAATTGCAAGACCAGCACAAGCACTTAGAACACTGGCATACGTGAAAGGGGTAGGACGAATTCCATTTTCAACCATTCCACAAAGCAATCGCAGAGCTACACTTCTCTGACCATTTTGTACAAAACCCACGATTAAAGCAGTCCAAGAAACAGCATTCCTCTTTGGCATTCGATCAAAAAACCAGCACGCTTCATCTAATTTACCAGCTCGAGCATAAGCAACAACCATAGAAGTCCATGACACAACATCCTTTTCATTCATCTGACAAAACACACCACGTGCCATTTCCACTTCACCGAATTTTCCATAGGCATCCATCAACGCATTGCAAACTATCCTATTAAACTCCAACCCAATCACAACACCAATCCCATGAACACAACGCAATACCGCCAACATGCCAAAGCAAGCACAAGCACCCACTACACCCACAAACGTAAACTCATCCATAAACAATGACCCAGTTTCTTTCCTCATTCTTATAAACATTCCGATTGACTCCTTATAAAACCCATGATTGGATAACCCAGAAATTAAAGAGTTAAAGCTCACAACATCCCTTTGGGGCATTTCATCAAACAGGTTAAGTGCTTCATCGAGGCGGCTTGCTCGGGCTAATGCAGCGATGATGGAGTTCCAGGAGTGCGTATTTTTAATGGAAAGGTCGTTGAAGATGTTTAGGGCACATTGTGTGGAGTTGAGTTTGGAGTACATGTTGATTAGGTGGTTGGCGATGGAGGTATGTTTGTATAGTGCTGTTTTCAGGAGGTGAGAGTGAAGGGATTTTCCCAGGTTCAACTGTCTCTCTGCTATGCATTGGCGCATCAGAGAGATGTAATTACTCAAGTTTGAAATGGTACGAGGACGAGGGTGCATTCATTAACGTTAATGGTACGAAGTTTCTTTATCTCAATACGTGCATCGCGATTTGTATGTTTTTAGTTGGAAAGAGAACTGCAATACTGCGTCACGGTGTCGTCTCGTGTCGTCTCGTGCACACGACCGGAATACCGGCGGAGGTTGACACGCCAATGAAAGCCGGTCGGGCTATCAAACTTTCGGAAAGATTATTTATTCATTCATGACGAGAATTGTAATGTCAGGTGGGGTTTTGGACTTTTCAGGTGATATGCAATATAATATAATAACATTTTTTTATGCTAGAATTTATTTTTCTTAATTCTTCACCGAAATTTGCTGGGTTTTGGTTTTGGTAGTCATTGTCCTATGCCCCTGAGAGAAAAAAAAAAAAATTTGAAGACGAGGATGAAATATTCTTTTCCATCGTATTTCGTATTTATTCTGTATGTATTTTTTTTTCTTAAATATCAATTATTGACGAATTGGAATTTCATTCGTGTTTAACAAAGTGAACGGGTCATTAATTTTAAACCATGCTAAGTTACTATTTATTAGTTTAATCAAGTTAAGCATTAATTCATAATAATTAACTTAATAAAATAATATTATAATTATATATATAAATAAAAATAAATAAATTGAAAGGAAGAAAAAGGGTGCCAACTATTGTTGCCCATAGCATCAGAGAATTCGTGACAGCAGCTAGCTATTTAGTTGGTGTGTCAGGACCTAAAGACATATAAGCATTTGAAAGTAAAGAGGTAAATGAGATATGCTTATTTTTAAACTATTGGAGTTCAGCCTGAGAGTTAATTGAATTTAGCTCGACCACAATCATCTGAACTTAAGCTATTCAAATAACTTATTAAATCGAACTTAAATTTTATGATATTAAACTCATAAGTTTAATCAAACTTGAATCAAATTTAACTATTAATCAAGTTCAGACCTAATTCAAATATTATTATTATTTCATTTAAATTTATAATATCTTCTAAAGTTAACAAGTGTAAATAAGTTTAATTAAATCAAACTCTAACTTATCGAATGTTTTTTCGAGCCAAGGTTGAGCTTTATATGTTAAAGCTTGATCGAGTTCAAGTTTCAAATTCTTTTATTGGAGTCAAATTCTATTTTAACACCCTATCGTGTTAATTTGACTCATTTACAACCCTATTTAAAAAGATATATAAGCATAGTACACCATAACAATATTGAAAAATTAAACACTGATGAGATTTTGGGGGTGCTTCCTGGAAGATTAAAACTGTATGTTGCAAGTTTGTGTATACAGCAAAAGCAGCTTCCTATCTGAACTCTTTTTTAACTACACATGAAAATGAAAATAAACCTGTTACTTGCAAAAAGGAGCTTCCTCGAGATTCTTTTATCCTAATTTAAGAGGAACGATGAGGAATTGCAAACATTCAGAGACATAGATGCTTTACATTTCTATTTGACTTCAACTAAAAACCCAAAACTACAAATGGTTCATATGCCAACGAAGATAGCTTAATGAATCTGCGCTGAATCCATATTATCAGCACAAACTTGCCGGATGTTCGTTTCCAGAATATCAACCTGAGTAATCACTTGGAGCTGCTCATAACTAATAAGAAATTACTAGACCGGAGACAGCTAGATATAAATAGGTTAACGAAAAGAACGATGGACTTTCTTCCTACCGTCTATATTAGGATAAAGATCAAACTCTCGACAGGCAATTTAAACAACAGTAAAACCGATTTCTGATGCCGAGGGCTACTTTCCCCAGCAATTACTCAGATAAAGCATCTCTTGAACACGCTGAAGCCAACAACGTTCACTCTGCCTTATAAGCCTAATTACCTTCTTGATTCTCTACTTCATACTCCTCGCAATCCTCATCATCCTCACTAATATCTTCATCGAAAATGCTGGTTCGAGGAATTTGGCCAAGCTCACCCTTCAAGTCATCCTCGCTCAAAGCTTCCAGCCCAAATTTCGTGTCTCGGTGTTTCACTAGAAGCCAGCGCAATAATCTATCTTCCTTGTTCAGGTAGTGAAGCTCTTTGTTAAGGTTTGGTGTAGCCATCATCGTCATTTGCATCAGCTGGCCCTATATCATGTTCGACAAATACAGTAATACCAGCGGTTAGTAACTTTGACAAATCTAATTAGGACAATATCATGCACATTTCATACATAGCCATAGCGTTGCACTTGAAACCCAAGTGTAGCATCAAAAAGTAAAAATAACAAAAGCTTAATCATGCTCTTGACATCATTAAAAGGCACCATGCAATAGTTACCATCAGTTAAAAAGCTTATTCATGGTCCCAACATTGGAGAGTGCTCTGCAATAGTTACTATCATTTCTTTTCTTTCCCTTAGGCTTCCTGTCTTCCTCAGATTTATGTTGATATTTGTATAATAGATATTCCCTATCATTTGCAGATTTACCATGAGACATGCTTCAAGAGATCTGCATTTTGCAGAGAAATGCAGACTTTTATAATCTTTTTCAAATATTTAATCTAATTATTGTATCATAAGAGATGACATATCATCAATGTTTTGGAAACTAGGAACAAATTTATTACTCTGATCATGAAATTATTATTTTAACCTCCTAATTGTAAAGCTCTAGATTTATGCAATATTCCTTTCATTTTGAGCACAATAAAGAATTTAAACTATGAACTTAATTGAGAGCTTTAGAACCTAAAGAGATATTGCTTAAATAAAGAATATAATAGGGACCATTAGAAGATGTAATTAGCACCACAGTCCACTGTCCTCAAAATGGTCAAAAATCTCAAGAACATATACAGATATTTGACACATCATTTCATTACTATTTAAGTTTTCCAAATGCACTGTAAGAATAAAATGGGTTCCCTGGATTTAACAGCAATCCTAAAACATTGATCTCAGAGCATTATACATATATTAGCTATCTGCAGCTTGAACATCATTGAACAACCTGTAAGACTCCTAACAACAGATTGATGATTCAAAAAGAAGATAAAGGGAAGTTAAATGGACAAAAAACAAGCTCCACCAAACAATGAAAAAGATAAATATCACACATAAGTTGGAAAAGCTTCCAGGCAAGATCATTTATGACATAATTTAACAGAGCTTTCATTAGTTCTCACTTAAGCTTTTGGTTGCCTTGCAGGTTTGTAAGGTGGATAGAGAAACACATTATAGCTTTCCTTGATTTTCTATTAATCTTACTTGGGAATTGAACAATTTCTTCTTTAAGCTCACAGAGAATCCATCAAAGCGATCCATTTTCTCCTTAACTTTTAGCACTAGTTATGGAAATATTTGTGGACTTACAGAAAAATGAATGAGGATTACTCTAATTACCATGGGAGATACAAGAAGGAAACTATCACTCATCGGAGCTTAAAGAACAACTCAAGTGTTTTTCTTTTTTGTGGAGACTCCTAGGGTTTGGCTGCAACCTATTCAAGTTGAGAAGGCTTTGGAAGTATTGCTCACTGGGATGGCCTAGGTGCTAACCCAGATAAGAGCGTAGTATTTATAGCTGCCACCTCTCACTGCTAGGATTACGTGAAAGGCAACTCCCTATCAAATATTTGGGAGTCCCTTTGGAGTCAATGAAGCTGAAAATTGGCGGTGGTGCAAGGTTCGTAGAGATAATTATAGTGAGAGTACATTGCACCAGAAAATGCTTATTGCATGCTAGAAGGCTCCAACTTCTCAAACCAGTGGTGTCCTCTGTACAAGATTATGAGGGCATAACTTTACAGCTTATTTCCACTGCAAACTCTGAAACCAGTGGCATTCTTTGTACATATTCTGTTTATAGGTGATGCAGTTCACAGCCTATCTATGTCTTATGAGCACCAATTTGCAAATTTTGTACATGAATTCAATAAAATTGTATATTACAGGCTTGTTGAGTTATTTAATCAGCCACGATACGAATAAAATTTTCAACAAATAAGAAAAAAAACATGTTTTAAGATCAGTTGGGTGCAACAATTCTCATGGTTTGTTTCATTAACAATATAGAATAACAAAAAGACAGAACCAGCATGATGATCATTAGAGAGATTAGATTATAACTTAAAACTATCACAAACACTAACAGATGTCATAGAACTAAACGTAAGGAGAGCTTATTGTTCTTACGTATGTGCATCAACTGCTTTACCTGAAAATATCTACCATCAAGCTTCTTGATACCATACCCCAGCTGAACTGTTCCAAAAGATTTAATCTCAGTGAGAACGCCATTTCTCCTGTAGACATGTTTCCCTACTCTAGCAACCAGATCCATCAGAGCTTCCTTTTTGATATGCGGTTTCATTAGAAGCACACAGTCATAAAGAGGCATTTTATCTTTGTATTTATCCCCAAATTATAATTGAATTGACCTCCTGCTCAAATGGAAGCCCTAAGCATCAATCTGTTAAAATGCCGCAATTGACAAAATAAAGCAATCAGAAGAGAAGCAATTTTTGGCAACAAAAAGAAATGTTTCTTCAATAGGGATATAATAAGACACAAATTCCACATCAAATATTACCATAAACGTCATTATTCTTTCTTAAAGACAAGATGGCAAGAACATTGCATAAACTATATCATCAATATAAGAACATGAAGATTTAATAAGATTTGAGGTATCATTCCAACTAATGATGATTGTGAATCAATGGTGATGAGAAGACGGAGAATGACAAAACAAGGACGACACTATTCAAGCAATGATGGGAGAGAAAAAGAATTCAAATGTTCCATAACAAAGAAGGAAAGAAATATTGCGATCAAGACAAGGTTAATACTTAGAAGTTTACCAACCCACTACAGAAATGCTATGTTTTTTCCTTTTTCCCCTCGTCCATCCTCAAATATTATTTAAATGTTTTGAGTACTTCCATTTGTAATGAAGTAATCTTTCCATTTTAGTCCACTATTAAGGACACTTCTCCAGACTACTACTTGGACATTTTTCACAATATCTTGGTCATAGAAAAAGAGTCAGATTAAGTTATCAGGCATGATTTAGATTATTCTTTTCTTTTTTTTCAATAAATACACCTCATTAATCCCTATCCATAACTATAAATTTCTGGCAATTTACAAGTCCTTGTCTATTGTGACTCCTCTTTCCAGTCTACACTACACAACGTAGCTTCAGTGCAACTAAGATGCCATGGCTGCACCTTTCGTTGCAGGTTTTTTCATAAAAGTTCCTTTCTGTGCCCCTCTTTTAGAAGAAAATTAGAAAAAAGAAAATAATAATTAAAAACATATAATAAAATTAAAATATAAATAAATAATTCGACCAAGCTCGAGTTTTGAAATTTCAAATTAAGTTTGAGCTCAAGCATAATATTATATCATTTCAATTTGACTCACTTATAACCCTATCTGCAATACCAAGTTTTTAGAATGTGCACAGCAAGGAGAATTTGACTCTCCTTTGTGATTGTCACATCGGGCTCTAGAATTATTATCTATACGAGTCTTAGGTACATGTTGGTCTTATAATTGCTGCTCAACATCTTTCTTTTCTCCTGAGGTCTTTGCCACATGATCATTATTGGACAAAGTAACTTTACAAATGCCCCCTTTTGAAAATTGGCAAGTTCACACCCTCCTAGGTATCTATCAACACAAGCTTTCCCATATAACTTTTGTTGCAGATTTCAAGACACAAGTTTTCTACATCTACTTGCTTGGAGCTTGCTTGCTCTCTCACTTCTACCTACTTTAACAAACCATCCAAAGACTCTACCTTTTCACCATTGTCAGTACAACACAGATACTTCTCTACTTGCAATTCATTCATATATTTGCCCCAGACTCACCTTCCTGTTCTTTATTCTTCCTCTGCTTCATCTTCCTCTTCAACTTCTCTTCCTTCTTAGTCGCTTTTTCTATTATTAAACTAACATTATCCTGAACAACTTCCATGGAAGACTCTAGATTCCCTTCTAAGGATCCATCCAAACGCCTCCCTTTCCTATAATTTTCTTCATCAAGATCCTTGCTAGAGATGACATTGACACTACTCATTTCAACAGACGCTTGATTGGTTTCTATACTCTTCCCTACTAGCAATGTTTTCACATTGCTGCCACCAGACTCACCATCCTGTTCCTTATTCTTGTGCTGCTTCCTCTTCCTCAACTTCTTTTTTCCTCTTCATCTCCACAGATACACATCCCCTTTGGCCAATACTCCAACATTCTCCTTATCTATCATTAACCTAACGTTATCCAACGGCACAGAATTATCTACAATGCTAACATCTACATCTTGCAAAACCTTTACATTGATGCTACTCATTTCAACAGACACTTGATTGTTTTCTATACTATTCTCTACTTGCAACTCATTCGCATTGCTGCTCCCGGATTCACCTTCCCGTTCCTTATTCTTCCTCTGCTATCTCTTCCTACTCAACTTATTTTCCTTCTTCATCTCCATATAAGCACCATCACCTTCTCCTAATACTCCAGCCTTTTCCTTATCTATTATGAAACTAACCTTATACTGCAACGGCAAAGAATTATCTACAAGGTTCACGTCTACATCTTGCAAAACCTTAGCTGAACCATCTTCCTCTGGATTATCTCTATCCATTTTCAGCTTCTTATTCTTCTTCTTCCCTTTTTTTCTCTTTCTTCTTCCCTTCCGTTACCACATCCACCTCAACGCCACTCAATCGGCCATTCCCACTCTCCTCCCCTACTGTTTCCACATTCGACACACTAACACTCCAATCTCACCACCACTCGGATCAGATTGATCATCAGTCGACCGAGTCAGAATTTCACCATCTTTCTGCTCAAACTCAGGTTTTCATTTTCATTTGGTTTCCGCCAACGCTTTTTCTTCTTCTTCGGATTACTAATCTTGTTTTCCAAGGAAACACCAATCTATTATTACACTCATCGACATTGCTGACACAGTCTCCATATCCTAATCTAAATTATCAAAATAGAGAAGAAATTACAAATCTCAGTCAATTTCTAGGTTTAAATGAAAAGGAATTCAATGGAGTAGAACTACGAAGCTTCAACAGAAAGTTCGTTAAAAGTCAGTTCTTGTGGTAAACCTGTTCGAGTCGGTGAACTTTCAGATAAATTGAATTATCCAATTAATGTAAAGAGAAAAGGAAAAAGGGAGTACCTTCGGAAGGACGGAGCTTCAAGTAGTTCTCCAATGGTAGCCGACGGCGGGAAGACAGAGAAAGCGGTGATTCTGTGTTTGCTGTGCTGATTTGCTGATGAAGATGGATGAATGTAAAACTAAGTTAAAAGCTTAAGTGAGCCGGACCGTTTTAAAGATGTTATGGCCCACGTGTATATGGGCCTTAAATATTTATAAAGTTTTTATTTTGGAATTCTTTTTTCCTTAGAAACAACTCTATGTTTATTTTACCTTATATGGGTTTTCATTTCTTTTAAATACTCGATTTAGCTATAAATAAACTTGATGAGAAAAGAAAAACCTACAAACCTTATAAGATTTATGGATGATGTAAAAACTTGGGAAAAGTAAAAATATAGTAAAAAAAAAAACCTAAAGATACAAAATAATTCCAAAACTATAGCACTTAAAATTATCTTTTGAAAAAGTGATTTTCATAATCATTTAACACTTCAAAAAATAGCTATGTTAAAATCAAAACTATCTTTTGAAGAAGTGATTTTATTATTCAACTTGAAATCGCCTTTTGAAAAGATCATTTTAGATTCTATATTTCTAGAAATGTTTTTCTAGAAATTGTATTTTTGTAATTTTTTTTTTTCAATTTTCGTCCTTTTCTTAAAATCTTTATGAGTTTTCTCATTTTACACATGAAATATAAAACCACACGATCATAATTAATACAATTTTTATTTACTTGATTTTTCACATAAAGTTTAAAATTACAAAATTTCATACTCAATCAAGCTTTGACCAGTCAAATTTACTTTCTTCAATATTTAAAAAAAAATACAATAAGCACTATTTATTATGTTGAAAATACTATTAGGTTATAAAAACTTGATGATTGAAGCATATATTTAAACTTTTGACCCTTTCTGATACACATGCAATAATATACTGAGAGAACCTTTTTTTTTCCTTTTTTGAAAAACTTTTATACTTTAAATTTGCAATTATGGTGTTCTTAGCTGTCAAAAGCGTTACTTCCTAAATCCAAAGAATGTCCATAATAAGACAAGTAGAAGCAAAAACTAATGTTTTGCATTTCTAGAAAACGAAGAAAAAAAGCGTAACATTTACTTTCAATTATGTAATATAATCCACAATTGAACCCTTAATGGCTTCATTATCTGCATAATTGGACTTAGACAATATTTATTTAATTTTTCTTAACCAAGTTTTATATGGACATCAGGGTTTAACATTCTTTATGTTTAGAGTAAGTAAATTGTGAGGAACAGTAAAGATTTGGTTTTTTAGCCAAAACGGTTTGGGTAGTCTTAATCAAACATAGCGATCATCGATTGGTTTGTCGAGCAGCGTAGAAGTGTATTATTCGTTTTTTTTTTTTTTTTTAACGTAAGCATTTCCCACCGAAAATCTCATTCGATATGACCCATGCAACAACTTGAAATTAATATAAGTATCAAAATAACACGCAAAAGATTAACATGTTAAATCTAAGATATTTGATGCCACTTCTTACTTCTAGCATATTCGCATGCCACCATTAAGAGCATACAATTGACTAAAAAAGAATTCAACGATACTAACACCTCACAAATAGCATATAAGTATTTATAAAATTTTGATATATAGATATATAATTAATATTTTTTTCAAAAAATATGTAAAATAATATTAATACTTACATGCCACTCATTGATCTATATGGTATATTAGTACTGTTGAATATTTTTCCAAACTTACTAGCTCAAAAATTGGATTAAATTTTATCAATTAGAATAGAATGCATTTAGATAAGGATTAGAGAAGATTTCTCAATAGTAATCTTCTAAAGTTTGGCACCCATTATTAACAGTGTGTAGGAATTGTGTTTAGGTGACTCGAAATCTAAGAGGCGCTTCACCTTACACTTGATTTCTTACTTTAAATCAATTAGGAAGCAAAAGGATATAAAGAAGAAAATGGAACAAATAAACATTGCATGTGATGAGTCGCTCTTGCTAGAACTTCCATGCACTAAGTTCACTAAACGATATTCAAACGCAGAAGAAATATTGAATTTGCTAGAGATTAGCTACTAATCTATGTATAATTAAGTTTTACAATTCAATTTAAATATTTATAAGTTCGAGATCAGATTTAACATCAACCAAGCAAAAATGAGTCACCTACTCTTTGTATACTTAAGCTTAAGTATGTACACTCCTCTCTGAATTATATCAAACATCCTAATATAGAGTGAATGAATATTACATCATTTCATTCCCTAAGAATTTTCCCTTGTTTTTTATCTTGGGAGGTTTTATTAGTTGTAAATTCTTCTCTTCATACATAAAGTGATTTCTTCAGCTAAAATTTTTTGGGCTAAATAACCTTAAGCTATTAGGAAAATAGATCCTCTCAATTTAATTTTTCCTAATTTCTCTCAATTTATTTCCTTAAACTGTTGTCACATGTAATTAACATTTAAAATCACAAAGAAGAAGATATTATCTTGATGGCATTAGTGGTTATTCCAAAAATCTAGAAAATTTTAACAATTGATTTGTAAATCGAAGGAAATTCAATAAAAAAAATTAAGAAGATCCAAATCTAGCTATTAGGTTTTAAGATTCCCGAAGAACTTATACTACCTTAATGCAATTTTTACGAATTGAGTGAGTCTATCAGTCTAATAGGTAATAAATTATATACCCTTAAGCTATTAAGTTTTGAAATACCTAACTCAATTTAAAAGAAAAAATTAGTTGTCTTAAAATATACTTTTGTGGAGAACCTACTATAGCAATGGATAATAAGCTTAGTTCAAACGGGCATCTTGATAGGACCTATTTTATAGGTGCTAAACTAGAAACTAGGGTATCTTATAAACAGTTCTACATATGTCTAATCTATTTATCATTTGTGTTAAATTTTTCTTATACAAATAAACGGTTTAAACAAAATTATACAAGATACCTATAAAATCAATCAAAGGCATATTAAAGTTCAAAGCTTCTATGTAGGCCCTTGGAGCAATAATTAACGCAATTCTTTGTTGAAAAGCTAGTTTGAGAGGGAAAAATTGAAATAGAGGGGAATCACAGCACTAACTTCTTTTCAGCGCCATTAAACAAAATTATTCTAGCTTCATTAGCCAAAAAAGGGAAAAAAAATGTCTGTAATTCCAATATTTGATAATTTAGTGTTTAACTTTGTATTTAATTGCAATTTAGACTAAATAGCAACCAAATTACAAGCATAAAAACTCCGTTTCCCATTTTACAAAGGCATGTATATGTTACGTTAACAATAACAATAATTTATAAAACCGCAGAATGCCAGTATGTAAGATTCGGTACATATTGACAAACAATTAAAAGGGGTTCATACGAAGAAATATCGATCTATCAACGATAAGTTACTACATATCTAACGTTACAACATGAGTTTATGTAAAATAAGAATAGCCCTCCAATGATATTGATATCACCAAGCGCCCAAGCGAATTACCCACTTACGAGTGCGCATACATTCATACAGCACACATGTAATTACCAATATATTTCTGCAGTAGCATGACTAAGAGGTTTTTGAAAGAGAGGCTTGGGGCTATTGATTTTCAATTGCATCATAAGAAAAAAGGGCACACACCCAAGTGACAAAATAGGGTTAATAAAGGATTTTGATGTACCTTTATGAGGAGTAAGGGGCTAGCTCATTATGCTATATTCAACAAATAGATGAAAAGTTAACTGTTTTAAGTAATTATTATTTACAGTTTAATTGGTCTAGAAATAAACGAAGTCCCATCGGTGATTCTATAGGCTTCCAAAGAGATTGAAAAAACACCTATTCTAATTTTTCTTGAATATCAGTTGATTGGTCAGGCAGGAAGTAACTCAGAACAACTAAAAATCTTCAATCATCCAAAACAATAAGACGTTCAGAACCACCCGTCGCGCTTCCACTTGGAGCAGCAGTCGATGAAGCAGCATGAGCTTCTTCGTTGGGTTGGGTCTTATCTGCAATATCCGCACATTCGGTACCCTTCACAGGCAAAGAATCCGGAATTGCCTCCTCCATGACGGTATCTTTTGGTTCAGTCACTTTTCTTTCAGCTGAAGTTGCCGCACTCTCTCCCGTATAAGGAGAGCTCTTAGGAGTGGAGTTAAGGATTCGAATTATGCCTTCAAAAGCACTTTCAACAGGAAGCAAGTTCTTTCTCAACTTCAGACTAGCTGGTTCTCCAGTAACGGAGATCTGCACTAACTCTTGAGCATTATCATCTAGAACCTTCCAAATCTGCCCAACAAAGGGGGAAAGGGGGTTAATAGGAATCCTGTCTATTAGAAAAGTCACCCTCTCCCACACAAACAGTTGCATGTCCTGATTGATATTGAAAACAAATATCTACTTCAATATAAGGAATCAATTTTACGAATTTACGGTTTACTTTGTTTAAGTGTTTTTTGTATGTACTTGTACATTTATTATAATCAATCTTTATACAGTTAACTTGTTAATAATCTCAAGAGTTTGCAGTTACTAATGCTTTTTAACAACTAAGAGATGGTGAAAGGCAAATGTGGGAGCTCATGAGCTGAACTAATAGTACGGAAAATGAGGAAAATGACTTCCGTCGTTGAAAAAGGAATCATTTTCTCCCATCTGTTAGTATTTTCCGAGGTTGCTAACCAACATCAATTAAAGCTGATAAGTACCATTGTCTTGCACCATGACTTAAATGTTGTAAGCCACTAATATCTACAAGTCATTGAGAGTATTCTGATAAAATATAAGGAAATTTTACAATCTATGAACAAACCCACCATTAGTCATTATATCAAAGTCCAAATTTTTGGATACCTTTCTTGGATAAACAATGATACCTTGTTATATTGTCGAGCCAACTCAAGTCGATCCGGATTGTTATCACGAGCAAGGGAAGAGATTTGCTCAGGACCTTCAAAAACAAAGTATTAGCACCGTATGGAGAGATTATTAGAACACCCAATAACTCAGTTCATGAGAGACCAACTTGAGGAATGGTACTTTCTGAAAACATTATTCACATTGCAGCATCTTTGGTGTAATTGACAAACACAACATCAAGCTAGAATTATGTTGACAACCTTTTAATTTGACAAGCAACAATCTCTAAGTTTCCCACTTCTAACATGCGGGGAAATAGCCCCATATTATGACAAGTATCCCAGAGCTAGGTAGGAACACGTCTCTTCGTGCAAAATCAGGCTCATTAAAACATATAATCATGCTTTCAATAATTTTCAGATTCAAAACCCTCATCGATCAAATAAGTCATGAGTCAATATTTTCCATAGAAAGCATTAATCAATTGAAACAAGAAAAATTCCAGCAGCAGTTTTGTGGCCAATATCAACTTTCTGAGATAACTTAAGAAGCATCACAAGAAATTTAGGAAAGCTACTAGAAATTAGCAGTAAAATTTAAAGATGTTTAGAGGCAAAACATCAAAACCATGGAGAAAGAAACAGCCAGCCCAGTTCAGAGAATCTTTTAGGAGCTGTCTCACAAGGTAGAAAGTAGATAAGTTAAACTTGCAACCTATCACCTAAGCCTTTGTGCTAAAACGTGCAGCCTGTCTATTTGAAAATCGGAAAAGGTTAACAGGTGTCTTTCAGGCACCCATTAAAGCCCAAAAGAAGAAATTTCTACACATTTCCATATACCTTTTTTCTTTTAAATGAAGTGCACAATCAACTCTCAGAGAGAAGAAGTTTTTTTATGGGCTTGCCTCAGGTCACGCATTAACAGGATCCTAAATTAAACAATTTGTATCCTATACTTATTACATGATGCATAAAATGAATTAAATAGGAGAAATTTCAACAAGTACCCAAAAATATTTTAAAAAATAAAAACAGCAATCAGTGCAAGAATTACACACCAATAGCTCCTGTCCGGGGCAATTCATCAACCAGTGCATCGATGTCAATTTGGCCAGGACTGGATGAATCTGCAACTCTATCAGTTTCAGATTCTTCACCCCCAATCTCATTTGACTTCACATCCCCCTGTGGAAAACAACAAATTGGCCAAAACATTATACTCCCAACTTAATTTGTACAAAGATAAATTATCAACAAAACATGTTATCCATATACGTATGTTGCTTATAGAAAGAGTATCACTGCACCAACTACACTGAGCAACCATCAACATTGAAATAAAAAGATTGAAAACTTCAATACATTTGATATTCCCTAGGACAGCCACAACATCTTTGTGGTTTCATCACCTACTGAAGACTAAACTTCAAGAATCTGCCCAACTTTGTAGAGAGCTCACCTGAATTCACAACTAAACACCAAGAAAAAGCTGATAGAATAAAAAATATTTCAGCAAAAGATTTCATGCATGGAAGAGAAATAAAATCCAATAAGGGGATTCCATAGTTATCCTCAAACAATCAATCTAGAAAAATTGCATAGACAGAATTGCAGATAGAGAGACAGCTTCTTGGTCAAGTAGACATACAAAGTACTCTTTCTGATACTCTGCATTGAGTCCTTTTTCCAAGAGAAGCACCCTCTTCTTGATAAACTCAACTTGTCTTCTTTGCATATCTCTAAAGTGATAAAGAATGTTTGAATCTTGATACAGGTGTCCTTGATTTACACCGTCAGTTGCTTCCCGTGCCACATCAGCCGTTGAATCACTTCCACCATTTCTTACTGGCTGGTTGCCTGATGCTTCAGCATTACTAGCATTTGTACCGTTTTGCACTTGAGAACTGGCTTGGCCTGGGACTGGCAGGTTAATAAATGGAAGCCCTAACTCTTGACAGATAATCTCCTGAACCTTCAAATCCTTATCGTCCACAATTGCTTGCCATCTTCCATATCCATGCCTTTATGTTCAGATTAGATAGACATCAGCATGAATACTCTAAGGTAAATACTAATATCAAGAAAGCACTGACACTGCAGCATCATATCCATTAAAAAAGAAAAAAGGAGGGAAAAAAAATGTAAACAGCATATGTTCAATATGATTTTGCAGAGGCATGCAATGATGGTAGAAGATGGAACCTGCAGCTCACAAGTTCAGAAATTTTGGTCTCAGTCTTGGTCATTAGATAGCTAGAAACAATAGATTATATTATAGCCGGCAAACTTTAATCAACCAACACATATTTAACTGCATCCACTACAAAACTTCACATCCCAGTCCCCAAATCTTTTGACAGTAAGATTCGAAAAAAAAAAAAAAGGTTAAGCAACTACAACATAAAATCTTTTGACAGAAACAAAAACTGTCTGCCAGTGCACCCATTAGAAAATAAATACTAATGAAGTCCAACATCCCTCTCTATTGCTAAGAAAGTTGTGGCCCAACATCAATTAATTGCTCCCCAGTCTATTGCAAAGAAAATTAATCACTGTATCATAGGCCACATGACAGGCAAAAATAAAAAGAAGAGAATTTTAATTGATGCCAACTAACTGAACTAAGGATTTTGATGCTAACCAAATTGTCAACTATATAGAATGGCCTTCTTTATGTTAATGCTACTGCTCAATTTCATGTATATATTTCCTCAAATCCCATATAAATGCAACTATTTTAAACATTGAACTTTCGACCCATAGCAAGAATCAAATACTTTAGAACCGCCTGCAGCAGCAATAGGTCATGCTCCTCCTTCCAGTATTTTCCACCTCTCAACCCTGGGAAGCGGAATAGAATATCATTTGTAAAAAGGGGAGACCCAGGCCTCTCTGATGCTGATCGTACCTACATTTGAAGAAAGAAACAACATTTATTTAAAAGTTCTACCAGTTAGCTATAAGAAAGAATGAAACCATCAAAAATCAAAAAAAATATAATATAGTAATTTAAAAACACCAGCAAACAAGAGAGATGCATTCTCACTTCCAAGGTTGAAGTATAGTCCACAATACAAAATTACAAAAAAAAACAAAACAAAATAAAAGCAATACTATAAGGGGTCTTAACCCAATTAAGTGGACCATCAACTAACAAAACCAGAGTGCATAGACCATAACTTCCATGGAGAGATATTTGTAAAATGAAGATTGAAGGAGGTTTGAGCATTATTGATATCAAACTTTGGAACTCGGTAGCTCAATTGAAGCATTTATGGACCCTTTGTAAGGATGAAGGCTCTACCCCTTGGCCTAGTTGGATCAAGAATAAGATCTTGAAAGGAAGAAGCGTTTGGAACATCAAAATACCAAATGATGCACCTTGGTCATAGAGGAAAATTCTTCAAGCTAGACCATTGGCCAAGAAAATGCTTAAATGGAGGATTGGGGATGGAGATAGTTACTTTTTTTAATTAAAGTATCAACTACAAATAGCAATATTATTGCTATTTTCTGTTCCAACATGAATAATACCATTGCTAGAGTTTCATGGAAAAAAAAAAAAAAAAGCCCCTTATCAGATTCGAACCAATGACTTACACCTTACCATGGCATTACTCTACCACTAAGTTAAAGGGGCCCCAACAATCTCATTTACTTCCAGTATAACCACTGGCATCCAAAAAGTCCTCTCGTAGATTGGATAGATGAGCACACAAGGATTATTTTTGGCTTCTTTTAGGCTCCTTTATCACGGATGTAGGTGGCAGTGGCCTAGAGGGGAGAGATGGAATGTTATCACGGCTAATCTTAGAGGGAACATCCACATACTACTACACCTGGGAATGGATCCTAGCCCATGCCAAGCCACTATCCATCAAACAGGCTTACTTGTTAGCTAGACAAAAAGGATTACAGGAAACCATGGGCCCCATTGGTATGGGATAAGAAAAATCACCCCTAGACATGCTATGATACTATGGATGATTGTGTATAAGAAGCTTTACACCCTCAATAGGATATCCCATTGGGGAATAACTGAGGAAAAGAATCGCTTTCTGCATGGTGATGAAGAAGAATTGATAGACCACCTCTTCATAGGCTGTTCTTTTGTCAGATCCATTTGGAAGGAAGTTGAGAAGATTTTGGGTTGGAGACATGCCAAACTTTCAGAAGCCAATTCTATAGCTAGTGTTTTGAATAACCCAGGTTTTAAGGACTATGAAGAAGCCCAAAGGAAAGCTCTCACAGCTGTTTGTTATTATGTTTGGAAGGAAAGAAATAGTAGAAGAATGATTGGTACGCACAACAATGCCAACACCATTATGAGAACAGCTTTAGTTTGCATAGTATAGATTGTTTTTAGCTTCTTGTTTTCCCCTATTCATACCTAGTATCCTTCTGTTGATTGACACTAGGGATGAATAGAGGTTTTTAGTTTCTTGTACACATATTATGTACATGTTTTTGAGAAATGAATTACATCATTTACCCAAAAAAACTTCTACAAAAGGTCACAAGAAAATAAAAGCAAAGCACTAGAGATGATCAATCTGTTAGCATCAGTCTAGTGGGGAGAAGGGAAGTAAGGATTTAACTGTCCAAAAGTCCCTAACTTTGAGCATTTCATTCCCAACCCAGCTAGGCCATAATGCATCCATGTCTCAACCATAAAGAGTTCAAATGAGCTTTAACAGAGTGGCCTTTGTTCACGTGCAAACATCCAATATATGGAACATCTTCTTGTCTAGGTTTTGCAGATGTCTTCCCATGCCATCTTTGCCTTTGCTTTGCTGTCTACCTTCTTGTTCCAAAAATATCCGTTCATATTTGAGCTTATCTCCTTCAACACACACTTGGTTAGCATAAAATTAGTAGACTTGGAATGTAGAAGAGCACACTTTTACTGAGCTGAACTCTCCCAGCATAGGACAAGAATTTCCTTGCCTGATGCTTGAATTTGGGCCCACCTACCAACAAAAGTCAAGACGAGTATTTTTGGTTGGCTTTGCTGTAATAAGAGTAAACCCAAGTATCTTAGAGGTAGACTCCCCAAAGTAAAGAGAAGCACTTGTACAATGGTGTCTTTAACATCACCTAACTCCACTAAGGAAAACCCAATTTATTGTATTATCTCCTACCCCAAAAACAAAAAAAACAAAAGGAGATATAACTTGTTTAAGGCTTTCTTACAAGCTTCTGATGGCCTGGGTTCTCTTCTTAAATCTGTATAGATTGCTTCTCACCTCAATCACCCTACAGGACAGGTTAGAGAAATCTATCTTATTTAACTTCTGGAGTAAATTCAACTTTAGAAGTGACCAGTACATGGTCGTTCCTTCAATTCAACACCACCAAACCATCTTCACCAGCATCTCAAGCTTGGGTTCTTACACTATAAGTTAAAGAACCTAAAGGGAAACTTCTTGGGGTAGGCTCCAGGTGTAAGTCTAAAGTAGCAGGAATATGATCTAATACTCCTGGAGGCATCAGAAAATGGAAAATAATAAAGTCAATCATCATTCATTAGCACTCTATCCAACTCCCACAGAAAAAGCCTCCCATCGTTACTGGATGCCCATGTATAAGACCAGCCATTGAATCTATAGTTATCATCCCATTTGTGTTATAACACCAATCACCCAAGGGCTATGGTTTGGTGCACAAATAGCCTCCAATTCTTTCCAAAGAGATTTCCTAAAAGCCTAATGATTAGAATCATACACAAAGGTAATAACATATATCAAGTTCCTTGCCATTAGCTAACATTTGCGATGAATAAGCTTTACCAAGGTGTAAAACTAAGATATCGATGTCCACGTTCCACCCAACCCATATACTACCTCTAGATTGTGTTGCTAATCTCCACTGAGGTATATTTTCAGGCCTAACATTGGTCTCAAGAATGCCTGGTAAAAGCTACTTGTTTTCTCTACACATGCTCCTAACTTCCACAGCTTTTATAGGGTTGTTCAGTCCTCTAGTATTCCATCATCCAATCACGGTATATACAATGAAAGGGGAAAACAAAGAGAACAACTGAACCTTTTTCCCCAGCATATGTGAGAGTTATCATTGCTAATAGGGTGCCCTTTCTTTGGTTGGATTTTTTCCTTTTTCAAATAGGTCTCTTCAGAATCTGGGTTTTGCTCCATTTGTGCCGGATCAAACTTCATTCAACTTCAAACCATGTCTCATAGACAACAGAGTCTAAAGACTCGGAGTTAGACCTAGTGGTGGTCAGATCTAAGTACCCAAACAATCAACTTCTTGGCCCAAGTCAACTAATTCCACAATAGGGAGTTGATGCATCGAACAGGAGGGTCTCCGGGCACTACAATAGCTATCATAGCAAGATGGCCAGCTTCCTTAGTCTCACCAAAGTTGCTTAACCACATGAGCTTCTTGGCTTTCCCCTTCTCCTTCAAAGGTGGGACTACTCTCTCGATCTTTCCGTTTAGACCCACTCCTCACATCACTATTTGATACACTATGGAGTTGTAACACATAAAGTACCAATTCAAACTCATAATGCGAGTCCCGTACTCGGAAAATTAGAATCAAACAGGTAAATTTAGGGTATTAGTAAAACTAATCCGATTAACCTAAAAATTTACGAATAAGCTTGAAACATTAATCGAGAAGACACGTGAACCAATATTAAAAATATAATAAAATAATAATAATATAACTAAAATAGTATAATTTAATTATATTACTTATTATTTATCATAATCATGTAAGATAGACTCGATAATTCGTAAACTTTTAAAGATAAATTATATATATAATTTAATTTTTATGAGACATAAAATAACATGCAAAATATATATATATGCGTGTATGTGTGTTATGCAATTTTTATGTATATGCATATAACCAAAACTAATTAAAATATCCGAAAATAGCACTTTTAAGCTAAAATAAGTTAATTAAATTGATAAAAATTAATAAAAAATTATAAGGACACTTAGAACAGCTAGGAACTTATCAATTTGGGCGTGTGGAATGTAGAGGGATAATTATTGGTGCTATAGATAAAAATTTCATGCAAATTAAGTATAGTACTTAAGGGAAAATTGCATGAGGAGAGAAAGAAATCCATTTCTACACCTTACCAACTTGGAAAAATATAGAAACACACTCTACAGAATGCTGCATGCAAGTTAGAATTTAGGAAAAATTTGATCGAGTTAACTTAATCAAAGAAAAAAATCAGGAAAAAATTGGAAAACCAATACACAGATTGGGAAGTTCGAGGGTTCACTAGAGTAAGGAGGAGCTAAAAGTCAATCAACCACTCCACTACAAGGAGAAGGCAGTGACTAGAACTACCAACAAGGTTAGAGCCACCATAGGTGGCCGGAGTTGAATTTTCTGATAAATTCCAATTTTTACCTAATTTTAAGTAATTTTGTAAAAATACCAAAAATGATCAAAAAATAATGAAAAAATTATTCCTATATATTTTTGTATATAAAATTTAGGAAAAATATCATTTTTTACAAATTTAATAATTATCATATATGTCCTTAAAAAATCAAACAATTTTCAATATTGAAATAAATAGAGCTAGTGACGTAGTTTCCACTTCAAAATTTTTCTATAAACTATTCCAGATTAATATTAACCTACAATGTGAAAGTTTTTCATGAAACTATTTTTTATATTTTTATTTGATTTTTGAGCTATAAATTATGCCTAAAATAGTGGTTTTAATGAAAAATAGTATATTTCTTTTAACAACCTCATTTGAATTCTGAGCTTGATTTATTGTGGAAGTATTTACACAGCTTTGGAGTGATTGGATTGAGTATTTAAGTAAGGAGTTATAGGAAACTGCAATTTGATCTTTAAAAAGTGAAATCGGTAACTTAGTTATTTTGTGTGAAATGAAAAATTAATGAACCATGATGTGATATATAAGGAATCAAAAAGTAATAAAGCTGAGGAAGGTTGTTAGAAGTAATGAACCATGAAAAATTGATACTTTATAGCATATTTTAGTATTATATCAGGATACTTCAAGAAGTAAAAATACTTATTTATAGTTGTAACTAGATTATTTATGCGCGTGCTATGTGTGTACCCATGTTACCAATTGATGATTAGAAGTTGAACTTTGAATATTGTTTGCTACTTGAATATATTATATCTAGCATATACAAACTTAATTGCTCAACTTATAATCTGAATTACTCTTAAATTGACTAAAATCTAATCTAACATTCACGATAACTTAATAAAAATAACAATTAGGTTGTCAAACTAAATACCGACAATTCGATGAGGATAGCAAAAATGATTATTATCTCACTCTTAATCGAACTAAGTAATACGAAAGAAAGTCATGGTAAAGTTGAGAACCGTAGTATCACATTAAAACTCCTCAAAATCCATATTAAAGTAGACAAAATTTCTCACACTACACAATAGCCCGATTAAACCTTGTGTGATAATTGAACCACCATATTTGTGAAAGTACTCTTATGACTCAATCCCTTTTTACTGAGCTGGTGAGCTCAAATCCCAATAGATTGTTTCACAGACGTAGAGTAACACCTAAAGCTACCTTGTTACTATTATCCACACGTCAGTTCCGACCGACCAGGAAGTGAAGTGTTGACGTCTAATAAATGGATCAAAGCTCATATTACTTTCATTTTTCTTTTGTAGGAAAATTATAAAGTCTTCTTAAGAAACTTTACAATCTTCGTTAACTCGGTAATATATTTATAATATGTAATGTAATCCTCATATAGAAATATACAATTCCTTTTGAAAACTCTAAAACTTTTGATATATATAAAACTATGTAAAAAAACTAAACTATATAAATATAAGAAAATATATTTTGTATAGTATTACTACGAAGATTTTATATATTACAGGTGCTCATCTGACTGCTTTAAAACTGGTTGAATCATCATTCGCCTTATATGGACTATATATATATTAGCAACCAAGGAGGATAACTTCGCCTAAATTGATTTATACGACGGGATTATTACGACTTTTCGATTTTCGAACATGAAACATAACGAAATAAGAACAATGGGGGTTAGCAAAAATCCACTAGCTACCTAAATGGATATGATACACTATCATATCTTAGGCAACCTAATACTCACTTGATATTATTAGTGAATGAAAAGGCCACCCATCACTATGCTAAAAGAAATAGTAAGAGCTACTCTCAAGAGGAGATTCTCTAAAAAAAGGTAAATGTAGTGTATTAAAAAACAATACCAACTGATGTTGACATATTACAATTTATAAGGATGGCTTTATATATGTAGCCACAAGGGTTTACAAGAAAAGAAAAAGTGAAAAAAACGTAAAATACACAAGCCAAAATAGAAACCCAAGATACATGCTAAAGGGAAAAAATGAGAAAAGAGGAGATCAGGTCTTAACAAAAATAGTCCCTACCTACATTGAACCATATAAAATTGGAGCCTTTTACCAAGAACATATCCCACTAGAGTATTCTTCTATATTCAATTTCCTATAGGTGAAACTAACTTCAAGGGGACCACTCTAATTCTCTCTCCAACTATGAATGGAGGGTCAAAGTCAAGAGAGATCAACTTTTAGTCTTAATTATTCATGACCTAGAACCGCCTAAGCACACAAGGAAGTGGTTTTGGGTTTTGAATACCAAAGACCACTTTGCCCGAAAAGCATGCACAACTTTCAACGCTATCTACCAACTAGGCATTGCTTTCATGGTAGGATCACTTGTAGAATTGCTATTCTCAGCTGGCATAGCAGAATTGAAATAAGTAGATGTACTAGGAAAAGCAAAGTTTTCTATAGTTTTGGTCTCAGGAGAAGTATTAGCATAAAAAAATTCACTTCCCAATCTCTGCAGACAATGGACGGGTTGAGAACCAATCAACAAAGGAAGGACTGTCAAAAGCAGGGAAAGTATTAGAAGTCTCTTTGGATGGTGGATCTTCGGCTGCTTTTCGGAGGAAAGGGGTTTTTTTGAAATCTACTTTTTTTCGGTTGGGATTTCCAATCAGCATCAATTGAAGGTTGAAAGGCTGTCATAGTTCTAAGCATGAAGGTCCTGAGGGTAACAATCTTTAAAAAAGGGAAAGAGATGAGAGGAAGAAAGGAAAAGGGAGGGGAATGAGAGTAAAATCCGAGGTTTAAGAACACATGAAAGAAGCACTACTCGCATGACAAATTGAAAAACATGGAGAAATAAAACCAAAACTGATCAAAGGGAAGTTTTGTGAGAGTTTGAAAAAGAAAAGCATTTAAATGTCTGAGATATAAACCCAAGAGAAGCAGGCTCTTAGGTTGGAAATTCTAGCAAGAAGTTAGAGTGTATTCTCTCTCTAAAACCTATTGCCCATGGCTCCAACGAAGTTGGATTTAAGATCTTCCATCTTATTTAAAAGTCTAGACTTTGACATGGAAGACATTGCCGAATTGTTGGATTTGCTCTAACAACTCTTAACATTTATACATTAATGTTATATACATCTTAACTATGCAGATAGTTATAAGATTAAAGGGAATCCTGGAATTTCAGATTTATCTTATCAAAGGTTAGATTTACAGCCATACGAGTTGAAAGTTTGAACTTAAGCCCATGTGGTTTTACATTTCTTGGTTAACAATGTCCTCACTTGTGAGGCCTGGGCATTTAGTTGAAACCAATTAAATGAATTTCTCAACTAAATAAAGGTGACACGAGTGTGCATGGGTTTGAACTGCCATAACACCATGTTATCCACAACCATCATATCTAAAAACTTATTAAATTTGGTATGGTTTGAATTTATTAATTAACATCCCCCTCACTAGTGAGAAAAAATTTTATTTAAAGTTATATCAAGTGGATCACTTAATTAAATCAGAGCAAGATTAATACACAAGGGTTTGAACTCTACTTTGAAACAATAATAAATCTTAGATCCACAATCAACTTATCTAAAAGGTTAAGCTTTTTAAATTTTCATGTTTTCATGTTTATTCATTAACATTTAACACTCGCCCTATACCATATTTTATCGAGGAAATACAAACCAATTTGCAGCTAAGATGAGCTCAGATGTCAATCGATTACTAAAAGATACTACAACATCCTGAGAAACACTGCTCATGAAATTACCTTGTCCCTTATCAGAAGCAAAACGGCGATTCTCACAAGCACATCCTGTATCCGAAGTCCTTCTTTTGGAACACCATCTGCAATTAAAAATAGGAAGAATACATACTTTAGTAAAAATATAAAATAAAAACACAAAATACAGGAGAAAGAACATGAATCAGAGAAAAGAGACAATTCATTACCCGAAAAGTTCGGCAAGTCGGTTATGTCCTCAGCGATATGTGACAAAAAAAGTGTACCATAACTGCAGTCGCAGACCCAAGTGAGGCATGCTCCAGGGAAAAAAAAACAAAACAAAACAAAATTGAAACCAATTCTTAAAAATATTCTTTTAGTCTCTTTATTTTATACCTGCCTTCCTACAATATTTAAAAATACATATCAGATATGCACTGCTCAATAAAAATCTTGTGATTACATACAATTACAAATCTCATGCTTCACTGAAAGACTTCATCGATACTAAAATAATGAGCAACAAACAACAGCAACATTTTATAGAATGACTATCATTCACCATAGGCATCTGCATAAATTACATCCATATGATAGGCAAATAACTAGGTAAACTCCAACTAAATAGTGAGAATCTTAAAGAACTTTCTAAAACATTGGTTGTGAGGTACCACCATGTATCTTTGCAAAGTCTGATTGATGCCACATTTTTTCTGGCATCGATAACTCTAATAGTTATTACTTAAGACTTCAAAATTTGAAAATCACCGCTTGCTCAATGTCCACTTGTATCATATGAACTCATTCCCTTGCTACTTTCTTCCTAGTCTCAATTAATATCTTTTATGCCGAGTACATATCAAATTACTGAGACAAAAACCCTTTCTGCCATCAATCTGGTGGCCACAAAAAACTAATATATATGAACACGAGATTGACTCAGAATGCTACCTATATTTTATGGTTATAAAACTTAAAAACATTTTGTTCCATTTTATCACCCCTGCTAAAAAATTATGTAAGCTACATTTCCCTTAACTCTTCCCTATAATCTTTAGATGTCAAAGCCTGCAATTGACAATTTTCCTGGTCAACTTTTTGAAAACTTAAAAAAACAGAAATAATCTAAACTATTTTTTGGATCATGACAAATAATCTAAACTATGCTCCATAAATAATTCAAAATACTCAAATCTATGCTAAAGAAAGAAGCATGCATTTATTATACAACTGCATTAACAAAAATATAAAGAACATGACAGTTAAAACAGAAGTCCCAATCCAAAAACACATAATCATCAAACATTCTCTCCCAACAGGAGGAAGAAGAACAAGAACAAGAGAATCCATACTCTTTTATTTCTTCATAGGTTTTCTGCTTCAACCGTGCAGCAAACTCCTTCCAGTCAAAATCACCAACCCCAAACCTGTAACAAATTCCAGATAAATCTAAACAGAAATATTCCAGTGACCGCGCATAGGAAGAAAAGAAAAACAAATTTTATCTTTCTCCTGCAGCATTACATTCATGTACAATGGATATCCATGTCCTCTAATGTAATGCATAGAAATATCATAGTGCAATCATAATTAATGCACAAAGAGGAAACTGTCTTGCAACTTCATCCCAGTGCAACTCAAGTGAACAAAATGACATGGAATTTTCTAAAATTCAGTGTTGTACCTCATCAAAATTTGCACAAAGGCTGCCCTTTGATTTTGATTGAAACCAAGCACTCTAAATGATCGTCCTTCGCCTTCCATCAGAGGTAGCGGCTCCGCATTGTCAACTGCTAAAGAAAAGCTACTTAGTTATTATCTTGTACAAATAGCTTTGGCTTCAATGCTCAAATAGTATTGGAAATACCCCGAGCTCTCTTTCTGTAAGGCCTCTTCCCAGGTTGAGTTCCAATAACAGGAGATTCACCACCAGGTGATTCAGCTTCATAATTTTCATCCTCATCATCTGAACTAGCATCTTCCAGCCCAGCTAGATCATCATCTTCAACAGAAACCATCTAGAAAAGTTACAAGCAAAGAACCTTTAAGATTATTGTGGAGAAGAAATCCTCATTCCGGGTGAGATGATACAGCAACACCAAAACAAACTTGCATCATGCAAGTGTTTTATTTATTAAATAAAAACCACTAACAAAACTGGATTTTAGTGAAGAAGGAACAAAGACACTAAACCTGCTTCCTACTTCTCTTTCCTTTTCCCAAGGCACTCAACTCCTCAACCTTGTGCACTTCATATTTATCTCTCAACAACTCCTCCCAGTAACTAGTTCTTTCTGAACTGCTCATGGTAGATTTGTTTTCCTCAAGTCGCTTCTGCGCTTCTTCTGCTGCTGCTGCCTCTACTTCTTCAATATATTCAAAATTTGCCACCTAAGACAGATACCATAAGTATTAAACTAGGAAATCTCAAACACCAGCTGAACCCTCACGTGTAACCTTTACACATCATGAGGTATATAGAGTAAGACACAAAAAGAACTATAGACGAATGATAAGCAAACCTTTTGAAGTAGCAATCAATTTTTCATTTTTCCCCCAATAACCAAGTAGTAATTAGTTGTAAGGACTGAATCAATCGCAAAAGTACAGGCCATAAAACCAAAGGATAAGTAAATTTGCCTTGATCATGTTCAAAACCTCTGACTGTGTTATACTGTAGGATGTCCACTTTCTCTTGTGGGTCATTGAGCATAAGGGAACAAATTCACAAGATAAAGGGAGAACTCAGATAGACAATCCTTACAAGAAATTTCATTTTCCATAAAAACAAGGGGAAAAAACACCAATTGAAAATTCAAGCAGAAAAACTGAGGATGAAGTTTCTTTAGGACAAAACATGGTAAAAAATCAAGTAAAACCTAACATTTCAAAATTTGCATGTCTCCGATTTACATTTTAGATCCTAAATATGAATAAAAGAAATGTTTGAATAAAAACTTAGAGCTTAGCAAATAGTAAGGGAAACCTACACAAATTTCAAATTTTTTTTTTTCTTGATTACCAACCAGATAAGAATAAAATTATTTGGATGCTAGAGATTGATGAAAACTTTTGAACCAAGTGATATCTGAAGGTATATTTGCAGATGTCAACAGTCACTGACCAAGCGGTTGAAGAAAACCTCAATGTGGCTACCTTGAGGTCTCTTTCTCTTAACTAAAACACTGAAGATAAGCAAGCAACTTTGCTCCAACAAGAAACTCAAGTCCCACTTATTGCAATCAGAAAGGCACAAAAAGAATACAGATATATACCTTGAAAGCCTTCAAAAATCCATCATCTTCATCATCATCCAATGCAGCTTCTTCACCATCAACTTGCTCGCGGTCAAGTAGTCTGCAGATCATGTTAGATTGGAAATAAATTTTTTCAGAACAGAGAATTTATATCACCAATGAATTAAAATAAATGAACTAAAGGCTCACCTATCTATTGCAGCATCATCATAATGAATCTGCCGCGACTTTCCAGCTTCATCATTCTCCTCGGCAAATAGTTCCTTCGAGCCATACCTTATTATGTCATCTAATTCTTCCTGTGATAAAAAACCGTAAAAATCTGTCAAATCCCAAATGAGATCTGCAGAAAATAATCCCTCCACCAATGAAATTTAATATTCCATTAATTCACTCCCAGCTGTGCGATCCTATGGTAGTGTGCCTATGCTCTTATTTATAGATCTAGGGTTCTATCTCATGTGGAACCCTTAGCGCATACATATATATATATATATATTGTGTGTGTGTGTGTGTGTGAGAGAGAGAGAGAGAGAGAGGCACAAGAAGTCCTAATAAAAGCCAAAAGGGCAAGATATCCGCCTTTTCTCGAAAATTCAATAAGTTACGCTAAGTAAAAAAAATCTCGAAAATCTTGCACAAAAGCTATGGGTCTGGACAATTCAGGTTGCTGCCACATTTATGCAATTGCACAGCTCAAATTTTAATTCTATAAAAGCATAGAAAACATTGAGACAGATGAAAGGTTATTATGGTAACAAATCAAACACATTATGGTAGGCCATTAATCTTCAATTTAACTCATATGCTATTCAACAGAAAGGACAAAAAAGAAAAGAAAAAATCCAGAGTTTGAACTTTTCTCATAAGAGCAAATGTTTCTTTTCTATATTTTCTAAATGCTGGTCACTGTCGTCATCACTTAGTGCAACTATTGTGCCAGGTTCTTCCTTCCTGTCCGTCCCTACTCATTTCTCTCCTTATCATATTTTATTATGCTGTTTATAAATAACCAAAGAAGATGTGGACAACAATCAAAATACCATTCAACATATTTGGGTACTAATGAATGTGTGGCTTCCGACAAAGCACAATGACAAAATAGAGTCCATGTGGCCAACCAATCCCACTTACTAGGAATAAGGCTTGATTATTGACGTCATTCATAATTGAACGGTACTTGTTTTCATCATAATTTTCTAAAAGCTTCCCTCTAAAAGACTGGCAGAAATATTACTGTGTTGAACAGCACCTAGGTCACAATGAGTCTAGATAAAACAACGAAAAAGAAAATTCAAGCTCACCTACACTTGCCCAGCTATAGCCCCTAAGGAAGATGATCTGTTGATGGGCAGTTATAATTATAAGGTTAACTTAGTTTGGATTTTACACCCATGTTGAGGCAGGTATTCCTCAGAAAAAATGAGAAGTCTTTGTCAATGAGCAAAAAGGCAACTACTTGAGTAACACAGTTCATTTGCAAAACTAAGTCAAGCCAACACCTATAGCAAACTGTTTCAGTATTATGCTGCAACCACCAATCACACCCTTTTTAGTACCAGGAGAAGAGAGAAACTGGGGGGGAAAGGGAGTTGGCGTGATAAGTGCCTGTTCTACCCCCATGCCCAGCTACAAAGTGCATCAAGTAATGGCTTTAAACCTGAAATTGCTCCAAAGTCCTACCTGGTTAATGTTTTGAGCCTTTAGCCTTCCAACAACAAGATGCTCCAGTACCATCTTTTTCTTGGTCATCTGCATCATCCGCTCTTCAATTGTCCCTCTAGTTATCAATCTATAGATCATCACCTGCAACATCAAAAATGAAAAATCTCTTATATCATTGAGAAGTAAAACATAGCTGAACAACTTCCAATTGATTCATATGTAACCTTATTGGTTTGCCCAAGTCGATGAGCTCTGGCCATTGCTTGCAGATCTGCATGAGGATTCCAATCGCTACAGAAAGAGAAGAAACCAACAATACGATGAGAAAGGACTTCATCAAAGAGCTTGAAAGTGGAAAAAGGTGTTGTTACCATCCAGATTTAGTTCTTTAACACCTTGAATTATTTCTGCAATAAAGCTATCCAAGCAGTATTGGGTTTATATAAATAGAACATCTAAACCAGTGTCTGCTAACACATCAAAGCCAGCAGCTACAAAAAATGCAAGTCCATGCACATGGGAAGCAGAACATTTATTTCTGTGCTTGACGTTCATTTGATCAGAGATATTGAGAAGATAATAGTGACATGATTATTAAGTGCCTTCATTTCACCTGTCATAAATCATAACCGTGTCAGCAGTGGCAAGATTGATTCCCAAACCACCAGCCCTTGTAGAAAGGAGAAAACAGAATCTGGAAGAGTTTTTGGCATTGAAGCGATCGATCCTTATTTGCCTTTCTGCACCTCCTACCCGGCCATCAATTCTTTCATAATTCCATTTCTGCAAGGGAAAGACGAGGAGTGAAAAAACAACACAAACTTATAACCTATTACTGTAAACCAGTATACAGTTGTTGCATCTTTGTATTGGTCCAGCATAATTCCATAAGTATACTAATTTTACACCATTTTTAGTACCCTAAAAGAACAATAATCCTCCAGGAGGTCCAACATATGCTGGAACTGTGTATATATGAGAACTCTATGTCCTTGTTCTTTGAGCTTCACCATCATCTTGTCCAATAATTGCAGCTTCCCAGAAGTCTCGAGTAGTTGTCTGAGAAATTAAGAGAAAGCGATCAACAACGAACTAACCTTGACCGAGGACTAGTTCCCATTATATAAAAGCCAGTAAAAGTATATTTAGATTAGATGAAGTAAGCAAGAACTGAAGGGCCATTACGACATAAGACCTGAGAACTCATTAGAGATGGTTGATAACCAGTAAATACTTATTTGACTAATATTACAAGCAATAAACTGCCAACAAGAACTGCAAAGTGTGCCAAAAATAATGATAGACGCCTAAAGGAAGAAAGAATACTTAAAAGATTCATAGGCATCCTTTATTTCAGGGTCAACTCCCTCCAGCATATAAGGATGGCAGCAGAGTTTGCGCAATTCCATAACCACATTAATAAGAGAAATCTGCATCCATAAAACTGAACCATATTGTCTCAACCATAGACTACCACCATATAAAGAAGCTTTGCAAGATTGAAATGCAAACAACACCTGAGCACCACCACGCCGAGTCAATATCTGATAATTTCGCGTTAGAATCGCTTTGTAATACTCCTTCTGTTTACTACTAAGCTCAACACGCAAAATGAGCTCCTTTTTGGGAGGCAATTCTTTCATAACATCTTTCTTTACTCCTGCAATCATAAATATTAAAATTGCCAATTAATTATACAATTCTACAAGTCTAAAATTTTATAATGTTTTTCTTAGTTAAAACATATGTAAAATTGTTTAGATAGACTTTTAATAAAATTATGAATTTTAATATACAATTCTATAGGTTTAAAGCAACAATAGAATTGTAATTTTGACAATCACTGCAATATCATTGAAAATTTGGGCCTAGAATTTCAAGATCAACGTAGTAGGTGCTTTTTTTAATACATGACAAAAAATAAAAAATGAGCAATAACACAAGAGAGACCTTTACGTGCCAACAAATTTTTAAGAAATGCAAATTCAGCTACTGGATTCTGCACTTCTCTAACTAAAATCCTCATCGATTATCAACAATTCATCCCCGCCATCAGTTATCTATAAACAAGTAGTGTTTCTAGTTTACTGTCTTATTAAAATTTAGTTAAGAGATTTTCTCACAAGAAAGCTGAGATCAAGGATCATTTTGTGCTAGCTATTACTCAAGTGCGTCAAATATATTAGAGGCAAAGAATGTCAATAGACAATGTAAGAAAGATTAAGAAAAATAAACAAGGCAAATTGCAAATATATCCCTACTTCCCATGTTTCAAAGTATGATTTTACCTCCCTTAACTTTGAAAATATGCACATACACCTCGAACCATCAATATTAAGATGATTTTGAAGTTTAACAACAGTTTAAGCAATTATTTGCATATTTTCAGAAGCAATGGGGAGAAGAATCATACATTTGTTTCGGAATCTAGGGATCTATCTGCATCAAACCAATAATCTAGACAGTGTGTTTGCAATTGTCTTAAAAAGATAATGATCATAAAATTGGGCCATTATAATTTATATGCATAAGGTTCCCATTTCACAGCATACTTCGGAGAAGATGGGGAGCCAGCATTTTATGAAGTCTTGATATCTGCTCCTCTTGGTTAATATCCCTGAATTCCTCCTGGAATTCTTCTAAACTTCCAAACTGTGGGAACCAAAGTAATATTAGAAGAAGTATCAGAACTTATCACCAATCTCCCTCTGACAAACTTTTATTAAAATTTCTGAAAAGCTAGTGGATACAAACCTTCCCAGCATCAAGGAAGTGCATGAGCATAAAAAGTTCATCCAAATTGTTCTGCAAATATGACAAATAGTTGTTGTAAGCAAAGGTTTGAGAATTATTCCACACAATAAGACTGCCTTCTCTTGATTCATCAACTATACAGAGGAACTTAAAAAAAAAACAAAAAACACAAAAAAAAAAAAAAAGAGCACTCACCCAAAACAAAATTTAAGAAGAGGACAACAGGCATGGTGAGCAAAAAGATATTCACTTTCTTTTTAAAAAGTCAACCAGCCGAAGTTTGACCAAAGGTATAGGAACATGTTAAAAGTTTTAAAATCAAAAGCTAGAATCTTGCAACAAAGGATGATCATGCACAAATAATAAAGAAATTCCCAGAGACTACTTTCAAGCAACTAAGAAGCAAGATGAGAACATACCTGCAGAGGTGTCCCAGTCAAAAGCACCCGATGCTTAGTAGAGTACTGCTTCAATGAAGAAAATAATTTTGAGTCCTTATTCTTCAGACGATGACCCTCATCAACTATCTGCAGAAAGAAACAAATTAAGCAGACTTAAACATTGGGGCCATAAGACTATAGAGGAAAACAGTAAACAGACCAAGATTGTTACCATGCATTCCCATTCAATTGGTTTTAATGATGCTGTATCCAGATTAATCATCTCATATGAGGTTAGGAGGACATCGAATTTAATCCTATCCTGCTTACTTTCCTTAATGATTTGACCAGATTTCTTTTTCTTCAACTTCTTTCTTTTAGGAAGGTAAAACTCATAATCCCTTATAACAGCACGAGCTGCAGCAGAACCAACATACATGACCTGAAACGGAGAGTTCTCCACATGACCATGTTTACCTTTCAACTATTAAAAAAATAAAATAAAATAAAAAGTAATACAGGAAATACATGTACGCACAACATTCATCTGAGGTGCCCATGTGGCAAACTCTCGCTCCCAGTTTCTCAAAGTTGAAAGTGGAGCTACAACTAGATGTGGACAGAGATTGTCTTCGAAAAGAGATGCTAAAAATGCAATACTTTGAATAGTCTTGCCTGCGATCATTTAGTGCCCATGCATCACATAATCATTCTATATGAGAAACAAAAGGCAGCTGCTCTTTGCATGAAGAAATTTACCAAGGCCCATCTCATCAGCCAGTATGACATGTGTCTGTTTAGACCATGAGTATCGCAAGAAATTCAACCCTTCAAGTTGATAAGGATGGAGAGAGCCTTCATAGAGATAATCAAGCATGGACCGCATGTTGATAGAAAAATCAGCAGACATAATCAAAAAAGGGAAGTTCAAAGGAAGCATATTTTGTGAAATGACAATACCTCCAGAAAGAAATTCAGGACTATGATCATACTGTTGAAACTCCTGCTTCTTCTTGGGATCAATAGGCTCTCGAGCACCAGTCTTCACTTTAGAGAACGATATTTTACGGCCTCTAGCCTGGATTTCATTAAATTTTTCAATTTCAGGCTGAAAAGCAGAAATATCAGACTCAAATTCCCAGTAACACTCATCATAAGCAAGTTCTTTCCACTTTACAAGGTATTCCTTCTCTTCATCTTCTCCTCTGAAACATTCAATTTATTGGCCTCAGACAAAAACCCACCAGACAATCAAAACTTACAAACACATAAAAACATATATATATTTTTTTTTTTGCATACACCTTATCATATAGAGAAGTAGAAGGCAAAGTGACACTTAATTTGTTAATATGCCTACGATCTAGTTATATAGTCATATAGAGAAGTAAAGGCAAAGCGCCACTAAATGAAGAAAATGCTGAAGCAGAATATCCATCTCAGGCAATGGTGTATGTGAAATATGTGGTTAGAAGATTCTCGAAGAACCAAGAAGAAGAACTAGAGCAATGCCTACAAAGCTCTACTGTGAAAAAAAGGCAGCTGTCAGGATTGCTGGTAAAACAGTGCAACAAGATAGCACAAAGAAGATCAATAGGCACTTTATCAAGGAGAAGCTTGAATATGCATCAATCTGCATTCATATTTGCCAACCAGAAAAAGTAGCTAATATCCATACAAAAGCATCAGTTAAATCAAGCTTTGAAGGGTTTAGTAGCAAGTTTGACGTGGTAGATATCTATGCACCATCTTGAGGGAGGATGTTACCTAAGTAATTTGCTTGTTTTAATTTGTTTAAATGTTTGGTCCAATTTTTTTATTAATAGGATAAATAAGATTAGAATCTTACCCAAAAAATAGATAATTTTAGAATCTAAAAGATATGATTTGATTTGCTTTGCTGGTAGAATAATATATTCACAGATTGTAACTTATCTCAAGGCTATTGTCTCTAAGTATTTTGTACTCCACTAGTATTTCTTTTTTTGGGTAAGCACTCCACTAGTATTTCTTCATGGAAGTAAAGTATATTTTACCTCCTTTCCTTTCTAGAATGCCTTAATCTTATTGTATCTTGCTAAAAGGGCATGGGAATTCAAACTGAGCCCGCAATTCTAACAACCATTCTGTGTGGCTATCTTCCATAACGTTCCAAGCAATCTGTGGTTCTTTTTGGTCGAGTGATTGCTTGAGCTTATAGACAAGCTCGCTGTTCCAGGAGATGAGTGATGAGATGGATATTTAAGGAAAGGTAGTGATATGAGATTTAATCTTATGAGTTTTGAATTTTGTTAGGTAAGGCATATAAAGATATCTATGAGATATTGTTTCTAGTACTTAAGTAAGATTTTTAAGGAAGAAAGAGGCCTGTCTATGAAATATGGCATTATAATTAGTAATAAAGTATATCTCTCATTCTGTTGGTCCAAATCAATAGTAAGTGTTTTATGAGAGCAGAGAGTTTGCTGTAACAAGCCCTCAAAATTAGGTATGGGAGGACTTGTTAATTTTGATTAGACTAAGACGTGGCCCCAACCCTGCATGATTAAATGACCACCAACTATATCTTGTTTGTGTTCATAACACATATTCTCTTGATTTCATTTCTGCTGGACAGACTATGGAGATAAAAAGAGACAAAACTTTGGAAGCAAATGTTTAGATCATAAGAACTTCAAAGGTGACGCTAAAACCTTTGTAAAGTTGAAAGCCAAGATAGCAATGAGAGATATTAAAATTGCTAATGAGGGAGCTGACATTCATATCTCTTACAAAGCAAATGACGACAACTACTGTTGCACCTACTGGGTGCCTTCAATGAAATATTAATTACATCAACATATTAAAGGCTAGTTTACATGAAGCATTAAGCCAAGATAGCAATGAGAGATATTAAAATTGCTAATGAGGGAGCTGACATTCATATCTCTTACCGTTTCATCTTAAAACATTAGCAGGTGAATACATTTTCCTACGCAACACTAGAAGAACTCGCAGCTAAATACCGAGCTTTAGTGATATGAAATTGAAATGTAAGATTCTCATGCATATAAAATTAAACTCAGAAGCAAGGACTGAGCTCGGTGAGATGAAAATGAAACGTAAATTCTCAAATTTATAAAATTTACGTAAAAACAAGGATTCAAACAAATAAAACAATTAGTTAAAGAAATGAAAACATATTACGTATCTTTAACTTTTTGTAATTTATAAGACGATATAAACTCTTTTTTCCTAAAAAAGAAATGTTCATATATTTAAACCTGCAAGCAATAATGCGATCAACTGTAGTCCATTCAGGTCTTATGGCAACATTTTCATCCTCAGTGTTATTGTTTGAGCTCATTTGTCGATGGAAGTTGTTCACTTTTGTCTTCAAGCGAGGATTCGACTTAAAGGCTTTAAGAAACTCCTTCTCAGGAACCCTAAATGAAAGTGCAAATAATCATAAGAAAAGAATATAAAAGATAAATATTACAGCCAAAAGAAAAGGTTTTGAGAAATTTAAGGCAACCTAAAATTTTTTAACTCATCCCAGAGTCAGTAAAAACACCAATTACTGTTGCTAGAATGATTACTGTTTAAAGAAACCATCAAGTGCTATCCTACCAGGTGCAGTGGAGATAGGATAATCCCTTCCATTTGACGAGATACTGCTTAACAAAAATTTGCTTTGATCCCAGTGTAGATGCTTCACTATCACCAGCACCTGTGGGCCGCATTTCACAATCTAATATCTTTTCAATTTCGTTTAAAGGGCTAACCTGTAGCACAGGTAAGATCATAACTCGTTTTTGTTAATACACACAACCATAAAAACACAAACATAGATACAAAAGTTAAGATCCGCATCAAGTCATACGCATTCAGGGCATCTCCAGTTGCTAGGATAAGGAGCTTTCAAAGGTGGCAGCAAACACTTTGCATGATAAGCATAATTACAAGTTTCACAGCTCAAAAGATTTTCACTTTCTCCACAGGCTTGACAAGAATCTTCCTTCTGGTAACAAGAGAAAAGAAAGCCAAACCATAGTATTAACAAAAGCTTCACTTTAATAACCTAAATAAAATATATGGCACAAAATACAAGACTAATATACTTATAGGCACAGTACACAAAAAAATAATGGGGAAGAACCCAAGAAATTGATATGTTTCAAAGAAGTGCACTATGGTGGAGCGATGCTATGCAGTAATATTCAGACTATTGGTTTTACAGTTATAAGGCCCCGATGAAAGGTGAATACATACAGTACCCATTGCAAAGTAATGGAACAAACTTCTTCTAGTGAGTCCCCCACGCTTCTATCCAGGAAAAGCTTGGCACACTCAAAAGCTTAAGATATTATTAATTAAAAAAAGAGAGATTTCCCTGTGACAACATGACAACATTTTTGGCCTTTAAGGGCATGTTTGATTCATTGTTTTGGTATCACTTTCACATCGATTTGAAATTAGGTACTTAGTCAAAGAAAATATTAAATGAAATACACATATTAAACACATACAGGCACAGATTGGACAGAAAACAAATAAAGAACATGTTCAAATAAGATACTGACTAGAGACAGAAGATATAGACAAGCATTAAATTTCCTTATTCAAAATGCTAAATCTCAACCTACTAAAAAGGCATTTCTTCTATTTTCATCCACAGCAGACTGCTATGATAATTTTTGACTCTCATAAAAGCAAGAAACTTGCATTTGCTTGGAATAGATAAAAGCAGGAAGAGACTCAGTGAGTGCACAGTTCAAGATAATTCATCGTTCCATCTAAAAGTACTCAAATCATAAGCACAAGCAATGAATCTTATAGATGTATGCATATACAAGATTGCAAATAGATATAAACATTTTAGAATTTAATATTCCAACCCACATTAGGATTAATGCATTGAGGCACATGATAAATAAAGGTTATCGCGTGACTCGAACCTAACAAATGAAAACATGACATTGCAACACAATGTTTCCCTTGAGAGCATGATCACGACAAGCCACATCATACATCACAAAACGTCGAGAAAGCAATTAAAACAAAGTCAATAGCACCGTTCACAAACAGCTGGAAACAATCAATACGATAGCCAAGAAACAATAGACGTTAGAAAAGGATGAAAAAACAGACCGCATCATCCCTGACTATCTTCTCGAACTTCTCCGGGGCCATCCGGTTTTTTGCAGGCAAAAAATCATCATCGTCTGATTCATCAAGGCTATATATTGGCCTTCTATCGGATCTGGCACGAAGCCTCTCGACCAAGCTGCTCATGTTCTGCATGACGAATTTAATATTCTTTCCATTATAGGCATCAAACAAAGTAAACATGTGTAAATTCTCAAAAAAGTTGGAAAGTCTAAATTTAGCACGAGAAACAATTAATAGCGTGATTATTCCATTATTTACCCAAAAAAATAATAATTTTTATATTTGGGCAAGTACATATATTATAGCTCGGTTGAGAATGTTGACATAAATTTAGCAGACCATATTCTTTATCATGGGATAAGTACCACCTACATTGAGCAGCAAACTGGAAATGTTAGGGAAATATAATCGCTCACTCACACACACACACACACATACGCATGCTTTTTCAGAAAATGTCAGATACCTTTTTGAAGACACCATCATATTCCTAATTTCTTTTTTTTTTTTTTTTTGGGTTAATTCTTTCCTCAGTTTTTCTCTAGAGATATCCCTTTAGTGGCATAGTTGCAAGCTTTAGCTTATTAAGGACTTACTAGATACTATAGGCAGACAGACCATTAACAAAGCCTCCATCGTCCAGCATTGATATAACCTTTCCACATTTGGAATATTCTCAAGTGAATAAAAGTATGCACTGAACTTTTTTCTGTTACTGAATCGATACTTTGAAAGCACAGTTTAATTTTATAGGATCAAACAATATAGTTGATCAGGATCCCAACAGGGTACTTAAAGAGTTTCTTGATAGTATTATAGTTAAGCTACTACAAAATCCACAAAAACAGCTAAAACTATTTCAGCATACTTCATCAAGATCCCATCCAGTAAACTTCAAAAGAAGGCAAAACACATTCACAAAAAATTGATTCGGCAGTTCTATTGAGTGCCAACACCAATTGTACAAACAGGGAACCTGTGCATCAAAACAAATAACCACAAGCTTCAAATCATCTATTCCCAAGACCTCTGATAATTTCATGAACTACCTCAAATTACAAGCAAAAGACATCCATGCAAACCCTAGTTCATTTCTCAATTGGATTAAGGGGACATCCAAACTAGCAACAAGCTATGAACTTGGTAATAAACCCCCATATTAATCTAGCTAACATAACTTAACATCATCGAAGTCTTCAATTTGAAACCATAATATGTGCAGCAAGTAATCATTTCTATATTGTATCAGACACTATTCGAGCAAACAAAAAGCTACGAACATGATAATGATTGTCAATTTATAAACAACACACGTGCAATCCTAGATGATTTCTCAATTGTAGAAGACATTCTAATAAGCAAGAAGCTACAAATTTCATAATGAAGCTTGAATTATAGGCAACCACACCAACATAGCCTTCTCAAATGCATATAAAGGCATCCAAAATAACAATGCAAACTTCTAATGGACATGTGTAACTAACGTAGTTACACATAAATTGACATCATTAAAATCTTCAATAGCCAAGTATAAGCATGACGTGGGAGACCATCTCTCAATAGTATTGAACAACATTCAAACAAGCAAAAGTCTGTGAACTTGATCGTGAATTGACAATATTAACATAGTTGAACCATAGCTTAACATTGTTAAAGTATTCATTCCAAATTTCGTCAGGAATTCAGCCTCAGAAACACGAAAGCACTAAAAATCAACTAGAAGCAGATTAATAAAAGGATTTACAAGCAAACACACACGTGAAACTGAAGTTCATTTCTCAATTACGCTAAAGAGACATTCAAACAAGCAAAAAGCTGTGAACTTAACAATGAACTCACATAATTAACCTAGTTACTGGAAAACTAACATCATTAGAGTCTTCAACAAACATAAATATGAAACAGGAGATAGTTTCTCAATCATATGAACAACATTCAAACAAGCAAGAAGCTATGGACTTAATCGTGAAGTTCAAATTAATCTAGTTCAAATATTGACTAATATCATTAAAGTTTTCAATGCAAATATATCCATATTTGGCCTCAAGAATTACAAAAACGCTACACACCAACCAAAGCCTAGCAGTACATAAAGTAAAAGAACTACAAACAGACGCAAGAACACATTCGCAACAACAAAATGCCTCCAACTTGATATTGATGTTGGATAATTAACCTAGTTGAACCACAAGGTCACGTTGTCGAAGTCTTCATTTGGGATTTCCAAATGAATTCAGCCTCAAAAACCATAAAATCACTAAATATCAACCAAAACCTAACAGATTATGATAAAATAAATATATTATAAGTAGAGGCACACATCCAACCCCAATCATCTCTCAATTGTATTAAAAACGCACTTAAACCGACAAAAGCCTCGAACTTGATGATGAACACACGGAATAAACCCAGTCTAACCATAGATTAACGTCATTAAAGTGTTCATTTTTAATTTCCCAGCTAAAAGGCATCAACCAAAACCACACAGTTAGACAATGATCAACGAATTATATGCAAATGCACACGTGCAACCCTAGATCATTTGACAATTGCGTCAAAAACACATCCGAACAGGCAAAAAGCTACAAAGTTGATCGTGAAGTCCCAAAATTAACCCAGCTAAACTACAAAATCAACATCTTTATTAACTTCATTTTAAACTTCTCTACTAAATTCTTTCTCATAAACCACGAAGAAAACACTCGATATCAACCAAAACCGCACAGATTAACGTAAGATAAACGAATTATATGAAAATGCACACGTGCAGCCCTAGATCATTTTTCACTCGCATCAACAACACATCCAAACAAACAAAAGGCTACAAAGTTTATCATGAACTCCTAGAATTAACCTAGTTTAACCATAGATTAACGTCATTCAAGTCTTCATTTCAAACTAATGCACCAAATTCAGTCTCGAAAGTACGACATCGCCTGACATCAACCGAACCCTACCAGATTAACGCAAAGCAAAAAAGAAAAGAAACACAGAACCCTGGAATTCAATAACACGGAACGAGAAGAGGGACAAGAAAAGGAGAGAGGAGAGCGAGAGAGAGAGTTACGGTAAGTGAAACAGTGGGTCAGTCGAGAGTTGTTGTAACGACGAGTTCGGGCTTTGAAAGGGAGTAGAAAGAAATCAGGTGCTGAATGAGAGAGAGAAAACAAACAAGCAAAGGGCGTCGCTTTCGCGCTCTGTCCCTCTCTCTCTGTCTGTCTATCTATGCGGAGCAAAAGAGAAGGAGAGAAAGGTGCAGATCGGACAGGGGACACTTTTTTTTTTTTAATTCTTTTTAATTGCTTAGTTTGCTCTAAATCGTAATATTTATAGTAGTTATTAGTTAATAAAAAGAAAATTTACATTAAGAATGTTCCATATTAAGATTTTGCAAGTGAATCCATGCTATTTGATGCATGGTATTCATGTATTATTAAGTTTAAATTTAAGGTTAATTTTCTCTTTTAGACTAGATTTCGTTTGCTCAAGAAATCTAAAAATTTTCTAATTTGACTCCATGTTAATTGTCATTAACCTATTAGATTATACAATTTCACCAATGTGATGACTAATAATTTATATAAAGCCAAGGGTCTACATGTGATAATAGCCAATTATGTTATGTTGACTTAAAATAAACAACGTACTACGATAATTTAGCTCAAATTCATTGCATGAGAAAGGATTATAATCTATTAATAAGATAAAAATTATACAAGATTTATATTACATAACGTATTAGTATTTAAACTTTCGAAAATTATACAAAATAGTGTCTCTATTAAGATTGATGTTAACAGAAATTAGCAAAGATTAATCTAGTGTAATGATCAATAAGTGCCAATGAAATATCTAAACTTCATACTTTTCACACTGCATTGCTTAAGCTTTTAGTTGTTGATGGTTTTTTATATAAGGTATGATTTTTGTGGGCTTGACATAGTAAAAAAGCTCAAAAATTCAAAAAATAAAATAATCATTTTGTTAGTAAATATTTTAAAATATATTTCTGTCTTTGAAGAACTGCAAATACCATTTTTTCACATCTCCATAGTTATTGACGTGAGAAACCAAGAGTGTCAAACACATTACTCTCTGCACCTAATAGGACTTAAGTCAAACATTTCCCTAGATTCAGGATTTAAAAATATATATACTTGGAAAACTTCAATTCATATAATTATTCTAAATTGTACCATTTATGATCGGAAAGAGTTTTTTATAAAGACTTGTCCTAACAAGGGTTATAAGTTACATATACTTCCAACTTCTTTAATCTAGATGAAGAAAAAGAAGAGGATAATTTGTTGAAAAAGAAAGTATCCCGAGTTGGAATTGCTTGAAAAGAAATAATGGTGATCCAGCGGAAAATTAACATATTATTGGGACAAATCGCTGCAAAGATTCTTCATCAACTATTCATCCATTTTAGATAAAAAGTTCGAACAACCAATCGTTCAATTATTTATCAATTTTAGACAAAAATTCTGACAATTAATTATTTAACTATTCATTCATTTTAAATAAAGGTTCATATAAAAACAACTATTCAAAATATGTAGTACAATAATGTAAATAAAATTGTAAGCTCTTATTTTAGTAGGTACTTATATTTTTATATAAATAGAGTAAGATGAGGAATAAATTCAAGATTTAAAAATATATATATTTAGAAAACTTCAATTCCTATAATTATTCTAAATCATAGCAACTATGATTGGAAAAAGTTTCATATAAAGACTTGATATCACAAGCTTTGTAAATTACATATGCTTCCAACTTCTTTAATCTAGATCGAGAAAAAATAGAGGATAATTTATCGGAAAAGAAAGTATCTCTAAATGAAATTGCTCGAAATCTCAGACAATGTTGTTCCATAAAGAATAAGATGTACACAAACTTATCAAAAGGTGATCCATAGTTTATAAATGAACAATTCACAACGATAAAGAAAAGAGAACCTAATTTAAGTCTAAAAGATTTGAGAAGAGATTATGAAAATACACCTAATGTGTAATTATCAATCAGATTCGAATATGTGAATTGATAATTGATAATTATTCAAAATTTTACTTATGCATATATGGTGTATACTATCTATAAAATTTTTTTGTGAAAATATGACTCAATAGCAATATGGATCAAAGTTGATGAACTTCCATGGGACTTGAGAGTATTACTCACCTTGGCTCTAAAAAAATATATGGAAATCCATTTAAACCAAAATTGAGGTTTAACAGGTGCACAACGAATGTAAAAACATGTCTATATATATTGATGGATATTTCATTTTTGAGATTTTTAATGTCATTTACCTGTATGCATCATATTCATATATTATTAAATTCAAATTTAAGGTTAACTATTTTTTCCATAAGATTAAACTTGGCCAATCTTACAATTGATGGGAAATTGCTGTAAAATTTAAGCCAATCACTTGAAAAACTTTGAGTATTTTTTTTTATGATCTCACTTAGTTTTAGTTGTCATTGAATTGTTAATTTATATAGCTTCGTAAAAGTGATAACTAATAACTTGGATAAAACCATGTATCTATATGCAATAATAGCCAGCTATTATAAACATACCGACTTAAAATAAGCGAATAATCTAACCAGAATTCATTACAACACGAGGAAGGATCGTGCTTAGTAGGTAACGTGGTTTATCAATGTACAAGACTTACCCCGTTCCATGTAATAATCAAAAATAAACAATATACTTAACACCATGGAAAAAATTCTGCTCAATTTGACAAGAACGCAAAGACATATTATGTTCCTGAGGCATGACAATCAAAACTCATGGAAATCGAAGAGTAATGATAATAATAATAACAATAAAACTCATCAACATCATCATCATCAATGTGTCGATGAATGTTTTAAAATATATTTGTATCTTTGAAGAGCTACCAGTACCATTTGTTCATTTTTGTAGTGTCCAACACATCGCTATCTACCAACTCTGTCAACTCGCTTCTACTTAATCAAAGGAAAAAGGAAAAAGAGTGATTTTGAGTCAAATGTTTCTGTAACTTTTAAAAGACCGTAATAACAAAAATTTGAAAAACTTTAGTACCTACAAATACTCAAATTCTAGCATCTATTATTGGAAATGTCCCATGTGAAGACACGATTCAACAAGTATTCGATATTGTCTTTAATCTAGATCAAGAAGAGATGGACGATAATCATTAGAAGGGGGAAATGTCTCAAGATGAAATTGGTTCAAAAGAAGTAAAAGGGCACCCCCAAAGAATTTTCTTCTAAAGCATAAAAATAAAAATAAAAATAAAATATTACTGGGATCATTATGAAAGAATGTTATAAGCTTCTTTGGAAGATCTTTATGACGCATTTACTACATTAAATGCTCTAAAATTTATAGAAAATTTCCTAATATTTCACTATTATTACAGTAGGCGTGAAATCTCAGACGATTTTGTTTGACGAAGAATCAAAAATATAAAAAGCAAAATTATTAAAGATGATTTATCAATGAACAACTTCAAACAACAAGGAAGTGAGGACCAAATTTCAAATCCAACAAAATTTGACCTGTTAACGGCTTAGGTTAGAATTTAAGAAATGCAACAATAAGGAAAAATATATCCATTCTTCGAAGTAATTAGCAAGAAGAAAACAACAACAAATTTATCCCAAACCCCATACTAAAGACATTACCCATAACCTGAAACATTTCTTGCCTAAGCCTTCAGCCATTGTATTTATACTCAAGCAACAATTGAATACAAGTCATGATAGATATGCACTAAATAACATGGTGGAATCAACTGTCATGTCAGCGGGTCAAGCACCAGTTACAAGGATGAGTAGTGAAGGAGGTCAAGGTCAAATGGCTGTGTTCACAATAAAAATAGGAGTTCAACAACTAATCAATTTTATATTTTCATCCAACAATGGCTCCATTAGAGAGATTCATTCCAACAGCCATAATAAAATCGATTAGGGTAGACCTTAAGAGTAACCATGGGGCAATTTATTATAGATCGAATAAAACAACAATTGTTGAGATATTTTTAGTAACTTATATATTTGAAGATAATAACACCCTTACACTAATATTCTCATGCGAAGAAAATATAGTAACAAAGGTAATTACGAAATTCAAGCCCTACATCTACAATTTATCCATGAAGAGTGAAGAGACTTATGTAGTGTAGGTCTTTAAAAAAAAAAAAAAAAGAAGAAGAAGCTCTAATATGGTTGTAGTTGATCTTATAGTAGTGATTAATTAATAAATGGTAAGTTTGCATTAAATTTTCTCGCATAATTTGATAACTTCATAAGTGTAGATTGGAGTACTTAATTCTTTCCCATAAATCTATTGGTGGGTTTGATTGGTGATTAAATAAATAACTATTCTTTTTATAGTTTCCAACATATTTCTAAACCCATTAAAGAGAGCTCAAAGGAATTATAGTGAATAACTATTACTTTTTTATTTGATTTCTTAAAAATCGCAATTTTACTCGTTACTTTTTTTCATTTCGTGAACCAAATATACCTTGGCTTTGCAGGATTTTGCAAGTGAATTCTTTAGTGTTTAATACATTAAGGCCATACATTATTTGGGGTTATTTGGTGGTCATGGATTGAGTTACTCAATTTTATAACTGGGAAGATACTAGGTTCTTTTGAGCTAAGATTGCTCAAACTATTTAAACGCTTCCAATGATCTCACTCAATCCAACTTGTCATTAAGTCATTATATTATTTAGTTTGTAAGCATCACCACTTAGACAAAATAATGTTTGTATTTATATATGTAATATGAGCAATCTACAATGTACTAACTTGAAACAAGACATGTACTAAAGTTTTCAACAAAATGTCGCTCGAATTCATTATGACTCATTCATGTTTATTAAGTAATATGATTCATTGATGCGAAATACCTAACAACCGAAAATAGACAGTATGTTAAATGTATCGACATTGATTTTGCTAAAATTCATAATAAAAAAAGCACAATTGATCACGTTCGTGTGGCACAGTAATCTGCTATGCGAATTTCAATGGCTAAGTGGATCACAAATCGATAAGGATAATGGTTGTACAAGTATTTTTACTTTCTTTATCTTTTTTTTTTTTAGTCATGACATAACAAATTGATAACTAAATTTTTGAAAATTGTGCAAAATAATGTGTTCATTGATGTGAATGATCATGGATGCTGGCAAGTTTTATAGTATTAGTCAATAAGTCTTAAGGAAGTATCTAAACTTTTACATTTTTGCACCATATTGCTTAAATTTTCAGTTATCCACAACTTTTATGTAAGAAATATGATTTTTGTAGGCTTTATGCATTATCATCGAGACTTGGAAAAAGTTAATAGGTAGTCATGCATCTATTACTTTTATGCAAGTGCTATTGGAAAGTTAGCTACCACATAACATATCAATACTTTCTCATACATATTTTAATTCCTCAAGATGATGCCTTATATGCATAAGACGTGATATTATTATATTCTTTATCCTTATTTATTATTTACTTACTTTATTTTATTACTAATTTTTCATTTATCGTTCTATTTATAATTTTTACTTTTTGTTTTCATTTTGAGGGACAAATTGGTCTTTTTATCACTTTTATCCTCTATGGATGCCATAAAGTTGATTTCTCAACCTATACCTTACAATAACTAACCTCATTACTATCCCTTATTTCCTATAATAATCATTATGTTCTATAACCTAATTAGTAAATTCAATTAAGATATCCTCCTTTGATTATTTTTGTTTTATTAGTGGGATGTAAGGTTTCACTATTTTACTCTGTACTTTACTAATTGAATTTTTGTTATCGACTTAATCGTTTTCTATCCTAACCAATTATTACTAGCCTCTTAAGTCTAATTATACTAATCATTCGATATTTTCAATCAATTCCTATATCTTGGAGTTATTGAGGGTTATGGAGTTAGTAATTAAACTCGATTTAAATCTTTAACAATCTAAAGTTTTAGGATTGCATTCTTGTATTTGCTTATATGAACCAAAGCCTCAAACACTACTAAGGATTGGGGTTGTTAAAATGAAAAGGTCAATGGATTCATTAAATGAATACATCACTTTTTCATCTTTATGATGGCATCTTGATATCACGTCCCAAAGCAGGAAAGTCGTAACAGCCCTGCCGTATAAACCATCCTAAGATAGAAGTTGACCTTACAACCGCTATCTTAGACCTAATCTACACAAGGCGACCACAACTAACTCGCTTTGAAGTAAACAGTTTGTAATTTAAATAAATCATTTATCTAAGAAAATGAGGAAATATATATATTCACCATAATTTAATTATTACAATTAAAGTTTACAATATTTCTCTGTGACATATGTCTTAGTTATTACATTATTCAGAAATGAAAAATAATTCTAAAATAAAAACTTAGATCTTAAAAATATGTATTTATTCTTCAATATTTTTCCTCACTCCCCAGGATCCAGCAGTTGCTAGCTTCAGAATAGTTGTTTGCCGCTTCTTAGCTAACACCTGTACGACATTTATAGGGATGTGAGCAACTACAACTCAGTAAGTTAGGATAAAGGACTTAAAACTATACCATAAACATAACAAGGTTTTCAATCAATTTATTAGGTACAATGCATGTGCAAACAAATGCCATCGCACAACGTTGTCCGGCTCGTCGTGAGATTAGAGAAATTACGCCCGCTCTAATCCGAGTTGAGGAGTTGCCATTAATGCAACAGCTCACGACCAAACCCAGGCTTGTGCAATGGAAGCCTCGCTCCTCCCGCGACTACCTTCGAACCACAAACTTCACCCTCGCTGCGACCTCCTCAAATGTCACTTAGTTCGATTGAGGATGAAGAAGGGACCATTATACAATCCTGTGCTATTCCTTTCGAAGGGGTCGGTATTTGGCCGGAGAATCATAGGTTTCCCCTAACGGATTATCATGCAGATTCGATTATGATTACAAGTCGTATATTTGATTAGGTTCAGTTTAAGGTGATCAGTCATTTCATACAAATCACACAATACAGACCAGAACAACAAATAGAATCATAGCATCACTCATAATCAAGTACGTGCACACATCCAACTATCTAACAAGTCCAACCAAGTATAATCTCAAGCCTCTAAAATACAGCATTGTATTAATCCTAACTTACCTCGACTCCTCGCTCACTCACTCGAGGTCCGACTTGCTCAAGCCATCACTGGTCATCCCTATAACACAAGCATGGTTTTAGTTTTTCATATAATTATTATAGGTTCATTTTATCCTATAACGCTTATTGTTATGTTTTGTTTAGGGTTTAATACGCCTAATTATCTAGGTCTTAAGTCTTTCACAATTATTCTAGGTTTGGGATTAGGTTCGGGTTCGGTTTCCGTTTCCGCATCAATATCTAAATTAGGTTTTAGTTCGAATTCTAAGTATTGTTTTATATTCAAACCCTAGAAATTCGTTTCAACTCATAATGTGAAATTAATCACATTATTTCCCAATCTCTTAAATACCATAATTACCCCTAATCGATATTTTATTCCATCCGATACATTTAAATCCGTATTAGTGTACCAAATTTACTCTTGTTGTGAGAAATTTTTTACATTTTTTCATATAATTACCTAAAATTAAATTTTGTTTCAGATTTATTATGTTCTGATTTTCATTATTTTATTATCTAATTAAACCTAATTTTTCATATTTATTAAATTTCCAATTCTACATATTCCTAATTTTCTACATTTACCACATAATACCTTCATTACTTACACTTAACACTCCACAGGCTAAGATTAGGTTTCTACATCAGATATCAACATCCCTAGACATATAATTACTATCTAAATCAGTAATTAGTGTCTTAATCACCTAATTAACTTAAAATTACCCAATTTTATGGCTCATTTTAAGACCTAAAAATTATCTAAAATTTTCGAAAATTAATTTTTGAAAACAGGCTTCATAGCACTATTCTATATCATCTAAGTAGTCTACACAAAAATTGCGGGTTCAAAACTACACTCCTAAGGTCATTTATTTTTAAACCGAAACATGCTTAGTTTTGCATGATTTCTTAAGGACCCTATATCACGAGACATATTTTCATCAAAATAATATTTTTCCTAAAAACTACATAGAAAAATATTCTAGAATAACAAAATTTACAATTTTCTAATAATATTTACTATTTTTACAAAATTACATAAAATTAGGCTGAAAATGAGACTCACCGATCTGGGTGGCTCCGGCCACCGCCGGCTGCCGTGGTCTTGTCGGCCGGTCTAGGCGCTACCACCATCATGTGATGGTGGTGGCCGTCCACTCTCAGCTGCTCGTCTGGTGTGGATTCACTTTAAAGGCCCTAATTGCACAGTTTTTCTTTTTTTTTTTTTCTAACTCGAATTTTTCTCTCAATTTTCACTTCTCTCTAATTTGTTCTAATTTCTAACTATCCAAATGAGCTTTCAAATTTTTTTCCCTATTTATAGAGCTTTAGAGAATTTATTGTGCATTAAATTGGACAAGACAATTGCCTTATCCCTTAATTTTTGGTTTTTGTGTTGTCTTAATTTAATTGGCCAATTTTTTTCTTATTTTCCCCATCTACCACAACCCAATTCTGGATCATTCCTGATTTTTTTTATTTTTTCTTAATTAATTATGAATTTTCTTTAAGTATTTAGTATTATTTTAGCACATTTCGCGTATTTTAAGTAGTTACGCGTATTTATAACTACATGTAAATTTATATATAGTACAAATAAATAAACCTAAATATTATTTAGGTTATTTTATGATTTTTAGTATATATATAATTTATCTTTAGCGATTCGTTAATTATCGAAATGTATTTTACACATTTTTGATAAATGACGAGTTATATACTTAAAATTTGGAATTTTTATAGTCTTTTATTTTATTGCTTATTTTTGTAAATTCAAACTTATGGGTTCATTTTTACTAATATTTCTAACTTTTCTTTATAATTTAGGCTTGACCGGATCTTTCAGCCGATCGAAACTTTGAGGGACTGGTTGTGGGACTTACACTTGATCAAATAATTATTTAAAAATACATTAAAAAAAAACTTGGAATTTAGGAGGCATTGTACGCCCTTTTGTCAATGAAAAAGATTGAACAATGATGTATTATGTCACACCTAAATAAGAGGAGTTCAATGGTCTTACCGTATGAACCATCTTAAAATAAGAGCTAATTTCATAATTGATATCATAAATTTAGTCTACATACTCAACTCAATCGCTTTAAAACATCTAGCTCAGTACTTAACAAATATAAAACTTATGATATAATATTTTCAAAATTTTTCTTTTCACGAAATACTTGTAGAATAAAATCTTAAGATTATATTTGTGTTTATAAGTAATATGTTTATACTAAAAAGAAATCACGTTTTCAATAAAGACATTTAAGATTGCTGGTTTAAGTAAGTACAATATTAACCAAGGGTTGAAACTACTGGGTTGTAGGGAGACTTAATTAGTTTTCCCGAAAAGTTACAATAATCGATAATAGAAGATATAAGTCCAGCCATCTCTTATTAGTCCCTACTTCAAGCCCCATTTATTGCTTTTTCTAGAATTAGGTGAAGTACTACATCTTATCTTAGATTTGTAAAGAAATTTATTAGAGAATAAGCGATAATTTACTCAATAAATAAGACGGTGATAGAAATATATATTGAACACAAAACAATTGACATGGTTAATCAAGTTAATTAGATGCAATGAACAAGTAAGTATCATAACATGATGTTATCTGGTCAATCATAAGATTAGAAAAATTGCGTATGTTCTAATCCCAATTGAAGATTTTGATGTCACACATTCATGAATTAAAGCCAAACCAGGGCTTATACAAATAGAGAATACCTCCGCCCTAAATTACCTTTGAATTATGGTCACTAATTTTGTCGTAATCTCCTCTCTAATCACTTAAGTTGACTAATTATGAGGAAATGATCATTTCAACAGTCTTTATCGAAGGGTTTGTATTTGGCTTGAAAATCCTAGCCATTTTCTTTAATGGGTTATAATGCATGTTAAGTTAGAAGTTATGCCAAGTTTAGGTTAGTTCGTTTTCAGGGTAATCAATCACTATCAAACAATTTAAACAATATAATATATACAAAACAACCACAATATAGAGCTAAGCTTCCATATCATCAAGTCAATATTCAAGCACATGCATGGTATATTCATAAACAACTTAATTACAACCACAAACCAAAACCATACTAAAACTTTCAAGTATTCTAAAATAATACTTCAAAATGTCACAAAACATTTATCCCACTTACCTAGACTTCAATTGCTTATCTTATCTTGATGGCCATTCTTATCCACTTCAATTATTTTATATATTCAATAAATTCACTTTAATTTTAATCCAAATTGCGAAACAATAGTCCAATTAGAAGATTAAAGGTGTTTTCCATTTTAGTTAACTAAAGTTTTTTAGTCAATTATCGAGTATGATCCTTGTATTGCACATCTTGACCTAAGTTGTAAGTCTATTTATTACCATATATTATAAACATGATACATTATGAGGTAGGTTATGTGGTAAGTTCTAAGGTCTTACCATGTATCCTATAGAAGTTGTGAGAGAAGTCCTAAGGTAGGTATGCAATTGATTATGACTACAACTCTACAGCAGCAAAACATGTCCATTTGCCAAAACCAACTATTCTCTTAAAGTCAAATTTAAGTCCTTTTTTTTTTTCTTTTTCCATTTTTAAAGTTATAATATAGCTCATACCTAGTAATGTCATTGAATTATCCACCTTTACTTGATAATCCACCACATTTTGCTTCATTTCACTTTAAAATCAGCAGCATTACTTACATGTTTAACTAAATTCATCACATTCTACTGATATCCATGTTATCATATTACCGTATCAACGCTTATTTACATGTATTTTTAGTAAAAATAGGTAGTTTGACTTAGTTTTCCTACAAAAATCAGCTTGAAACTAATATGCTCCTTGAAAATCAAAAACTCTCTTTAACTAAAACCTATAAAAAAACCATAATTTACTCGAGTTATAGCAAATTTATATAAGATTCACTTAGAATTCCATAAAAAAATATTTCTAGCTTGCTATTTTCACCAACTTAAAAATTTCTCAAAATGAAACTTCATCATCTTGAAAATCCAATTACATATTATGAAATATAACCATTGAAAATACAAAAATTCAGGTCAAAACTATATTATTTAAGTTTTTGAAAATGCAAAAGAAAATCAGTAGACGAGACGTTTTTTCTTAAGGAACACATAATTGTACTCAAAATTTAGAAAACCTGGATTAATTTCTTAAATCCTCATGCAAAAAATATTTGAGAAAACTAAGTTTCAATTTTTTTTTTTTTTGGAAATTGTTTATCATTTTTACTCAAATTTTGATAAAAAAAAACGAGAAAAATCGATTACTCATTGAAAATCGCTACTTCGGGCATCATCAGCTAACCTATGTTTGTCTATTACTAAGGTATGGGTCACGTTCCAAAGCGATAAAATCGTAACAATCTCACTATGAAAACCATTTTAAGATAAAAACTGATCATACAGCCGCCATCTTAAACCTGAGTTACATAAGGCGTCCACGACTAACCCGTTTTAAAGTAAACAATTCATAAATTAAATAAATTATTTTCTTAAGAAATTATGGAAATATGTACACATATAAGAATTTAAATATTACAATTAATGTTTGAAAAGTTTCATTGTACTATATTTCTAAAGTAATACATTAATCCACAATTGAAGTTTCTAAATGAAAGCTAAGACCTTAACAATATATCTAATCTTCAAATGTATTTCCTTACTTCCTAGGATTCAATGGCTACTAACTTCAAGGTAATATAAACTACTTCCTAACTAGCACTTGTAATAACGTCCATAGAGATATGAGTAACCATAGCTCAATAAGTTGGGATGAAGACTTAAAACAATACAGCAAACATAAACAGGGTTATCAACCAAATTATTAGATGCAATACATGTTCAAACAAATGTCATTACATAACGTTGTCTAGCCCATCGTAAAATTAGAGAAATTGCACCCATTCTAATCCAAGTTAAAGAGTTTCAATTAATACAACAGTTCACGACCAAACTTAGGCTTATGCAATGGAGACACCGCTCCTCCTATGACTACCTTCAAACCATTGACTTTACTCCTGTTGTGACCTCTTCATCTGTCACTTAATTTAACTAAAGATGAAAAATAAATCAATTATGCTATCTAACGCTATTCCTTTCGAAGGGATCGGTATTTGCCTAGAGAATCCTAAGTTTCTCCTAATGGGTTACCATGCAGGTTCGATTTATATTTACAAGTCATATATTTAATTAAGTTCAGTTTATGGTGATCAATTATTTTATACAAATCATACAATATAAGTTAGAATAATAAATCAAATCACATCATCAACTCTAAAACAAACACAAGCACACAGTCAACTATTTAACAAATACAATCAAATACAATTTCAAACCTCCAAATACTAAACTAAGTACTCCGAAATACAGCGATATATTAATCCCAATTTACTTGGACTTCTCACTTGCTCACTCAAGGTATAACTTGTACTAGCTATCGCCAAAAATCCTTATAATGCAATTATTATTTTAGTTTTTCACATAAGTGCTATAGATTGTGCTTATTGTTATCTATGGTTTAGAGTTTAATATACCCAATTATTTAGGTTTTTAAGCCTTTTACAATTAATTTTTTATTTAAGCTAAGTTCTAGTTCAATTTTCGCATTAATTTCTAAATTAGGTTCTAATTCAGTTTTAAATATAGTTTTATATGTGAACCCTAGAAACTCATTTCAACTCATAATGTGAAATTAATCACATTATTTTCAAGTATCCCAAATATCTTTTTTTGTCTCTAACCAATGTTTTAGTCTATGTGGTATATTTAATCCTAATTTAACTATCAAATTTACTCATGTTAAGAGAAAATCTTACATTTTTTTATATAATTACCCTAATTTAAGTTTCATACCAAATTTACTATATATTTCTATTATTATTACAATATCAATTTTAATATAATATTTTCCTACTTATTAATTTCTTATACATACATATTATACATTATCACTTAATATGTCCATAATATACACATATAATATTTCTATCATATCAAATATCATCTTCCAACATTAACTAACATCTCAAAATATCTAAATTCATTTCCAATCAGATTTTACACCTAATTACCCTAAATTATAAAATTGACTTAAAATTTACCATTTTTATCTATTATATATTTACTATATAATATCCTAATAATTACACTGAACAACCTAAATAATACAAATATCATACTTCATCAGATTTTAACATCTTAAAATATATAATTATGCACTAAATCAGTAATTATCTATTTAATTACTTAATTAGCCCTAAATTACCCATTTTATGCATTATTTTAAGGCCTAAAAATTATCTAAAAATTTTGAAAATTAATTTTTAAAAAAGAGCTTCATAGCACTATTTTATAACCCTTAAATAATTTACACAAAAATTTTGGGCTCAAAACTATACTTTTAAGGTTATTTATTTCTAACCCGAACAAAGCTCGAGTTTATACAGTTTCTTAAGGATAGTATATTTCTGGATGTAAATTTATCAAAATAAATTTTTTTTCCTAAATATACACACTAAAATATCCCAGAACAACAAGTTTCATAATTTTTCAAAATTTTTTATATTTTTAATAATTTAAACAAAATTAGGTAAAAATCGAAACTTATGGGCATTGGCTGCTTTGGCCACCAAGGCTTTATTGGCCAGCTTAGGCGTTGCCACCATCATGTGATAGTAGTGGTCATCCACTTTTAAGCGGTTGTTGGGTTGGGGATCTCCTTTAAGGCTTTAATTATACAGATTTTTGCTAAATTTTGTAAAAACCCTAATTCCCTCTTAATTTCGATGCTTTCTAATTTTCTAAGGTTTCAAATTGACCAGATGAGCCTTTGTATAAATTTGGCTATTTATATAGGTATTAGGGATTTTTTGTGCATTAAATTGAGGTAACATGAGCCTTATCTTCTTCCAAATTGCTTTTTATTTGGCTAATTTTTATCGGTTAATTTTTCTACTTTAATTTTCTGCTTGGCACACCAATATACTCGACATTTCCATAACTTTTATAATTTTTTTTTATTTTTACTTAATTATTTATGAATTTTCTTTAATTATTTAATCTTATTTTAGCATATTTCCTGTATTTTAAGTAATTACGCTATTTCCACCTATATGTAAATTCATATATGATACAAATAAATATCTTTAAATATTATTTAAGTTATTTTATGATTTTTAATATACATATAATTTATTTCTATCGATTCGTTAGTCATTAAAATTCGTTCTAAGCATTTTCAATAAATAATGGATAATTTTCAAAAATTCATTATTATATTAATTAATAATTTTATTACTTATTTTCCTAAATTCAAATTTGTGAGATTACTTTTACTAATAATTCTAGATTCGTCATAAAATTTGGACTAAATCGAACAATTTGTTTAATCGCCCTAAATTTTACGTGTAGAACCTCAAATACCTAATTATGGGTCTTACAGTGTAGTGTTTTCCTTGTTTGCTTCCATCAATGCTTTAAACCCATGAATCCTTTAAAGCCTGAATTTGCCTATATTTTTGTTAATTTCTTCTAATCTCTTTCTTAACTTTAATTCTCCTCTTATTGATTTTTCCTATAACTCTAAAGAACCAAACTTGCTAATGGATTTAAATTTGTGGTTTTATAACTATAAGTGGGAGAATCGATTAATTTTCTACAACAAGACATGTCCTAATTCTTTAGCATAGATGTCCTAAATATTCATATTCTACCCCTACCTTATCTAATAACCGTCTTAATTTGCTACGCCTCCACTTTAGGTTTTGCAAACTATCGCACATTTTTTTTATTTAATTACTATTTTTTAATCATTTTAGATAATTACGAGTATATATTTATACATTATAATTGTACCTAATGTACAAATATGATTTTTACTTATTATTTCATATCATTTTATAATTTATTATCCATATAATTTATTTTTAATAGCTTGTTAATTTAAGGTAACCTATTCCACACGATTCTTACAAATACACACATAGAGAAGGGGGAATAATTTACTAAAATTAATTATTTTTGCTGTGTTATTATTTTATTATATTCTCAAAATCCTCGTTCCTGATATCTCTTTGACTAATATCCATAACCTTCTTGTAAAATTGTAGCTCGAATGGATTACTTTCGCGAACATCCTAAATTGATGGCTCGATACCTAAGTATAGGCCTTTTATTTCCTTAAATTAGGAATTTAATCCTAGTTGCTAAAATTGTAGGATCTCACATGCTAAGACTGTAAACGAACTAAGTTAAGTTGAGCTTCTTAAGGCTTAAGCTTGGCTCATTTAAAAAATTGAGCTTAACATTAGCTCATTTAAATAAATAAGTTTTATCTTGAGCTCAAGCTTGATTGGTTTTTTAATCAAGTTCGAATTAAGCCAAGTTTAAAGTAAACCGATCTTAAGCCTATGTACACAAAATTAAGAAATATATAAATAAATAGATTATCGAATAATAAATAAAGATTAAATTATATATTGTATATCATTTTATAACATATTAAATAGTTACATATATTATATAAATATTAGCATTTAGATTTTAATAATATGTAATATTTTAATATATATAAAACTCAAAAATCTATTTACAAGCCTAAAAAGCCTACTTACGAGGTTAAAAAGCCAGTTTACAAGCCTAAACAAGCTAATTCGTGAATCTAAACTATAGCATAAATTTGACTCATTTAGATTAAAAAAACTTCATCTTAAACTCAAATTTGACTTGTTTACTAATTAAATTCGAATTGAGTTAAGTTTAAAATGACTTGACCTTAAAATAAATCGAATTCAAACAACTTATGAGTAGTTCAATTTATTTATAGCTCTACATACTTTGACTAAAGTCAATGTCAACAAAGTTTGAGATCCAAAAAGTAGAGTAATAGATACGTGCACTCTCCATCAAGAGTGTTGCAAAGAGTAACTGTTTGCAAGAGTTATATAATTATCATTTAACTTAGCACATTTTATTCCTGAACTTTTCTTCAATCGGTTTTCAAAAAGAAATCTTCTACAAAAATATTCTTCTTTTCTTGTATTTTATGTTCTTTTTTTTTTTTTTTACATTCTTATTTTTTCTTCTATTGTATACATGTCATGTATATTTATAGTTGTGACTTTTTATGTTCTTTTATTTATTTATTTATGACATTGTAAATAGGTGTCAATTCTAGATTTTCTTATGTTTCTTCATAATCTAAGTTTTACTAGGATATTTTTGTTGAATGCTCAATAATATGTTTATATTAGTAAGTTAAGTTTTGACAAAAAAAAAAAAAAGCTTAATAAGGAATTTTTATACAAAATAAAACAAGATAATCTTTTCTTTCCCAATAACTGTGTACTCGTAAGCAATTGAATTTGTAAAATAGCTTATAAAAAGATTATTTTAGTGGAATACTAAATAAAAAATATATATTTTGATTAATTATGCTATACATTGCATTCTTTTTGTTGGATGTCCAATTGATTAATTTATTTGATGATTAAGCTTTAGAGAAGATTAACGAGAAATATGTGTATAATGTTATATTAAGTAAAAAGATTTTTTTTTTACTTTTTGAATAGTGCATATTCAAAAGCAATTCAATCCATGTAAATAGCCTGATAATAAATCATATAAATAAAATGAGTTATAATATCAAGCACATTGTTATTATTGATTTTATCTATATTATTTAAATTAGAGTAAACTTTGATAACCACTTCCATATAAATCACGTTTTTAGGTCCAATATAATATTATTTAAAATATAGTAGCTCTAACATCATCTATAAAAGATATAACATGGGTAAATGTAGCAATTCTTTAATTTTTTTCTCTCATTAATGTCTCTCTCGTATCTCTCATTTTTTTTCTTTTTTCTTTAGCAAGTGCCTTATTTAGCCCTAATCTAGTATTATTCAATAAAAATATCGATGCTAATATTATCTATAAAGGATTAATAACATAGGTAAAGGTAATAAATGCTTAATTTTTCTCCCTTATTAACCTTTCTCTCCCCTTTCCTCTGTTTTCTTGGCAAGTTTTATATCAAAATAACAATATTACAAATTTATTTGCTTAGTTTTTTCTCTAATAGCTTTTTTCATCATCCATATTTCTTGTGTGATAAATCTCACATCAATATTAATATTTTGTTTTCATCATATAAACTTTTTTTTTTAATCAAAATCTCATAACTAATTCATAATATTTAATTTGAGTAAATTTAATATAAGCAATTTTTATATTTAGACACCTATAATATGAATACATTATCTACTATAAAGCTATAAATGACAATACAAGTTATAATACTATAGTATTTATGGCCTTTTTTCCTTGTAACATAAGCTAGCCTAAGAAAATACCCAACAAGAGAAAAACGCTAAAGAAGGAATGGATGGTGTACATAAAGTTGGGGACCAACACGATGCTCTAATATGTGGAATTTGGTCTTTACAAACCATAAAATCTGCAAGGGACAAGGTAGTTGATATTAGCCAATAGCTACCTATCTATTTATCCTATAAATACATTAGTTGCTCTAAGTGAGAGGATAAAGACTCTTAAACCCTAAGCCTTTCTTCATTGTTGCCATGTTCTCCTTATTCTCTTAAACCCCATCAACTTGAACATCTCCGGTACCCCTAACTTATATATATATATATATATATGATATAGCTTTGATATAAAACATGATGCGGTATTTTCACAATTTGATGAATTATAGCATTTTTTAAATAGTACATCTTTTTCATTTAAATATAAAAAAATTGTAGAAATGGTCATATTTATTTGTATATCTTCATTAATAATATCTTTTGGTGAATTATAAGCTTTTATTTTCATAAATTTATACATAGATATTTTAATTATATATATATAAGAAATATATGTTACACAAAATAATAACGATAAAAAACTACAACACTTAGTATTATTTTATAAATTTTTCTATAATGTCGCATTCCATTAAAAACTTTTTAACAATTGTAACTATTATATCATTTTTTTTTTCTTTTCTTCATATATAATATCCTTTTACACCATTTATATATAACATTCAATATATAATTATTAATGCATTTTTTATATTATTATTGATAATCGTGTAACCAATATATCAAATTAAAATCCAATTTTAGGGTTTTTAAACTACTTTCTTATGTATACCCATTCCTCTAGAAAATCTTCCCTCAAGCTAATAGACATGACACCCACAACATAAAATGATGAACTGGTTGAACTCCACAACGGGAGACGCTTTGATCAGAAACGGTTCGAGCCGGCCAATACTGATGTTTGGAGACATGGGCAGCAATGACAGCACAGTGTAGACAGGCAGCAGAAGCAGAATCATGACTTCCTTGTTGCAGAAGTCCTTTCTTTCTCTTTGAAGCACCCATTTTTCAAAACCCTCTTCTACCATAACCTCCTTTATGTTAACATCACATGGCCTCAAGGCTTATTCACAGATTACCTCATGAATCCGAACATCATTTAGAACTTTCTTTAAGACAGGCTTTTGACTCATGTAGATCAAAACTAAAACCTCCTTTCTCTCTCTCCATCCCAACCCCAGAAGAATACACCCTTCTCAATAAAGCCATTCTTTATGGTGTTTTAACACAATCCAATTCATCCAACATCTATATTAAGCACTTACATGCCATTGTCACTGATGGGTATGTTCTATTTCTAAGTCTTCTCGTTGATATTGTTAATGAATTATATGAGAAGTTTTTTGATTATACAAAAAGTCAGCTGCTTTGGGTTACTAAGGTAATGATTGATGTTTCTGGTGATGGGTTTAGGCATTTGCTAGTTTCGTTGTTGAGGCAGATTGTTGGTGGTGATTTTAGTAGTGGTAACTTGTGGTTGTGTTATGAGGTTGTTACTTTATTTTTGAGTAAATTTGATTGCTTGCTTGATGAGGAGCCTTTGGTTCTGTCTTATGCAGTGTATAGTTTTATAAGATTGTTGGGCGATCATTGTAGGATAAGGAATGATCCGAAGTTAGATGCTCTGAAAAGCTTGGAGATAGAATTTTGCATTAAAATGTTAAGAGAGCAGTTTGGGCTTTGTTTTAAGATTGGTAGGGACCTTATTAGATTGCTACAAGATCTGATTCATGTACCTGAGTTTCGTGACATATGGAAAGATTTGGTTTTGAATCCTAGCAAGTTTAGGACAGTGGAGTTTTCAGATATTTCACAGATATATGGCACTAGGACTCCAAGAGAGTATTTTTTGCTTCGTGTCACTCCAGAGATGGAAAGATGGTTGGTATTCTTACTCACCCATGTGAATCTTGGGAGCCAGAAGCGGCACCAAACGTGGTTTGCTAGAAAGTTGTTATACACTCCGGATAGAGAGAGTCTAGTTTGTGATATGGTCCGGTTTGTTTGTTGTGCACACCACCCTCCTAAGAAGACTATCCAGTCAAACATTATTCCAAGGTGGGCAGTAATAGGTTGGCTTCTTAAGTCTTGTAGAAAGAATTATGTGGAAGCAAATGCGAAGCTAGCTTTGTTTTATGATTGGCTGTTCTTCGATGAAGAGAAAGATAATATTATGAATATTGAGCCTGCAATGCTACTGATGGTTTACTCAATGCCCAAATACATTGAGATAACAAATAGCTTACTTGAGTTTTTGTTTATGCTTGTGGATAACTATGATGTGGATCGCAAGGAGATAATATTCAGGGGAGTGTTGTCATCTTTTAAGATGCTTATTGGTAAAGGAGTTGTTCAAAATTTTGATGCTTTGACATCCTGTAGAAGCCTTTCTTGTTCTCTGAGGAAAAGGCTAGAGGGGTACTTAATAGATACGAGAAGTGAGACTTTTGAAGACCTCCAGCTGGTTCAAATTTTTTATCGTCCCGTGCCAACTTCAAGTTTCCCGGATTCAACATCTGTAGAAAACATTAGCATGGCATCTAAAGAGCACCCTGTAAGTGCAGAAAAAGATGTATTTATGTCCAAAAGAATTACATCATTTGCTCCCAATTCTTGTAGTCAACCTGATGTGTTGAAGACTATCCAAAATCAAGATATAGTGGATATGTTTCAGAGGCTTGACAATTCAGTTAGTAAGTCTAATGCAGAGGGTCTTCAGAAATTGGAACAAATACTCACCTGGTACATCAATATTACTGATGGATCGCTAAATAAGTTACTTTCTCCAGAATATTTGTCCTCAGAAATTCAAAGTAGCTTAGGAAGGAGTGGTTATACACTCTTTAAACCCCTGGAACGGCTAACTGATGATCCTGAATTTGATGATGAATTTGAGTCTCCCACTGCCTTGATCCTTTGTGGATATACCTGTTCTAGAAATGAGAAGTTGAAAGACATGCTTTCATCATGGTCGAGAAGTGGTTTTATTGTTGGTGCTCGATTGTTATCGTACGTATCACGACTAGCTTATGAAGCCAACATTTTGAGTCATGTAGATAATGCAATTGCTGAAAATTGTCCTCTGAAATTAGTTGCTCCAGGGCAGCCACTGCTTCTATTTCATGTACAAGCACATCTTTCCTTTTTAGGAAGCAAGAAAGAGAACTCTTTTGAAACAATTGTTTCAGCATCTCAGATAGACCAAGAAGCAATCTCAAAACTGGTAGATGAAGCCCTTTTGGCTTACAGAACATTTCTTGGGCATTTAAGAACAGCCTTAAAAGTAAAAGAAGCTGAAGATCTGCCAGACCTTCTTTATTCTGATTTGTTAACATGCTGTTCTTGGAAAGGGAAAAACATGAAATACTTGTTCCAAAGCATCTTTTCTCATCTATCTGATTTGTTTATTCGGCGGGAGGGAATCATAAAGCTAATGATCAACAACCTATGCGAGGGAGATCTTATTAATGTGCAGTTTGACATTGTAACTAAGAGGTACTCCGTAATTGGGCAGGACATAGAAGACATTTCCCATTTAATAAGGAGCTCTATTGACTGGGAACACATTGAGCAATATAAGCTCTGGAGCTTAATCAGGTCAGAGTTTATGGTTTCTCTGATCCAATTGGAGAAGTTGATCTTGAAGGTCTTCTGCTTGGACAAATTAGATGAAAATACAGGTGCTATTGCTGCTGGGGGGTTTTTGTCGTTGTGTGCTTCTCATGTCCCGACACCTGAGCTCGTGGGAGCAATTATGCTATTACCTAACACTGCATTTGCAGGCTTTGTTGCTGCTGCTCTAGCAACATGGGCTGCATCTAATGCCTCACTGCTATTGGATAGCTTAGCTGATTTTGCAGAGAAACTTGAGAAGGAGAATAGGAAATCTGTTTTTTCTGATTCTGATGAATTTGGAATAAATCCTTCTGCCACTTTATGGCTATTGAGCTTTCTGAGTGCCAAAGGCCTGAGCAACTCAACCATGTTGAAGAAGTTATCTCCGAGTGACAGGAAGATAAACAAAAGTTGATTTGTTATGTCTCTTTTTGCTCGTCAAAAACAGCAACAAGTCTGACCGCTTTGATTTTGATTCCTGTTCATAATCCCTACATTTGTCAGAGGTGTAACACATGAAAAGGCACGTGGTGGTCAGATCAGTGGGATTGGGTGAATCCTAGCATTTTGACTTCACCATCATAAACTTGCATTTTCAAGTGTAACCAGACCACCAAGGTAAATTATCTGCTTGTTCATGCTTGATTTTGTTTTTATATGTTTTTCCTTCATTGTTCTCCTGGTGTCACCAAATTCTTTTTCTTAATTGTGCACAGTCTAACTGTTCAACTAAAATCTGCAAAAACATCTTATTTAATTGCTTCGTGTAAAGATCGAGTGTATACAGGAATCTGTGCTGGAATCCTGCTGTAGACTGATAATATGAAATAATGTGATATTTTAACTTGAAATTGGTTGTTGGATGCAGGAGGTGCTAGTGGTTTTTGGGACCTGAGATTGAAAGGTAATGGGAGTAGGACTGTGCCTTGAGCTTGCATTGGGCTGGATCTTCATGTCATCAATGCTATATGACTATGATCATGTATAACTAGAAGACAGATCCCAATGATGCTAAGAGGGAGAATATGTCACCTTCATCACAATTAGTTTCTGCCTTTGAGGTTATGCTCCATAAATAACAACAGAAGATGGGGCAATCCGCTCAACCCTGATTATACATTTGACGTTGATATGGGGACATGTAGTCGGTTACATCCAAAAACTCAAAAAAAGTGGGGAGATACCTTTTTCTCCTGGTACCAGTCATTGTTCCTTTATGAGAAATAACTTGTGCGAGTCAATTTAATATCTACTCTTTCACTCATTTCTCATCTATGCTTTTTTTTTTTTTTTTTTTTTTTTTTTCAGATTATGATTATTTTATGCTGGACCAGATTATCATGGATGGTTGCCTCACCATGACCTCTAAATTCAACCTGTTGTCACTGATAAGCTGATGGTAAGTTGTGGCTTCTTCCGGTCAATGCAGACAAGTGAGCATTTCTTTTAGAAGCTGCTTGTACAACCTTATTAATAGTGCACCAGCATTTGTAACTTTTTAAGTTCCCCAAGTCATGTGATACTTTGGAGAAACTACAACTAAATGATGCTGCATTATAGGTGTGTTTATAGTAAGAGATTTATCAATTGCATCACGTCGTTTTCTGTACTAGCCAGCTGCCTTTCCAACCTTCTCTTATATATGGAGGATAAAGGACATGTTTGTAATTGATTGTTTCCAAGTACTTATCTACTTTACATAAGACATTCTCTAATTTTTATGTTACAGAAGCCAGATGCTGATAACATGTCAATGTGCAAATGAATGTTCTGTTTTTGCTTATATAAATCTGTAATTTGTTATCCATATTGAATTGCCCCAAAAATTTTTCTATGCATTTTTGACTGTCATAATATATGGCAAACAATCTTTTATAGGAAAAAAGTTAGGACTTTTACATATGATGAGAGTCATGGATGACATAAACAGATTTGTACCAAATGGCTCTTTTATTTCAGTAATATATATAAAATTGTGGGGAATTTTTCTTTTCTTTTCTTTTCTTTTTTCTTTTTTTAATTAACTATGCAGTACTCGTATAGCAGCATTCTTTGAGACAAATGACAGCACGAATCTCAATCCTTATTATGATCATGAATTGATTAATTATTTACCTCATGTGGCAATGAAGTGTATATTTTTGAAGTATAAATATAAAGCCCCCATATATCTATCTAGAAGTTCAAGTTCTTAGAGAAATTAGTTGGTTTCCCAAAATTAGCACCAAGGGTTTTGCTTTTTTGATATGATTGTAGCTAATCTACCGATAAAAACCCCTCATTGAGACACTACTGGATAACCTCTCTGACATTTTTGTAGTTGAAAATTGAGTTAATCAAGTGCAATAGGATTTCATGTTAAATGTGGATGCCTAGGTCTTCTCCATCTGGATATTTGTTCAGGTTTGTTACCTTCCAGCTCTAGATTATGCTGGCATTATATAGCTCAGGAGTGCTAGATATGGTTAGATTCTAGTAGCAGGGATTCTCAAATATTATTGTTGAAATTTTTTAGTATTCATCTTTTATTACTTCACAGGTAGGCTTGAGAGGAAGTATAATCTGAGTCTTATCACCACTGCTCCAACTGTTGTTTATGGAATAAACTCAGTAGATGCCAATGGTGATACTGTAAGTACTCGATAAGAACCTTTTTCTTTTTTCTCTCTTTCTCCTCTCTCCTTTATGGTGTAAAAAGTCCAATGTCTACTGAGTGAATTGGTACTTCAAATTATTAAAAAACGGGGGATCTGCTGATGAATAGATCATTGGATGTTTCAATAAGGTGGGAGAAATTGGACAACTCTAGGAGACATTTTAAGGGAGAGGAGAGGTATTGAGAGGGCTTTGTGATTTGAAAGAAGGTGAGCAATACTTTGGTGTTATACTTTGTAGGCTTTTGGACATATGTGGTATCAATTTGGGCAAATCTGCTTAAGAAAGATACAACTTAATGCCATCAAATATCAGTTAAACTTTGCAAGGGCTCTTCTAAGAAGCACACCTTAATAGAATCTACTGCTGGAAATGGATATCAAGGGATCGACATTTTACATACAACATAGGCACCATCAGCAGTAGGATGAAACCAATACTAACAGTTAGAGCTTGCTTGTCTATAGTATTTTTGTTTCCTGATGTGATTATCATAAACTTAAGTTTCTTAGCTCTTGTAATTATCCATCTTTCCAGTCCTCTTGAAGTTGATGGCCTCTTTCTCTCTAATGTATAGCCTTACTAATTCTTGATATTTCGATGGCTTGTTCATCAATCCTTTGTCTGTTTTGTCTGCAAAAATCATCTCAAAAACTGATGCAATGGAATGATAGTTTCGATAGGCCCTTCTATTGGGTGGTGGTTGTTGTTGTCGGGTTAGTGATTGCAAAGTTGAAATGGATCTGCATGGCAGCATGAGAACAACATGAATCAGAGTGCTCCATAGAGGATCATTCCACTATCTTTGAAATTTTGATAAAATATGTTGTAATCAATGTGGGACGTTTATCTTTCCATTAGACAACTATTTGCAGATGCAAGAATCATCAGCTATTTCCAGATGCACTGTTATTTATTCCAAAGGCAGTGGCTATGAATATGACAAGACAATAGACAATTGAATAGTTGTGTTTAACCATTTGACGGCCTAAACACATCTGGCTTTACTTTGGCTGTCTTCAACACCTTTATGGAAGTCGAATAGGCAGATGGAAGACAGTTCCACTTCCACCAAAAAGATTATATTGTTCTCTTCTATCTTTTTGTCCTTTAGCCTTGTGGTTTAGAAAACCATGCCATCTGCATTAGTTTTGACATCCAAATGGATATTTGACATGTAAGGTATAGCCAATGGTACGATTTTTGGTACATGTTTATAATGATCACTTGTCAACCATCACAAACCAAGGCACTTCATTTAGACATGGGCACAATTTGGCCTATTCCTCGCCCTGACCATCACAACGACCAGGTTTGTAGGGGTGGATCTTGACCCATCAAAAGACTCGACAGGTCTATGGTTAGGTGCAATCCATGCTTCAAGACCCGTGAACGTGTTGAGTCCTCACGGGTCTAGATCATGAAATTTAATGTAACAACTTGTAGGTTATCAGAACTTCAAGCTTAAGCATTCTCACCAGGAAAGACTCTTAGCATGAATAACTTTTTGGGAAGTAGTTAGCACCAAGGACGAAGTTGAAGATATATACTATGCACTAATCATTGACACTTCTTTTGATTTAATAGTTTGGAGTTTTATTAAAATTTCAAGGTTAAGTGTGCTCAATAGAAAGTATTGCCAAAGTATATGACATCATGGAAGTAGTTGGTACCAAGAACAAAATCATAACACATATCACTTTAAAGTAGATGAGACTTGAGCATGCAGACTGAAGAGTCCCAACAATGGATAAAACAGCAAGGCTTATCACATTAATGTGGATAATATCTCAGTGTGTCGAGTTATGCTCTTTATACTATATTGGAGGGATGTCACATTAGAAAAGAGAAGTAAAAGAAAAAAAAAAAAAGTAGAAGAGTAAGATATAAAATTGATCTATAGCAAAAATTTAAACTATTATCTATATGAATTAGAAATTTCTTTTCTATTCATAATATTTAATGTGTTCCCTTAATAATACAAGAGCTAAATATGCTTTTATTGTTGATCTGGTCACTAAAGACTTAATCAAAACAAAGTTTTCCTTAGCCATATAATTTTGCATAGATAAAAAAGCAAACCCCTTACAACTTTATGAAAAAATGGATTGGAAAACCACTTTGATTCTTGGTTTCGAATTTATTGTTTATTTAGTTTATCAAATGGAATAAGAGAAGAATAAAACTCCAATTATTAAATAAAATATAGATAATAATAAGTAATGAAGGTATGTTATGGAATTTGGTTGGTCTTTAAGATTTAAGAAGGAATATAACATGAGTAGAATATGAAATTCTGGAAATACTCTTATTTCATTAAATAATAAGATAAAAAACAAATTTAAATGCAAAAGGAACTATAAGGAATAAAATAATTGATCTTCTTCTTACATCATCTTCTTCCTATAATCAAAACCCTAACTGAGAATGGAGAAAAAATTCGCTTGAAACCCCGTACCAAAAGATGATGATGGTGAAATTCGTCTTAAAATTGAAACCTTAACTCCTGATTAAGAAGAAATTGACTTCAATTAGAAAGATGATGACGATGATGAAATTCGTATTGAAATTGAAACCATAACCCTAATTTGGCTTAAAATTGAGTTGAATAAGAAAGATGATGATATTTGTCTTCAAAGCGAAACTCTAATTCCTAATTTGAGAAGAAATTGAGAGAACTCCATTTCTCAATCTTTCAAGATAGACAATTGAAACCATAGCTTCAATCTCAAATGAAACTTCATTTGGTGGTGGTTGTATTCGAGAGTGGTGGTGGTGATTGTGTTTAAAAGTAGTGGTGGATGGCCGAAGAAAAACAATGAAGGATCGAGAAGAAGGGCAAAGAAGAAAGACAAAGAAGGATGAAGAAGAAAGATGAACAGTAGCTATGAATGTTCTAGAGAAGGAAATGATTAGTAGAGAAGTCGGTTTTTTTTTTTTTTTTTTTTTTCCATTAGGAAATGTTATTTGATTGTGGGTATTTTAGGTATAAAATGGAGAAATGAGCTAGGAATCCTAATTCATGAGGTATAGTAAAGAATGAATATTGCAAGATTTTGAGATTCAAGATTCTTAAGAATTGCAATTCTAACAAAGGAAAAATGAACTAAAGGCAATACTAAATGCAATATAAGGAATAGAGGGAGAATGGTAATTCTATTCTTTATAAGTGAATATGTTGTTAATGTGTTTAAAAGATTTTTAAGAATTGCAATGCTGAGAGAGAGAAAACCAACTAAACATTTTAGTAAACACAATATAAGGAATAAAGAGAGAATGAAAATTCCATTCCCCCTACGTGAAGATACTATTAGTGCATTTAAAACATAGAAATCTAATAATAATATTTCATGTTGGTTTGTCCATGGCTCTCGTACAAAACTGACCTCGTATGGGTTGGTGCTGGTTCAGCAATTCAATGCCCCATGACACTGGTTCTTGGTGGTTCAGGTTGGGTTGGGATCTTATGTTCCGGTCTAACTTTGTTCAATTGACTTGCATCAAAGAATAAAATTTAAACTAGTTATAACAGTTTTTTATATTTACGTTTGGTTGATTAATCTTGTAAAATAAAGAAAATTACTCGACCACGCCACGAGAGCTGTTCTACTATGACATTTAATGTATATATATATATATATATGTGTGTGTATATTTTTTCAGTTATTTTTGTAATATTATATCATTATATCGTTGGCTGGCATAATGCAAAGTTGTTATTTCCCTAGTAAGATTTAAATATCAAAATATTTATTGAAACTCGCAGTCATGAGGTTAAAGGATGAAAGAACACGTTTGCAAGCTTTAAGAAACGACGTACTTGCGAATTAGTGTTGCTGTTACCCTTCTGGTTCCAAATCCGAACCTTCAACTTCAACTCTAATCTTACTTGTTGAGAAATTAATAGTAGGTAATTCACAAAGTTGCTTTACAAGCAGATAAAGAAACACTAAAAATATTCATTGATTGAATACTTATTCTACGGAAAATCACCAATAAATAACGTCACTTGTGAATATAGACTTATGATTTTGACAAACATATTAATGAAATGGACGAGGGTGAAGAACGTGTTCTTGTAAAGGATAGAAATTAGAAAATACCTTATTCTTTTTTTTTTTTATTTCTGCTTAGAATTGTGGAAATCCAATCATATTACTTACACTTTTTTTTTTGTCTATTATTTTATCTGTATTTGATTTGAATCTAATATATATCTGTTTGAAATTTGATATTTGAAAAACTATGTTATTTATATCTCATCTGTTTTTATTTCATAATTACGATGAAAATGATGATTAGAGTAACGGAATTAAGAAATGAAAATTTGTGTACAGTTTTAGAAAAAAATTATATTTTATATAATGGAAATGATTATTCTAATTGATATTTTTTAAAAAATATATTTTCATATTTTTATTAACTGACTATCTTATCTAATTCATCGATAATAATAAAAAGAAAAAAAATAAAAAAAGCCATCACAAAAAGAGAAGATGGCAGCCCTTTTAGTTATATTATTGTAGTCAATTTGAAATTAGACAAAGAATTTTTGCCAAAACATTAATTTAAGTAGCCTTGGAAAAGTTTGGATTTTCTTTTTAATTGGACGAATGAACATTTCATTTGTTAAGTGCACTATAAATAGCAGACTCGCCTACTTCATTCTCATATAAATTTATTCTCTTCAAACAAACACACACATATACTCTTTACACATTCTACATGTATACATGTGTCAATATTTTCACCGATAATGTAGTTATTGTATTTATTTATTTTTTTTCCTTTTCAAAATCTCGAGCTATTAAAGTAAGCGATTAGCATCATATTAATCATAGACGTAAAGAACTAAACAGGCGCAAAGAGCAATCTACTCTGATCGACACTAACTTTGCTTCTACTAATGTACGATATGTGCAAATTTATGGAAAAATTTATAAAAAATATTAACAATTAAATAAGTATTACAAATTGTTGTCACTTGTTTTTTAAGCTTTCATTTGTATTCATCGAGTATAAGTGATCTGTCATCCCTATTTTTTATGTATTTTCTCCAATTCCTTGACTCGCTCTATGTAGGGTATCATTTTTTAACATCTATATCACTTGAGCAAAATTATAGTGATGCTGAGATTTGAAAAGTTAATTGACAAGTAGCGGATTAGATGATAGAGAAAATATGTGGAAGAAAAAGATGACAAACTGCATGCACATAGCATATATAAATGCATTCTAAAGGAATAATTTACATTCATTGTTTATATATTTTAAGGCATTTCATCATAATTTCATATATTCTATTTTATCATGTTTTATAGAAGTCAACGAAGCATCCAAGTAATCGCCTTTGGGAATTCTAGAATAATGCGAAAATAATGATGATCGCAATTTTAGTTATAACACTATATCTAAAATTTTATAATAAGTGGAAAGTATAACGTACCTCGCAACTTCTATACTTTATTTTTTTTATGTTAATTATAAATTATTTCGTAGAAGTTAGATGATGCAACTTTAAAGATACTGGTGCCATCTCACTTTACTTCCTACGTCGTAACTTTTTCTAACAGTAGCCTTTCTTCCTTAATTCTGCATTGGTACGTGTAATAAAATAAAGTAATATATTTTCTCTTTCATGTAATTACATTTAAGTTGCATTTCTAACTTATAAAAATGGTCCGGTAGAGCAATAATATAGAACTACATTTGTTGATCCGAACCAGGAATTCGAATATCCAAATTTGAGTATATTGAAAAAAAAAAGAAAAAAAAAAAGGTCTAGACAATCTACATTGGGCCGGGCAGATGCTAATTACCCAACCAGACCTCGCAATTTCGTGCCAATTCCGGATGAACTCGAAACCATGCCTATGTCTAACTCATGTCTCCGCCTCGAGTGAGCAAAAACTTTTTATCTTTTTGTTTAGTTTACACAATACCCTATCATACCTAACAAAACAAAACGAACTTAAAAGTATTAGATAAAAACTTAAATAATTCGTATCATATATTTAATAGTATAAAAATCTATTTTACATAATATAAAATAAATATATATTTAAAATTCCAGAAATAGCCTAATACCAAATTTTCAAACACAATATTAAACTTTATTGTAATTTAAATCATGAATAATTAAAATTTTTGATTTTCTTAATTTTTAAATCACAAAAATTTACATCTACTACTACACTCATCAAATATAATGTAATAGGATTATACCGTTACATACTTCTTATACCGTGCTATTTAAATTTCCTTATTCCGTCTACTTCTACCAACCAAACCAAATGTTACCGCAGCTTCATGAAACATAGGCGAGACCATCGTGTGCATGCGTGATATAAGTGCAATTGAGTTTAATTGCTTGCCCAGGTGGATCAACCACGTGTGGTGTGCCCAAGTGGTGTGACTTGGGTTGCTGGGCTGCGCTTGCTGGATCATGGTATTTGAGTTCCGATGCCTTAGGGGGGCCTCGAGCGTAGGGCCGGTTTTTTAGGGTATTTTATTTTTCTTATTTTCTATTATTGTTTAATTCATTTTTAGTCCTTCTTATTAATAATAATAATAATCATTACCTATCTATTCTATTCATTTAAAATCTTATTTTAATTTACTAACTAAATATCTTGGGGAAGAAGGTAAAAACCTATATGGCACCGCTATTTATGGTTAGAGATAACTAAATATTTTGGGAAAGAAGGTAAAAACCTATATGGCACCGCTATTAAAAGACGTGACTCTTTATGGTTAGAGATACAATCCAACGGATCTTTATGGTTAGGGATACAATCTAACGAGTCCTTAAAAGGTACCCAACTCATCAAATCCAATAAAAACCTTATAAGATAATATTTTATAAGTTTTATGATTGGATTTTAAGATATAATTCAAAACCTTATAAAGGTTTAGAAATAGATATTAGAATTACAAAAAAAAATCCAATGAAAAATTTAATCTTATAAAATATAAATATATTAATAAAAATATTTACTCTAAACTTATACATATATATTTTATACAAATTTTATACTATATAATACATTCGATTCTAAAATTTTATTACCGTGTTAGTTAATAAATATAATCTTAATCCTATTTAACTTCTTTCCTTTTTATCCTCTCTATAATCCTTTCTATTTTCTCTTAATTCCATCTAAACTCTATAAAAACTTGCTGTTATAGAATCCATCGGATCTTACAAAAACTTACTACTATAGTGATAAAAATCCTATAAGATCGGGTTTTGAAAATAAAATATAAAACTTTATAAAGTTTTTATAGGATTTCGAAAAACATCAACCCTCATCAAAGTTTAGGTTTCACAAAAGCCTCCTCGAACCCACTCCGGTTGGGCCCTATTTACAAGAAGACGTAATCAAAACGTAAAAGCATGCTGGAATTGAGTTGCAATTTATTAGAGTTCCCAATCAAAGTGGCAAGCAAGCGCGATATAATTCCAACCGCTAAGGACATGGTTGGAACACCATGGAGACAGAAGAACACGGAACACTACATCTATAGTGAATACCCTATAAGCTAGAATCAAAGTCCACAAAGGGCAACATTTGCGCCAAACATAAATGTGGGCTAGAATGTGAAACCTGGAAAATCAGCATGGCCATTCTTCTTAGCTCGGCCAGAGCGACAACGGGGTAACAAATTCAAGAAACCCCAACTAAGCTTAAATGTAATGTGGAAACTGGTAGGATCCACCTGGTTGCATCAAGGATACACCTCCCTGAAACTAACTCATCTACAAAATGGAAAAGTCATCGCAGTGCACGATTATCAGTTCCAGGCACACCAAGAAAACATCTTATATTACTGCATAAAGAGTGGAAGAATACATTATTACCCTACTATCTAAAACATATGACTAAAACTTTCAACATCATCTATAATGAAGCAGAGCCGAGAGCCACCATCAGAGAAATCTCATTCCAGTAAAATGAACTGTCAAAAAAATGCCGATTGCTACATTTAACTATAAAATATAGCACAAGACATTATTTACAAAAAGGCATCACCATTTATCCAAGCAGCTTCTGCTTTCATATTCTCAGTCAACCCTGTCCAAAGAGTTCTAACCACACCACACATCAGTGGCCTCCATCTACCATCTAACAATAAATAATTAGACGAGAAAATAATATCTTAGCATGTAGCAATTCGGATCATATATGTGAGTAAAGAAAAAAATAGTGCATTTTATGGTAACTACTCTTGCATCTGGCCCATTGGATCAAGTGTGGAATCAGAGTGTTTCATTCCCATCATCAATAAGACCTTTCAAGAAGAGGAAGAGACCTTCCATCTTCTATCTACTTGGGATAGTGTCCAAAACTGGTAATCTGAAGATGAAACCACCAGATCTATCTTCCTACAGGTTCTAGCTGAACTTCCATTCTATCAGTCCGTAATGGTTCCTTTTCTCCATATTCCCTTGATGGGCTCAAAAGATCAACAGAGTCGTCTTCCTCTGAGTTACCCAACACCCAATTGCTCCTTTCATATATTCTCTCCATTTCTTGCTTGCTCTCACGGTATTCTAGGTACATGGCTATTAATGCAATGATCAAGAACCATATTACTAATGCCCAGTCAAGCCCATAAACATCTTCACCCCCATACCTCTCTCCCAAATGCTTCATTCCAGTTATAAGGGATACGACTCCAACAACAATTGCACACCTTCCCACTATTACATGAAGATACTCCCAAACAATCCTTTTTGAGGAAACCACTTCCCCTGTAGCAGGTTTTTTGGGTCTAAAATATGCATTTATAGGCTGCATGCATCCCAAAATTATAGCAGTCATGCCAAACTTAACATGTACTGAGCCCATGCGAAAACCACGAAGCTCAGCTACGGCAAAAAGAAAGCCAAGTAAGACAATTGATAAACCGGAGTACTGCAGGTAGACATGAATTTTATACCATCCATCACCTTTAACGTGCTTCAAGTATCTAGCAGCCAGCGTCCCACCAGGAAGCAAAATGCCCCAAGCAAGAAACATCATGAACCCATGAACTGCTAACACTGGCCGAAGATCCTGCTCAGCCTCAGAAGAGCCACGCATAAGGAACACACGCACAGGCCTTTGGCTGGTGACTGAGTGCATGTTTCTCTCACTGAGACGTCCATTAGTCCATTTAGTGCCCATTGCCCAAATTACTTTCAAAGGAGTTGTTGGATCAATTATGTTGTTACACTCTGGCCTCTTGCCCTGAGGGCATGATGGCTTCAAAGGACGCGTATACTCCATAGTGATGATCCCATTTTCTGATTTGCACCTCACATATGTTAGGTTCTCATTCGTCTGATGCACACTCGAGGGATCCTGTCCATCAATCCAATATGTATCGACCCGTCCGGTGCCATTGGCATCCATCCACCCCACATAAGCAAAGCTGTTAACCATTTCATTTCCAAACCCTATTGCAAGATAGCCACTTTTCTTCTCACCTCGGGCAGCAAATGAGATTGAGTCTCCAGACAATGTCCAGAAAAAGTTAACCTGTTGATCATCCAGAACCGCGCTGTTGTTATACATATCTGACAAACCACCATCAACAACCTGAACTCTCCAACCCATTTTAGGCTTAAATATAGAATGATAGTACACTTGGTCGGGGGTATTTCTATCTGGCGACCATATCAGCTCCATGGGACTTGCAGGAACTCCTTCAGCATGTGGCCCTCCAGCATAGATGGTCTCAGATGAATTCCTCAAGGTGGCGTTACCACCAAGAGGATCTGAAGTTATATACAATGCCACATCATGCCCTGCCTGTATTGAGAATTTCACAGGCACCCCTCTTTCAACTCGCAACACTGGTGCCTCTTTCTTATTTATATACAGTACCTTTGAAGGGTTAGGAGGATTTGGATAATGCAATGCTTCTCCAGTCACAACAACAAGAGGCACATTTGCATCTGCAATAATGAAATCCTGATCCTCCTTATCTTCTGCATCCAGGGGCCCTAAACAGTCACTAACATGCTCAGAAACATTCAAGACCAAGTGACCGAAATTCACCGACTCCTCACCACCGTGATTCCGGGGCAAGTAATACGGCCTAAGAGAGTCAGGGGGGCTCATCAACCCCAGTGACCAAATAAGAGTAGCATTGTCTTTATAATTCACCGGCAAGTCAAACTTCTTATCCGTCACATTCAAACTCCTCTGATATCTAATAAACGACACTCCATCTTTCCTATGCCCATAAATTAATTGGGTATTATTCACCGAGCTGTTTGGATCGCTCAGCTCATATATGGTATCGGGACAAACCCCTTTTGCATTACCATCCTTACTAACAGTACACTCCCCATACCTAGTAATATAATAATCATCGGCAAATGGTAAACCTTCCTCCGTAAAACCTGTAATCACCACATCCGCACCAATCATATACTCAGATTTGGCAGCCGGGTCTGCCCAACCAAAGGCCATATAATTTTGTGTTCCCACCGCAGCCTCCAACCCAATATCCATAACACCCCTCTCAACATCTAAACTCCATCGAAGTCGATAATTATTGGTCAAAACTTTACAATTCTCAAACATAGTAGGCTCCTTATAAACCCTAATTCCTCCATCTCCAGGTCCTGGGCTTGGCGCTGGACCTACAACCAGCTCCGAAATATTCGGCAACACAACATGCCCAAAATCGGAATCAGTAGGCAAGTCCCAAACCGTAAGTACACCGATCTGTTCCCACCTAACATTGTCCCTCAAGCGAACAACAAAGCTATCGTTTTTATAAGTTCGATTCAGAACTTGATCGGAAACAACAAAACCTCGGGTTAGGTTATCGAAATATAAGTCATCGGCGGCCCACCAATGGACATTAGATCCAGGAAGCATATCAAATTGCGAAACCCTAAAGGAACAATCATCGATTACCTTAAATTTCCCGCGTAATTGGTGTTGAACCATTGTGAAATCTGATCGGAAACCGACGAGGGAGCTTGAGTTGGAGCATTTTCGACCTGGATCCGCCTGAAGGGATGAAGAGAGAGAGGAGAGGTATAGGAAGAAGAGTAATAGTGTGGATCCTGGGATCATTGGTGTTTTTTCCTTTCCGATTTGGATCCCAGTTAAGCTATGACTCAGTTGGTGAGTCGTGGACGAGTTGGGTTTCTTGGGAGATTCTGGTCTCTCCTCCGGTTAAGGGGCATATTGGGGGTTGTAGAGTCGGGAAGAGAGGGAAAAACCACAGAGATGTTTGGAGGGTAGTTTAGCAATTTTACCAGGTCGTGGCCGGAGGTTGCTTCGACGAAAGGAGAACGAGGAAGTTTTTTTTTTTTTATATTCTGTTGTGTGAAAGGAAAGGAAACGAAAGGAAAAAAGCAAGCGGAGCAAATTGAAGTCTATTTATTTATTATTTTTCCTTTTTTATTTTCCTAGTAATAACTTTTATTTCGGTTCTCGACAAAGAGTTCATTTTACAATTTTACTAATTAGTTCATAACTTTTAATATCTTGCTTGTATAGTTTTCAAAATACAAACGGAAATTTAGGATAAATCGTCAATACAGATGTGTATATTTTAAAAGGAAAAATTACACGAAAAAGGATCAATATTTAAAGATAAATTGAAATAAAGATCAACTTTTCAAAAATTAGTTCAAATAAAAAATTCTATTAACCCATTGTTATAGCAGGAGGTCAAGCAATGAGAGTATTTAAACTTTTGATTTTAAGTATTTTAATGCTTAAATATTTAAAAATTAGATTTCAATATTTGAAAATTAAAAATTTATTCATTTAAATGTCTATATTTTATAGATATTATATATAAAATAAGCATTAAACTGCTCAAAATAAAAAATTCAAGTATTTAAGTGAATAAATTTTCAATTTTTAAGTATTAAAATTTAAGTTTTGAACGTTTGAATACTAAATTGTCCGAAATCAAAACTTCTCGTTATAATATTATTGAGTTAATCGATATAATTGTTAAATACCAGATAGTGCTTATGTGACGCTTTATTGAAAATAAATAAGAAAAAAAATTTTAAAAATACATATAATTTTTTTTGAAAACGAGAAAAATATTTTTGGATTGTCCGGTAGGTGTTCCAAAAATCCTCTTCATGCATTTTTATCCACAGTCCTAGTCGCTCGGCCGATGCTCTTTAGAAACAAGAAATGCAATCTACATATAACGACACATAATATATGAATAAAACCTTAGAAATAAAAAGCTATTAATTAATAAAATTATAAATACTTATTTAGAGAGAGAGAGAGTCTAACATTAATGATTATTCATTCAATTATCATTTGAATCGAGACATTCTAATAAAATTTTGGGAAAATAAGAGAGAAAATCATGTTTGTGAGCTTAACGAGTTAGGGCCATGTTTGGAGTTAAGCATTGTGGATTAAATAGATCTTAGTAAAGAAAAAAAACAAAGAGAGAGAGAAAAGAAAACTTTAAGATGTTAATCCCTTTTTTTTTTTTTTTTCCGAATTGACTCGATAGTAGCAATGATAAGACCCCTTTACGTGTCTTGATTTGCTTGTGAATTTTCGGCATCTTGATTTGCTTGGGTTCTTTTATGTTTTTGTTTTTATCTTTTATGTATTCTTTTAATTTTTTTTTTCTTTATTTGCATTTAAAGTGCCACATAAGCACCATCTCATGCTTAACAACTAGTAAGACTAATTTAATGGTATTATAACAGCGAATTAATGGAATCTCTTATTTAAAGTTATAGAGGCTTGGAATTTATTATATTCATACATTTAGCTTAGCTCATTATTTATTTGGACTTAACTTATTGGGTTAGATAGTAGGGTCGGTAGAGTCTGAATAAGGATCGTTGAATCAGTCCATCCGCATTGAACCTTTTTCAAACAAGCTCATGTGCTCATGAGGAAAGCTACTGGTCTTCAACCCATTAGTTAACTTATTTAGAATAATCATGAATTGAGCAAGTTTTATAAACACGTAATTTTTGCTTACTATGTAATGTTAGAAATTTTTTTGAGGGTAAATGGTACTAATTTTAAAAAACTATAAATTTATAAAAAAAAAAGAACAAGAAAAGTATAAAATTTAGAAAAAAGAAAAAAAGTAGAAAGTGCAGAAAGAACCAAAAAATTAAATTAAAAAAAAAAAGAAGTAGATAATTTAAATTAAGAGGAGGAAATTTGAATGGCTTTAGTATTTTAAAAGTCATTTAGGCTAGGTCTTAAAACTTTGTTTCTTTTTCTTTTTTTTTTTGGCATAAAAAGTGTTGGGCCTAAGTTAGAAATTAATTTAGCCCAATCCACCTTTTGCATATATAAACAAGACATAGGCGAACGGTCTAATAGAATAATACTTAGACTTGACATTGCATTTAATATGAAGATCTTGTGTTCAAATCTCACTATAGATATAAAGTACCTTTTATTTTTTCAGAAAAAACTCACCTATTAAGTGTTGAGGGACCATTGGGCCACGTGTCTATTGAAGACATGTGGCACTTATGGTTAGGCTATTAGCTAATGTGGCGCCACGTTAGCATCTTAATCTACATGTCGATTATGTGTCTTGATATGTGGTACAATGATACGACAATTGTTTGACCACATGTACAACTACGTGTCTTGTCAAGATACATGGCATAACATTATTAGATTATGCAGCTACCGTAATGCTACATCAGCATCATCTTCCCTCCTCTTCTTACTTTTTCCTTTTCTTTCCCCAGATTTCCAGCATTTTCCTCCTTGGTCAGCTGTTTTCAACTTTGATTTCGAGCCTATTTATTTTGTAATTTCACCAAATTAATGGTGAAATTGCAAACTAGGCTTGAGATACTTCCTAATGATACCAAGAAAATGTCCAAATACACTCATTTAAGAGGTCAAAATGTAGATTAAAGATTAAGAAAAGTTTGAAAGCGCAGATTTTTTTTCCAAGTCAAATCTCCATTGTTCGAGCTCCTTGATATGTTTCGAAGCTTTCATTTTATAAGTCTAGCAAAAATGAATGTTGTGGACATGATTTTGACTCGCAAATTTAACAAAACTTCGATTAATTGTGAAATTAAAGCCAATTGACCATTTCATTATAATTTTTAAATTAATCTTTTGGACATTCCATGCTTAATCGAAACTCAATCAGTATAAATCCATGTCTGAAGAGCGTATTCGAGAAAAAAAAATATTTTTAATCCCTACACACAAACCTTCTCTTAAGCTCTCTCTCTCTCCCTACTTAGCACTCTCTTTCTCTCTAGATTTCTCCTTCTCTCATGTTGTTCTTAAAGACAGAAACCATTACAATAGTGCTTCCTAAGCACCTAACTCTGAAACAATACCCATCTCGCACCCTGCCATTCTCCCTAATGGCTCCATTACCCTCCAAAGCCTAAACTCTAATAGTCGCGAGCCACTACCTTCATACGTTACCACTTGTACTTCCACCTTTGAATCCATAACCACTATTGAGTTTGACACACTCAAAAAATGAAGATGCCACTCTCCTTCAAGCTACAGTTACCACTACATACATCAACTACCTCCATCGCTTTAGCTAAATCTTCAACCACCGCCTAATTGACCTCCTCGTACCAAGGCACTCTCCTTAGACCTCCATTCTCTAATCTGAAACACATAAAACAGCTTTCCCTTGCTCATTTCAGTATTCGGATTAAGCTATGACACACCCCACGCTATTGCTGTCCATCCTTTGCGTGTGACCCAACCTATCTAAGCACTTCAACTTAAGCTTGTTTCGACTCAACTTGGTGACCTACTCCACATCCAGATCCAACCCGCATCTAGCTTAACAAAAAAAAATCAGAAAAAAAAACATAAAAAATAAAAAACAAAAGAAAAGAAAGAAAAAAAGCAAGAATGAAATGGGAAAGTTTAGGTTAACTTTTTTATTTCTTAGTTAATGCATAAATAAAGATAAAATAGAGTAAAATAAAATAAAGAAAAACAATAAAAATTAGAAAAATGTTTTATTAACTTAGAAAAATCCGCTTTTCAAATAAATAACATAAATTAACCCTTTTTCAAAATTAGGATTTTTTTTTCTTCTTAGAATTTTCCAAAAATATAATAAACCAAGTTTATGACCCTTTTTAGAGAGTTGTTTTAAATAATCTGAATCAGGTTAAAAAAAGTAAACTTGACATTTTTTAGAAATTAAAATGAACCAACCCACATAAAGTTTTCATCAATGAACTACGAATGTCTGATCCCGACTAACGAGTATATAGGCATCTCCGAGGTGACATAAAACCTATAAGAGTTTTAGCTTTCCATTTTTCTATAAATTATTTCGTGAATTATCTATTTTTTGTAGAATAATTTATTTAAAAGGGTAAGTTTGAAAAATAAGCTAAATTTGGAACATTTTAGGTAGAATCTGATTGTGGTTTAAATAAGGTAGCCCCCAATATACGGGAATCTAGTTTTCTTAAAAATCTTCTTTAGAAAAGTTTTCAAAATCATAGGCTAGTAACCAAATTAGAATCAATCCACCTAATCGATTTTAATTTAATCATTTTATCCCGATTTTAATGAATGGCGACTTATTTATTTTTAAAAACCAGAAACCAAGTTTTTCTTAATTTCAATCAAGAATTTAAATCAAATAGGCTTAGAGTTTGATTTAATCAAATGAAGAAAAACAAATGAGCCAAAATTATTCAAGCTCAACAAGCTTCATCTCATTCATTAATCATCGAGATAATCTAACAGATGCTATCTTACTTAAGAGCCTATAAATTCCTAGCCTTTCATACTCGTTTACAACTCTTAGAGAGAATAAAGGAACAATATAGTTTTGCCAAACCTTTGCTCTCTAAAATCAAACAAGCAATTTAGGCAAATAATTGAGTTCATTCACTTGAGTTACAAGATGAACACTTAAGGTTTTCTAAGGCTACCTTATTTGTAACTTGTGTACTTCATACATTGAGATTGCTTGTTCATCATCCCTATCTTATTTTCACTTAATCATCCCATCAAATGTGTTTCTCGCTTTACTTTCCTTAAGCCACGTGTAGCCCAGTACTTACGCAGCATGTGTGTAACCATCTCAATCGGGCCCCTTTCATCTACATTTTAGTAGCTCCATTAAGGAGGAGTAATTACAGAGACATGGCATCTCCTATGAAGAGAACAACTAACACGTCTAATACCACATCTTAAGAACTCAACGATAATGTTGAGTTTACTGAGTATAATGTACTCCCATTGCCTGAGAGCACTAGCCGAACCACCTAATGCCTAAAGCTCCTTTAGATTCCATATAAACAATGCAGATAATGCAGAAAGCTACGAGTGCCTTAAATCAGATCTAAGACAACGATTGTAATGTTAGCTTCTATTTTAGAATAGTTGACATGGCAAGACAATTACGACTTTATTGTTTCGAGGTGTGACATACATAATTTATAAAGACAACATCATTTAAAGACCTTCCATAGATCTATATGGTGCACTATATTTCTAATTTAACTACCAAATTAACTCTCAATGTGAGAATAACTTATTTTTCATATAATTTCGTAAGTTCACATTCTAAATCAGATTTATATCATATTTCTAATATTATAATGCCATTAATTTTTACCTAATATTTTCTACCTATTTAATTCCTATATATATATATATTATGTATTATTACATATTATATACTTATATCACCTATTTAACACTTCTAACACTACATATATCATCCATCATCATCCAATAACATATTAAAATGTCTAATTATATCCTAAATTAGAAATTATACCTAATTAACTCTAAATTACAAAATTAATTTAAAATATACCATTTTACCTATTACTTATATACTAGATAATACATCTAATAATTACATCTAATACTCTAGATGTTACAAACATCATACTAGATAAGAAATTAATATCTTAAAATATCTAATTATACACTAAATCCATAATTATCTATTTAATTATTAAATTAACTCAAAATCAACCTTTTTTGTATATCATTTTAAGGTCTAAAAATTACCTAAAAATTTAAAAAATAGATTTCTAAAAAATCTCTTTATAACACTTTTTTAAATATTTTATACAAAAATTTTGAGTTCAAAATTACACTATTAAGGTAATTTATTTCAATATCGAAAATTAACTCAAGTTTAGTCATTTCTTAACAAAAGTATATCTCGAGATCTAATTTTAGCAAATTGATATTTTTCCTTAAATCTACATACAAAAATATTTTAGAATACCAAATTTCATAATTTTCCATATATATTCGATATTTTTAGTAAATTAAATAAATTCGAAAGGAAAATTAGAACTCACCTATTAAAAGGCCTCCAATCGCTAGTTGTAAACCCCTAAAATTTTCAACCTAATACCCAAAGTAGATCTTAGTGTGCTAGAAAACTCTAAGAGTTGACAAGGTTAGTTAAGATAAAAACCCTAAGATAATAACCGAAGATTTAATTGCGTAGAAAAATTTTATACCATAAATGTAAATAAACATTAGAGATTACGCTTGAAAGGGATAAAACTCTAAAACTATAACTTTGAAGATATAAAAGTACTAATTCATTATACTTTACTCTAAAACCCTAATTAATAATATATCCTTAGTATCATACTAAATCATTAATAAAAGATCAAATATAACTATTAATTATTCATAAATACATATAAAACTAAAGTAATCCTTTAAGAACTAGGATATTGCATTATAAATCATATCCATCTTCTAATTATATAACTAGGTTAGTATTATAAGGAGTTAAGTGTTTAGTTCGTACTTAGATTACATATAATAGGTATTAGTACCCTAAATGATACTTTTCACGATAATTATATTAAGTAGCCCACTAAATAATGTATATATGATATAAATACCTAAAAGAAAATCTCATTACCTATCCTTACTAATAATTTCACTAAACCCTATGTTTCCTCTCATTTCCTTAATTTTCTTCCTAATTTTCCCCAATTACTTCATTATGTACAATTAAATTACGTGTAATTTTGAAATGTTGACTAAGTCAAAGGTTGATCAATTCAACATGTTGAAAAGTCAACAAAATGTGATTATCATCTAGAGTTTTCTTCTCTTTTCTTTAACTTTCTACACTTTTGACACATGATATTTTTGTCCAATTTTGCTTCTTTGCTGTCTACTTTTCCTCTCCTTTAAACCCCACTCATTCCTTTTATAAAACACAAATTGACACGAGACAACAAAACAAAACTCTTTTCCCCTTCCATTTCAAACTGTGAACTCTCCTTTGCTTTATCATCTTCAACTTTTCCAAAACTTTACTTTCACAATTTCAACTATCACCACACACCAATCTATTATATCTACTTACTTTCCTTTTCAAATTATGAAGGAGAAAAAGGTATGTTTTATACGATTTCTTATCTTAATTAGTGAGTTAGTTAGCTATCTAAGATTAGTATAAAAACCTTATGTAATATGTGATTTGTGTTGTTAAAGATGGGAATCCTTATACTTATGTTTAGAAGTGTAGAAATACTTAAGAATACATATAGAAACACATGTACATACAAGAAGTAAATACATAAGAAGTGTATGTATGAGGGTTTGGTGAAATACTTAGTATAAGTGCAGAAAATTCTTAGATAATTAGAAGAGGAACACATATACATATGTATAAGTATGTGTATACAAGAATACACTTGATAAATACATGTATAGATACTCTTATACTTAAGTATCCTTTATGTACATAACCAAAAAGGAACAGTATACTAATTATATATACATATACCTTGCTAAATAAGCCCTTAAAAAGCAAAAATATGAAATTTATGAAGCTTTCTTAAGAGAGTACCCTAGGCATACGAAAATACATATGTCACCGTATGTGTATATAAGTATATGTACTAGTATACATATGAGTATATAAGTATACGTACTAGTATGTTAGAAGTATAAGTATATATATAACATATGTATAAAATGTATGAATACATGAGGATAAGTATACATATGTAATGGATGGTGTAAGCAATGACCTAATCAAATGATGACATAAGCAAATGATAATATAAACCATGACATAAGCAAATGATTATATAAGCCATGATATAAGCAAATGACAACATAAACCTCTAAAATAATAAATCATAAGATCATCTAAGTGTAAGAATTAATGGCTAATGAAATCATTAACATAAAACTAGTCAATAAAAATATTTAAGTTTCAATAGATAACATTTCAATGAATTTAGTCCATATCGTAAAACACGGGTCTTAATGTCCAAAACGGACATCTCAGTGTGAACATGCGTCCGAAAATGATGAAAAACGATTATAAGTTCGTAAATATCAAAAATAAAATGAAAAAATTACATACGATTAGCAATTAGGTTTAATTGAATAAAAACTGATAGTAATCTAAGTAGAATTAGGTCGATAGATATCTAGAACCGTTAGTTAATTCAATTACTTATTATCCTTGTTATCTCGTAATGATCAGGTGATCCCGACGAGAGTGAGGATCTTCCGATTGATTATTATGACTAAAGCGAGTCGTCATAGTCAAATGAGTACTCTCGATAACTCTATATTTATTTGTGCTTATAGTTAGTGCACTTAAATTGAATGTTAATAACTTGATGCATGGGGTTTTGGGATATGCATGTGCTTGATATTGATTGATTACCATGAGAAATATTGTTAAATATGATAATTGATGATTTAATTATATGATTAATTATTACATGATTTAGATGGCTTGCAAATATGGATTGATTGCCTCATAATATGATTTAATTATATCTGGCTTATCTTAAATTAAAAAGGTTATGCATTATCTATGCATTGCATTATTTATTCTGACCGTCACTTCATGCGGAGGTAAAAAGAGGCTTTGCGAGGGTTGTTTATATATATTAAAGTGTTTCTGTACGATGCACTCGTACAACATGACCTTATCCGAACTTACGGGCTTAGTAGGCAATGGAGACACCAACCGTATGGTTGAGAGTTGACTCTAGAGATCTCCATTGTAGGGTGTTAGTGTGGACTGTGAAGGCTGCCTCACCGTAAGGCCTAAGATTTTATATACTACTAGATTTTCAAAAATAAAAATGTATTTTGTAAAATACAGAATTCAAAGTTATGGTTAAAAACCTAGGTGCTAGAGCCTAGTCGAAATTGGTGCCGATGTATCTGCAACCCTTATCTTAGAGAGCGTTAAAATATGATATTATATGTAGCATCGGTCAATTGCATATATTGTTTAGCATATTGCGTGTGCATATATTCATATGGTTGTAACAATTTGTTTGATAACTTGTTTGCCAGCATAGTATGAGGGATAACTCACTAAGCTCTTGCAGCTTATTTCTCAATGGTTTTTCTTTTGCAGCTACTAGATATTTGGGCGTAGGTTAAGAGTTGAGTGTTGAGTACAAGTACTAAGATGTTATAGAGGATAGAATTAGAGAGAAGTTGTTTAGTTTATGTGAAACTTTAAATGTAAATACCACTTATGTACTTAGATTTTTCAACCTTATTAAGTTTAGATTTTAAGTCTATATTATTTGATCTTATCATTTGGTAGGGGATGCCGATTCTTTGCGATTTTGAAAAAGTGTGGAATATTGGATATCCATAATTATTTATATCCTATAATATGTTAATTAATTAACAATTCAACATCCTTAGTACTTAATCATTTAGAGTTTTGCAATCTCTGACTTGTAAAGCGATTTCTATATCATAGGTGCATACGTGACATGGAAATTTTCAAGAAATCTTATTAGACCCCCTTTAGGGTCTTAACACTAGCAGTGGCTCTACCATTATCAGCACCACCAAGTAGTGGATTTGCTGTCAAGTAGTGATAGCCGTTTGTTTTTAAGTGACCGTCGGGTGTAGGTTCTTCTTACATGCCACAATTACACTATAATTTGTCAATTTTTGGTAAAAATACTCTCCCCATTCTTCCTGATTTATCTCTAATTTTTCTAAAATCCCAACATGTCCAAATGAATTCCAAAAGAGGCTTTCCTAATTTATAGGGTTGGTTTAGGGTTTTCTCTAATTTTCTTTGTGCTGAATGTCCTTATCTTTTCTTTATTTTACCTTCTATTTGTCTCGATTTTATTGGATAATTTTCTTCTTTAATTTTCAGCTTACCATGCCCCTATTCTGGACTTTTCTTCACTTTTCCATATTTTTCTTTAATTATTTATGAATTTTCTTTAATTATTTAGTATTATTTTAACATATTTCAAGTAATTTCACATATTTTTACTTACACGTAAATACTTATATGGAACAAATAAATATTCCTAAATATTATTTACATTATTTTATGATTTTTAGTATGCATATAATTTATCTCTATCGATTCATTAGTTATCGGAATTTGTTTTACATGTTTTCGATAAATAGCAGGTAGTATATATATAATTCAATATTATAATAATTCATTATTTTATTATTTATTTTCTTAAACCTAAACTTATAAGATTACTTTTACTAATATTCATAATTTCATCGTAAAATTTGAATTCAATTGAATAACCTACTCGATCGCCCTAAACTTTATAGATCGAGCCCTAAACACCTTATTGCGAGACTTACAATATACCATAAAGTATATCTTCAAGGTGGCTTCTAAGAAATTCCTTGGATTCATTGTTTATAGACATGAAATCGATGTAGATCCAAGAAAGGTGCAAGCTATATGTTCCATGCCCTTACTTACTAGTCTAAGAGAATTAAAGATTTTCATGAGGAAAGTTTCCTATATTAGGTAATTCATCTTTACACTAATAGAAATTTCTCATCCATTACAACAGCTCATGAAAAAGGGAACCCCATTTGAATGGGGGTAACCTCATGAGGAAGCCATATAAAATTACCTCTCCAATAATAATGATAATGTCAATTAAAGGATTGCCAATATCATTTATTTAATAGCTACTGATAAGTCTATCAAGGCTTTGTTAGCACAAGAATTAGATGGCTATAAATAGCCGGTCTACTACTTGAGTTAGTCACTTTAAGGAAGCAAGGTGAAATACTTAGCTTGCGAAAAGCAATGCCTTGCACTGGTATTCGCCATGCAAAAGTTGCATCACTATTTCCTAGCTCATAGGGTTAATCCCATCACTCATTTAGATCCATTAAAGTACTTGTTATCACAACCTGCTCTTTCAGGAAGAACTATAAAATGGTTGCTCCTCCTATCATAATTTGACATCACGATCGTACCACCTAAGGCTATTAAGTCTCAGGCTCCAACAGAGCTTTTGACTCATTTTCCTATAACGCATGAATGCGTGAGGCTCCTACTATAGATACAATCCCTATAGAGTTCCGTGAAGACTCTATGAGAGCAAAGCTAGATAGAGAGTGGAAAGTGCAATTTAATGGCTCCTCTAACGACGCTAAACAAGGAGCTAGGGTGACCTTAACAACTCCAAAAGGCTCAAAGATACCTTTGGCTTTTAAGCTACACTTCCCATATACCAACAATGAAGCCGGGTATAAAACTCTTCCACTTGGTCTCATTTATGCTAAAAAAGCTGAAGCATTTAACTTGTGCATTCAGTGACTTATACTTAATCATCAACCAGGCGAATGGTGAATTTGCTCTCAAAGAACTAGCATTAGTGCCTTGTAGGGTTGTAGTGCAATCTTTGGTTAACAAGTTTAATTCGGTGAGGTATGAGCATACCAAATTGTCTACCAACTACTATGTAGATGCCCCAGCAACATTGGCTTCTAAAGTTTCCATTCAAACTATAGAGAATAATTTGAATGTCTAAGTTTTTAAGAAATCCATCCCATGCATAACTCTATAGTTAGTAGATGAAAATGAAGAAATGCAAGATGAAGGCACAACTAGCACATCCAAATGTAGTTTCTATGATAACCTTAAAGAACTTCACTTATATTAATGGTGCCTTATATTTTAAAGAATTAGAAAACATCTTGTCCTAATGTATTTGCACAAAACAAGCTCATTTGAAGTTAGATAAATACCACAAATTCTAATGCAGAGAGGAAGGGGCACTCCTGTATCGTTGCATTCAGTGCATAGGGTATTATTGGCTAATAATGTCTAAAGACGCATTCCAACTACAAATAAGTTGTACAAGTGTGCTAAACTCCCCAACTAAGGAGAATGCAACTTTATAACAAGTGTAGGCAATTAGAGGTGCCCTTACATCAACTACTTAAAAGATAATTTCCTACCTACAAACAACATAAATGTCCTATTAGTAAAGCATAAAGCAGAAAAGTATCCTATATAGGAGGGCAAGTTGTACGGGATATCATTCATGGGAAAGCCTCTTCGATGTATAGCACCCCTTGAAATATAAACTATATTATCTAAAGCGCACTCTAAAGATGGTGGAGAACATTAAGGGGAAAGGAAGTTATACCACCACTTACTTGATATAGGGTATTATTGGCCCACTAAGGAAAATGACGCATTTAATTTTGCCAAGAAGTGTATTGCATGCCAATAATATGGTGATCCAATCCATGCTCATGCAATTATATTACATAGCTTGATTACTCCATGACCATTCCATACTTGGGCATTTCACTTAATTGGTCCAATACACCCACTATCCAAGAGATGCATATGGATCCTCATTGGGACTAAATGCTTCATCAAGTGGCTTGAGGCGATTCCTCTCAAGAATGCAATAGGACCTGTCATAGCAAATTTCATGAATGAACATATTATTTATCATTTTGGAATCCTAAAGCATGTCCTTTCAGATAATGGCACTCCCTTCATTAAGTCACATGTACGATAGCTATTGGCTTCTTACAATATCAATCATGTAAAATCCATACCATACTATTTGAAGGGAAACAGCTAAGTAGAGGCAACAAACAAAACTCTCCTAAAGGCGCTTAGTCGCATGGTTCATGAAAATCACAAAGAGCGACATGACAAACTGACAATACTATGGGCTTACAGAACTTCCAAGCGAAGTCCTACTCAAGCGATATGTTTCTCTTTGGCATATGGGTTTGAGGCAGTAATGCCTATTGAAATCTTGGTTTCTTCTGTATACTTGGCTCTCGACGCTGAATTAGAATTGAACAGCTTATGTATGCTACATCTTGAAGCCTTAGAAGAAAAGTGAGATACTACCAAGCATAACGTTACTAATTATTAATGACAACTTAGTGTTGCCTATGATCGTCTAGTCGAGAAAAGACCTTTTCAGTAAGGCGACATTATACTTCGCGCAGTAGAGCTTTTGTGGCAAGGTATTCCGGTGCTTAAGTTTACGTCGAAGTGAGAAGTCCCTTTTATAATTCATGAGGTCTATGACATTAGTTACTGTAAGCTCCTTAATCCAAAAATAGATGTAATAACCCCTCTTGTTAACTTTCAATACATTAAAAAGTTTCATTTGTAAATTCAACAATGTATTTGCAATTAATATGAATGAAATATTCAACTTACATTGCTCTATCTCTTTGTGTTTCCTTCCTTTTTATCTTGTTGTTGCTGCTGCAAAGTTAGAGATTTATCTCCTTAGTGCACAATTTTAATCATATATTATATCCCTATCTCTTTATTGCTGTAAAGTTAGAGATATGTCTACTTAAAGCATAAGGTCAATGCATAAATAAGTAAAAAGAAAGTGATAAAATGTTAAGTATTGGGAAATACCCTCTTGACCACTAGTATTAATGCGCTTAGCAAATGTTACTATCATTGCTTAAGCATGATTAACTACTTTGTCTTACGTGCTCAACTTATTGTTGGTAGTAAGTGAGAGCGTCCCTCCAATGCACGACACTATGCTCTAGGCTTCACGAGTCATGAGAAGAAAATCCCACTATCATGATATCTTTTTTTACATTGTTGCTACTAAGTGATGCATTGCCTCATAAAGCGTACAATGACGTTCGGCAGGCTTCAATTGCATAGGCCACATCTAGGCTAAGAAACCTTATTATTTAATACAAACAAGCGATTGACATAAATAAAGAATAGAAGGACAGGAGGAAAGCAATCAAATTTCATTCAATCAATAAGTTTTATTACAAAGTGGTGACAATAACTTAAATACCAAAAAGATATAAAAGAAAAAAAAGAAGAGTGAACATTAGCATGACAAATGAATATGGCTAAACTCCATTAAGGGTGGCAATCTAAACCTACTATGGACTCAAGGACCATATCACCTAATAACTCTTTTACTTCATGGCCTATCTCTTCAATCGCACTTGGCAAGGTTTGAATCTTCACCACTAGCTCACCTTGGCTTCTTATAGTAGCACGATAATTTAGTAATCTCTTACCTTTAGCTGTAATGGGCTCTAAGCTACTAACCTTGAATTTTAGAAGATGAGGCCTTCAACACAACTAATCAATTGTTGTAGCCTAAAATCTGATAGAGACCTCCAAGACTTCTTAAGTAATAATACAGTTTCCCCTAACATTTTCACTATGGTATTGGCTAACACTATCCTCAACATAAGAGATCCACTCCAGAAATCTCGGTCCACAGCATAAAGTTTCTCCAATGGTTTTAGTAGATAAGAAGGAACATCAAATCCACGAAATGATATTGTCTCCTCTAGGATGGCTTCTAGAGTTGTTACCATGTCTCTACGAGACAAGTTAACAATTAGAGGTGGAGAGACATTAGCAAATGCTACATATAGTTTACCTCCATGAGTCCTCGAGCGTAGCAATGCATCTGCATGAGTCTTACCATCACCTGCCTCATTGATTAACGAAGTGATGTCTTTTGCTTTGGGGGAATTATTCAACTCTTCAGTTCCACTACCATCATCACCATATCCATATTAAACTGGAGATTCACCATAATTTATCATGTCCTTATCATCATCATCCTTATCTGAAGTTATCATTGGTGTAGCAAGATTGTCTAGATGAAACCCAGAACTCAAGACAACGACATTCTTCTTCTCACTATCCGTAAGAAGAGAGTGCGTCTCAATCTGCAACAAAAAAAGAAATAAAGTCAAAGGAATGAATACAAAAGGAGAAAAATTATACAAGTACTCCTTTCAAGTTCCTTCTTAAATGTTGACCAAATTATTAACATATCTAAATCTTGATGTCCTTAAGTCTTATTAAAATCCAATTCTCTGACTCAATTGATTTTATACATCTTTTCAGTACCTAAGAATTCTAAATACTTCTATCTTAACTTGATTTAGGCTATTCAATATTTGGTTGAAATAGATCTTCTTATCTCCTCTAAAGGTATCACCTCATCTAAACAAACTCAAAAGGTTGGGTGCCCTTAAAATTCAACACTCCTAATACTCTTTTCATTATACTCTATCATCTTTCAAAAATAATAACAGTTATCCCTTGGCAAATCTTAAGGTATAAAAATACTTAGAAATAAGATTATATTCTCCAATCATTCCCTAGCTGTCTCACCACTTTATTAACCACATATCTCATTTTCTTGAATGATTATTTACCCTACACTCAATCATATATGACCTGTAAATAAGTACACAATCTACTTTCAATTACTTCTTTGAGTGAAGTTCTCCTGTTCTACTAATATCATACAAACTCTACCATACTTACTTTGATTAATCTTTCTTGATACTCATATAACACCTGTGATAAGTATGTCTTCCTATACAAGTATCATTAGTAAGTATACCTATAGTTATAAATTCTTGTATTTAACTTTAAGACTTAACATTAAATTCAAGTCTCTGTACTACCTTCTAAGAGTGTTATTTCTTGCTGACCCAATGTCACCTAGTTCTACATAAAATGTCTTCCATTGAGATTTTAGTATCTACAAATAATTCATCTCATACATATTCTGTATTCTACTAAATACTACATCAATGGCTCCTCCACTTTGGGGGTGGGGGAAGAGGAGTGGGGTGGTATCACATTACAAGGCCCATATGGAATAAAGATCCTCCATTCCTTAAAGTTTGGTTTCCCTACGAGTAACAATGAAGCTGAATATGAGACACTCATTGCCGACCTGAAAATTGCTAAAGATATCAGAGTAGAAAAACTCAACATACACTCAGACTTCATGTTGGTTATAAAGCAGGTCAAGGGAGAATACGAGACCAAGGGCAAAACAATAGCTAAGTATTTACATTTAGTGTAAGGCTTCTCACAGAATTCACTTCCCAGAAAGTCAACAAAATCCCTCAAGTAGAAAAATGCAGAGGTAAACAGACTATCCGGAATAGCCTTGTCTACCATCCTTACATTACACGACTGCGATAAGCCACTCTTTATACAGTATCTCCTCAAAAGAAGTATAGAGGTACAATAGCAACAAATCACCGAAACAACAGAAGTAGCTCTCAAGCCCTCTTAGTGGTCTCCTTTGCTTAGTACTTCAGGACGGAAGCATTACCCAATTAATGAGTCAAGGAGAAGAAACTGACCTATGCCACAACCAATTATACAGTGATCAATGATGTACTCTATAGATGAGGACATAGTATTCCATTCCTCAAATGCCTTCGAAGAGAAAAGGGCACTTAAGTCTTCGAAGAGCTCTCTATAGGAATTTGCAACAATCATATCTAGTTGTAAGCACTAAACCTTCGAGAGCTCATGTTAGGTTGTTATTAGCCCATGATGAAGGAAGATGCCAAGACTACAGTTTAGAGATGTCACTCTTACCAAAAGCATGCATTGATCACTTATACCCCCAGTTCGGAGTTACACCCCTTGACAAGCCTATGGCCATAGTAAGGATTAAACATCCTTGGCCTTTGATAGTAATCAACTCCGCTAACCAATCACACGTAGCTGAGTTAGAGAACTGCAAAGACTCACACGAAGAATATTAGCTCGATACCCATTCACAACAAGGAATTCTATTCCGATCTCCATCTTTTACACCGTTATTGGCCTGAGTACCAAGCTATCCTAAGTGCCAACACAATCTTTAAGCTACTAAGCAGTCATGCCAACTGTTGAGCAAATAAGCTGACCTATTAAACAGCCATGCCTATCACAAGCTCTTACCATGATCCAATCAGTGTCTAAGCTAACCGACCTTGGATGTCTGATCGAGCCAAGATGCTAAAACATACGGCCTAAAGAAATCCTACCCTAAACTTCGAATGTCTCTTAGTGTTCGAGCTTTGACCCAAATAGAGCTAGATCTATCCAGTTCTCAAACCTTCTTACAACGTCTCTTAACTTTATCTCTACAGCTGTAAGATTGTCCCTGACTTTGCATCAACAAGAATAGCTTTTGTACATTAAGCTAACTAACCCTTAACACGTGTCTTCTAACATGACTCCAGTAGGATTCCTTACTTTTTCATATAAAATATTCTTTGTCTTTTTTACTCTTTCTAGTATATTTCATGTATTTCAATTATAAATTATCCTTTTTGTCTTTTCCATGTATGCCTTGTAACCCTAATAGGTGTAATATCCCATAACTTAGCAATCAAGACATGAACACCGAGTATTAAGACAAAGCCTCATCCTTGTATGATTAGGGTCAATAATTGATCTAGAGTATTCGAAAAAATAAACCAATTAGACTAAAGACTTACGAGAAATTTGATAACCTTAATCGAGGAACTCTTGTACGTTTGGAAGTCTATAATGTAATAAGAATATCAAAAATACAATCAAAATAGTGAGAATTTACTCTATATGAAATCCTAAAGTTAAATTTAGGATAATTAAGCCTAGATTTAGGGCCTTTCCGGAAAAGTTATCCGATTAAACCCAAACTTTAAGATTAAGATAGAAAAGTTAGTCGAAGTGACTCGATGAAGTTAGATTTTGAAAATAGTGATCCAAAATCCCAATTTCGCCCCTAGAAGTATAATTATTTAATATGGTACCAAATTGCTCGAAACTCCTAAAATCATGCTCGGAATGCGACGATGACTTAAAGATAAATTAATTAAGCTATAGAAAGAAATAATATAGTATAATTTACTATCTAAATATATACGTATTTTTATAAGTATATTCGGTATAAATAATAATTATACACGTAAATTAACCCGGAAGTTTAAAAATATATAATACGTAATGCTATATGACTCCTATTTGTTAGCTTTTAAGTAGTTTATATCTTTTATAAAAAAAAATATGTTTATAAGTTAGGTCAATAAGTGTAAAATAATTTGTAATAATGTTACTCGTAATCACAATAATATAGATCTTAACAATAAAATAATTAATATAATAATATTACTAATGATATAAGATAATATATAAAAGTAATTGAATTAGTATAAAACTAATTGATCAAATATCCCCTCTTCATAAAATTGATCGGAAGCATTCATAAATATTAGAATGTCTTAATTACATCTAGATATAGATATCTGACCATATAAACTAATAAGAAATTAATTGAAAAATTTAATACTTGAGACATATTGAAGAAATTATGATTTATAACAACATTCATGGAATTAAGTTGAATTCTTATAATTAGGAGAAAATTTAAACGAAGTAATCGTAGAACTTTAATATTGCAAATTAAGCTTATTTATATGAAACTTTCTTAAAAATATTAAGTTTATCAAGTATAATTATTATAACGTAGAGTTTCATAATTTTAAATATAGCTTAGGATGAATCCTGTAGAATCAACTACGTGATCTTAATAATTAATATTAGTAAGTGAAATATCGTATAAGATATATATAAATAAGTTCCAAATAATTAATATAACTTAACTATATATTATATATTATTAATATTTTTACTAATAATTACGTTAAAACTCAACATATGGGAAAAAGAAAAAAGAAATTTGCAATTTCAAATAATGTTTACGGTAAAACCATAGAAGATTCTTTTATTATTCTAGAGATTTGAATAAACACACAATAAAATATAATAGATTTAGCAAAATAACTATAAAAAAAGAAGATAATATATATATATAAATCACCGCTTTTGCTAATGGCGGTGAAAGTTGGCTATAAAATGGCTTCATAGCCATTTCGCTAAATAGAGACCAATAATTAGAATCGGGAGGGGGGGAATGGGGTAAGAAAGAGAGGAAGGAAGAGAGAAAGAGAGGAGAGGGAAAAAGAGGGAGAGAAAAAGGGAAAAAAAAAAAGAAAAAAGAAGAAGAAGAAGAAGCAAAAAAAAAGGGAAGAAAGGAAAAAGAAGAAAAGATGACTCGATACTTTTAAGTAACTTTGTTTTTATAATTATAAGTATTGTTTTTTTAATTGATATTTAATAGTTATAAAAAAGAAATATCCATTATTTCATTATTTTTCTAAATCGAGTATTTTATCTGTACTATTTTGTTCTTTTTTTGAATTATAAACTTAGAATATTGATAGCTATAAGACTTGTATATAATTAACATCGATTTATAAAATAAGCAAATCTCTAGTAATAATCATTCATTAAAACTATTAAAATTGAACTTTTTATTCTTATAAATTGAACATCATTACTTCTATAAATTTTGGGTATATATGATTTATTATATTTTGTAGCAGAATTGTGTGAAAATATATTTTTCATTACAAAATACGATATCAATAGGATATTGGTTGTTATACAGTTTTATCTATGTACTAGAATTAGAAATAACGTTTGGAGACAATCTTTTAAATGAACACGTAACCCGTATAATCGAGTTTATACAAATTCCATGATACTGACCTTACAAAAAATGAGTCGCTTTAGACAAAAAGATAGATGTTTTCTATAATATCACGGAAAATATCATTCTACGACGATCTTTCTATAATTAAAATGTAATATAAACAATAGTAAATACTTTTAGATATAACCGAAATGATGTAATATAAATAGTAGTAAAACTACGTATGTTATATATTATTAAATAAATTGCTATAACTTATATCTCTATAATATTACGAATTTACGTACTACAATAACCCTACTATAATCAAAACGTAGTTTAACCGATTAAAAGTACTTTTCGATACGATTAAAACGATACATTATATGTAATAGTATAATTACGAATATTATTAATAATTAATAATTTAACTTGACTTATATAATAAAACTATATATTATTATATAAGAAAAATGATAATATACTTCGTATAAATACATATGTATAACCGTTTTAAATAAAATCCTAATGTTTTCGTAATTATTACGAAAACTAAATTTAAGGTTTATATATATAGGATTCCCTAGTGATTAGATCGTTGACGACCTGAGTCTTTCGTAATGAGTATCTAAGCAGGTAAGTAAGATCAATGCTTTACAGTATTTTGAGCTATTATTTCAAAATATTTGGAAACTTTGGTATATATTGGCTTGTGATTATAATTAGTTGTTTGTACATATGCGGCGCTTGTGGTTGAGTTTCGATTTGCAGTAATGAGAGTTAAGCTCCATAATATGGTTGTTTTGTGAATATTATTATACTTAAATTGTTTAAGCTTAGTTGATCACCCTAACAATGAACTAACTTAAACTGGGCTTAACATATAACCCGATATGCATCGTAACCCACTAGGGGTAATAACTAGGATTTTCGAGCCAAACATGGACTCCCTTTGATGAGGATAGCTCAAATAGTCCTTTTCTCACCCTTAGCCAAACAAAGTGACAGGAGAGGAGGTCGCAGTAAGGTTGGGGGCCATGGTTCGAAAGTGGTCATGGGAGGAGAGTACTCTCTATTGCATAAGCTTCGATTTGGTCTCGATTCACGAGTATGCGACGTTAATCTCCTTAACCCGGATTAGAGTAGGAGAAATTTCTCTAATCTTACAACAGATCGGATAACGTCGTGTAATGACATTTGCTTGTACATTTATTACATCTGACTAACTTGGTTGAAAAACTTACTTGTGATGTGATGGGTGCATACTTCTGTCTCCATTCACTTACTGAGTAAATTATCGCTCATTCCCTCATAGTTCATTTTGTAGGTTTCAAACGGATTACATGCACTTATCTAAAACTAGAACTCTAGCAAATTGGGACATGGAATGAGTTGTAAACAAGAAATGGTTGGTTGTTGTCCTTAGCATTAACTTTCTTAACTTTTAAGGAAAACTACATAGGACTCTTTAAAAGGTTTGGTAGTTTTCAATGTTATGATATGTATATGAAAAGACAGGTACCTGTAGGATTTATTGCCACTCTTTTATAAGGTTAAATTACAAGTTTATTTTTAATAAATTATTTCAAAGGATTATTCCGCAGGTTTAAATAAAATAGTTATCGAATTAGACGCTTCAAAGAGATAAAGTCGAGTACGCCTGATGTGAACTAGGTCTAAGATAACAGCTATGAAGATAGTTTCTATCTTAGGATAACTCACACGATGGGACTGTTACGATTTCATCTTTTCGGAGCATGATAATAGGGTTAGTATATAAACCCCATTTATTTGTATGCAAAGAACAACACATTACATCAGAATATTACAGGTTTCCTTTCTAAGCAACCTTAGTGTTCTCATTTAACCTTTAACTCTTATCTACTCTTTTTATCAAGGAGTAGTGACAAGTGATCTTATAGTTCAGACTAATGAGTCATATCTGGCGAATTAGAAGCCTAGTAGGATTGATTAGTGTGTCATATCCAATTGGTTGCTGCCTGGACTTACTAATATTCTTTTATTTTCTTTTGGTTCCTTTCTGTTGTGGTATTTCTCTGTCTTATAAGCTCGAGACACTAGAAGGACAATCCGTCCCCAGGCCATGAAATGCTCCAAATCTAAGACCTTACTTTCCTTTAGCATAGCAATGAGAATCAAAAGCACCTGTAACCATGGTCGAATACAATGAATTAATGAAGTTTTCTGCATGTGTCTCTCTTCTTCCCTCGAGCCCTTAACCTTGGGTCGATTTTCATTCCTAAGTTTTGCCTAAGTTAGTTGATTGACAATGCTGGCAGTCTTCTCAAGCATCGATTTACATCAAGCTCTTAACCTTAGGTTAATTTTCACTAAAGCCTGTCCTTATACCGTTGACGTGTGTACTCTTCTCAAGCATCGATTTACATTAAGCCCTTAAACTTAGGTTAGTTTTTATCTCCAAGTCAGTCCTTACATTGATGATGTGGGTACCCCTCTTGTGCATCAATCTACATTAAGCCCCCAACCTTAGATCGATTTTCATCCTTAAGTTTTGCCCAAGTTAGTCCTCTCACTAACAAAGTAGTAACTTCTCTCGAGCATCGATTTACATCAAGCTTTCAACCTTGGGTTAATTTGCATCCCCAAGTCTTGCCCAAGTTAGTTCCTACATTAGTAACGTCGGCATTCCGCTTAGGCATTGATTTGCATCATGCCCTCGAACGTGAGTCGACTTTTCATCCTTGAATGCTCGTTTAGGTAAAATGCTGTTATAATGGTTATTAAATACAACTTCAAGTCAAATTAAGCAGTGAGAGATGAAAGGAAGTAAACAAGCTAATGAGAATTGATGATCAAAAGAGAAAAGTTTTGTGTCACTAATCAAATGAAGTATAAGGTTTAATAGGTCGATACATGACTATCACTGAAAACGTAAGTGTAAACCGATAGTTGTATCGGATTGTAGAAGTAGTATAAACAATGAGTCAAGGTCATATTACATAAGGAATTAGGTGCTAAGTACTAAATTACTTAAGTTTTTTTTAAGTTAAGAAATCGATAATTAATCTAAAAGTGAGTGAAAATTAAATAACAAGATGAACACTAAACCAAATGTTCTTGCTACACAATGAGGGTCCCGAGTTTAAGAGATAAAAAAGATCTAATTGGGATTCATAAATCTATTCTCATTTGAATCGATGTAATTGAAATTGACTTAAAGGGATTTAACTAAACTCACTAGAACTCGCCTATCTCCTGGAGCAGCGAAATTCTAATTGTAGCATAAATTTACTCGCTAGAGCAATTTATCTATAATTATCGAGTAAATAATAATCTGCTCACACCTAAATTATTATTTTAGTTAGAAATATGGTTTGAGCACGTCTCCATGACTCGAAACATATTTCTGACTACATTAAGTATATAAGTTTATGAATTTAATTACAGGCTACACATCTCTATGATGAGCTTTTTTTAAAAAAAAAAAAAATCAAACTATGTTCAACATAAGTTGTCAGACCCTTTCCAAATATCTTATAACTCTATCTAGCTAAAAAGTGATAGTTAAACACTAAATAACTAAATGATAAACACAATAGAAAAATACCCAAATACTCAATATCGTTATTAGTATACATCACAAAACACATTAATTCATCGAATCCATTAATATAAAACCTAAATAAATTAAGCACAATATCTTGTTACAAAACCTACATGATTCAAGACATATAATAATTGAAAATAACAAGAAAAAGAAAATATCTAAATTGGTATAATCAAATCCGAAACCCTGTATAAAAATCGGCATATCTTAAGACATTTAAACACCCGGGAAATCCTTTAGTAAGCTAGAACAAAAGGAATTAGTGTCCTAAAGTTAAACAAAACATACTAAAATTAATAATGTAAAACAAATATAAAATTTTTGCTCTTAACTATACTAGTAAAAATAAGAAAATCCAGCTACTATTCTATGCTATCTGTAAATTATTATTATTTTTATTTTTAGCTTCCTTCATCTCCCCCTCTATGTATTTGACTCCAAAAGCTACTTCCCTTTCGCTAATCAGCTGCTGCTCTCATATTAAGAAAGTCTATCCTTTGTCATGTTACGCCCCGAAATTATAGAATCGTAATAGTCTCATCGTATAAACCAATTTATGACAGTAACTAACTTTATAATCCCTATCATAGATTTAACTTACATAAGGTATGTACGACCTCTTGCTTTGAAGTAAACAGTTTAATTAAGATTTAAACTAAATTTACATAATAAGTTAAAACCATCATTCATATATATATATATATATATATATATGTATATATAATTACATATGTATTGCCTGCAAATCTTAAGAAATTACACGTACTACAACAGTCGACTAACTTACTTCTCAAATATCGGTTCATAAACCTAAAAGTATTATCAAGACATTAAAAAGTATAGTCGTTTGATCCTCACTCCCCATAGCTTTAAAAGAACACCGACCTCAGGATAATTGTATCTCGGTATAGCAGTCAGAAGTTAGAACCTGTAAGAGAATCTATATGGGTATGAGCAACCACAGCTAAATAAGTTAAGTTAGAGACTTATGAAAGTATAATAAGTACAAACAGGGTTATCAGGCAATTAACTATATGCAATGCAACAAGCAAGTGTCATTATACAACGTAGTTTGGTCCGTTGTAAAATTAATGTAATTTCACATGCTCTAATTTGCGTTCAGGAGTTTACATATTTATGCAACAGCTCACAACTAAACCTATATTTGTGAAATGGAGACACCGCTCTCCCCAAGACTATCCTTCGAACTAATACCCTCATCCTTATCGTAATCTCCTCTCTTATCACTTAGTTTGGCTAAGGATGAGGAAAAAACCGTTATGCTATCTATTACTATCTTTTTCAAAGGTATCGGTGTTTGGTTGGAGAATCCTAATGATCTTTTAAAGGGTTGTAATGCGTGTTTAATTAGGATATTTAGGTCGGTTATGATTAGGTATGGTTTAGGGTGATTAAACAATTTCACACCATTCCATTCACGTCAATCACCAAACATAATACATAATTTAGCGTAAAATCAGATACCCAAGCACATGTGTAAATAACTACTTACAAATATGGTCAAGTATAATCTTAAGTCTCCGAGTACGTTAAAATAATATTCTAAAATACGATGAAGTATTAAACCTAACTTACTTAGAATCTTTGATAGCTCACTCAACCAGTCGCAGGTCGACTTATCTCCATATGTCCTATAATATAAATATGCCTTTAGTACTTATATCTTTATGATATATATAATTTAGGTTATGATTTAACTTAACTTTTCATATATACATATTATTCATTACTAATTCATCCTAAGTTAGTTTAGGATTGGTTTCCGAATCCGAATCTGATTCAGGTTCTAAATCAATTTCAACTATGAGTATTATATATAAATCCTAAAAATATGTTTTGAACCCTAATGTGAAATTAGTCACATCAAGCTCAAATATCATAAATATCATGTTTGGTCTTAAATTAGTATTCCAGTCTACCTGATATGTTCTAATCCCCATTAGTGTACCGAATTTACTCCTGATATGAGAAAATTTTATATATATATTTTTTCGTATAATTACCTAAATTAATGTTTCATGCCAGATTTAATATGTGTTCATATTATTATTATATTATCCAATTTAACTTAATATTTTATATTTACTATAATTCTAATTCCACATATTATTTAAATTACCTATATTTACTACATAATAACCCTAATATTTACATTTAACACCCTAAATACCACAATTCTCACACAACATTAGATATGAATACCTTAAAATCCCTAATTATATACTAAATAAGTAATTATTCCATTAATATTAATTAACCCCAAAAATTCCTAATTATATACATATTTTAAGGGTCTAAAAATTACTTAAAATTTTCAAAAATTAATTTCTGAAAAATGGCTTCATGGCACTATTTTATATCACCTAAGTAATCTATACAAAAATTTTGAGTCCAAAACTACACTCTTAAACCTATTTATTTCTAATTCGAAACATATTCGATTTTGCATGATTTCTTAAGCACCTTACATTTCTAGATGTAATTAAGCTTAATTAATATTTTTCTATAAATCTACACACATTAAAACATCAAAATGATAAAATTTATAATTTTCTAGATAAAATTAATAATTTTAATAAATTATACAAAACCGAGCTAAATTTCAAACTCACTGGACTTTTAGACTTCTAGCCACCAGCGACGGTCTAGGTGGTATTGGCTAGTCTAGGCGATGGGTGTGGGGTATGGTGGTGGTGACGGTCCCATTCCAGTTGGTGGTAGGTCGTGGGTTTGGTCCAATTACCCATACTATACAGATTTTTTATAATTTTTGAAAACTAAACCCTAGCTCTCTTGTTTCAATCTTCTCCAATGTTAGTCCCGTAGGGGAGGTGAATTAATATCTTTGAACTTTTTAAAACTTTTTCGATATAAGAAAAATTACCGCTCTTAATAATATAATTTGATGATCAATGATATTTTAACAATTTAACATACAACAATAAAGCAAGGTAAAAGAGTAAGTAAGGAGAAAATCAAGTTGAGATTTTATAGAGTTTCGGTTTTCTACCTACTGCTCTCTTCCAACTCCACTGCTGGGGATCCGGTCTACTTCACCGACACCGTTTTATTCGATTTACTAAATCAAATCATTAAAAGATTACAAGCACTTGTTACACATGGACTTTACAATACTTTACTCTGCCTATCTAGCCTCTTTATAAACTAGGCTAATACAGATCTATAGAGTACAAATGTACTTGTCTCAACACTCAAATAAGAATTACATACTACAAATGAGAACAAAAGTATAAATCTCAAATAATTTCACTCAAGAGAGAAATGATGATTATTATAATGTTTGCTTTGGTGGAACTTTCTGAAGAAGTATTCGAAGGACCTTCTGTGACTTTTCAGAAAGTAGTATCTAATAATGATTTTTTGTGTAACTAAATTTTTTTTCAAAGTTATCAATGATGTTTTGAGTCCTTTCTCTTTTTATGTTGAGATCTTTTAATGGCTAAATTTCTGAAGATTATCTTCACTTCCATATTTATCAAACCGTTAGTTATTAAAGATAATTCTTTGGATATTTTGAGAGGATCTTGATAATTTGAAATTCAAAAATAACTCTCCTTATCTTGTTTAGATCAAATACACATCAATCCGTAACTACTAGATAAGTTTTTTATTTGAATTTAAAAAGATCTGCTTTTGTTAGCAACTTTCGAATAAGCCTTACGTTCAAAAATTTAAAACTCAACAAAATCCGAATCAACCTTATCTTTATCCATTCTTGTGCATATCTTGATTTATCCAAATATATTTTCGCTTAAAAATAATCTTCAAGGATCACGATTCCATTTTGAGTGAAATAGGATTAAGTGTATTTCCCTAATACACTCAATTTATTAAAGCTAGACCTTGATTAATTCAAATATGATTTAAAACTATTTTCAACGTCATACTTCTAAACTTACTTTTTGAATAATCTTTTAAAGAATATTAGCTTTTTGTTTCTGAAATTTCTGAATAAGCTTCTAAAATGCTGTACTAATTTTTTTTCATAAAAACTTCTGAAACACTTTTCGAAAATTTTCAAACTAGTCTCTTTTTTAGTCAAGTCAGACCTTTTGAATAAGTTTCTGAATACAACTTTATTTGCAATTTTAAGCTTTTTGAATACCTATATACTTGTTAATTCATTAGTATTCTTATCTTTTTGTTATCATCAAAATCTATGAGAGATATCTAACATCCAATTTTCTTACTTCACAAACTACCTAAACAAGCTCCTAAATAAATTTAGGTATTTATAGAGCTCTAAAGGAATTTTGTTGTATTAATTACACTTGACATTTGCTTTATCCACTTCCAAATTGCCTTTTTAAGTGGATTAATTTATTTGGCTAATTTTTTTTTCTTTCTTCCCTAACTTACCATGACTCAATCCTGGAAAATTCTTAACCTCTCTAATTTTTCCTTAATTTTTTTATAATTTTCTTTAATTATTTTTCATTTTTCAAGCATTTTAGGTAATTTCGTGTATTTTTACCTATACATACGTATATATATATATAGAGTACAAGTAAATACCCCTAAATATTATTTATGTTATTCTATGATTTTTAATGTGCATATAATTTATCTGTAGCGACTCGTTAGTTATCGAAGGCGATCTCCAACTTGAGCACCCTATCGCTCAACATGATCACCTTGGACATACTCATGTCAACTCTCAAATATACCTTACTAAGGTTGTTTAGGTAATTGGTGTGGCAAAGAAAGGACTTACGTACCCTTTATATAGGAGTCATGAGATGTCCCTAGTTGTATACACGTTAATTATCACAGACCCCAACACATTTGGAACCCAAGCAACACTTAAGGAATTAATGATGAGCCGTACTCGTATTGAATATCTTTTGGAAGGCACCTTACTTAAGGCGTTCCACCTGCTAGAAGCACATGCTACCTGAAATAAACTTTATGGAGAGGATAGTGTATGTTGGTAAGAGATTCACCTTGCCAAAATTGCTCTACTAAAGAGATCCTGTGACATCATCATAAGATATGTTCTTGTGGGCTCGTCGCCTTATGATGTTAAACCTTTATAAGAACCCTAAGAATCATAATCTACTCAATAGATAAGGTACATCAACCTAGAAGTAAGTATTATCATAGGATAAGAATACTTAGATAGAAACCAAGGGTAAGTGTGAAGTGATAGTAGACGAGCAAACAAGCAAGCCTACAAAGAGCTATCAATAAGCAAGTATAGACTACGTACTCGGTGATATACAATTAAGCTAATCTCACGAGGAAACAAGGTACATAAGTTTGCTCGATAAAGATCCTTTTGATAGAAAAGACTTAGACAAAAAACAAATGGGGTTCGAGCATGCAGACACGGTAAATACACAAGAAGTAGCAACAAAGGGAAAAAAAGCATGAGATCAAAGACAATTAATACGAGATCATTTATTTAAGTTATAGCAATTACATAAAGGAAGGTTGGTACCCTGACCCTTCCCAGAAAAAAAAAAAAAAGATATGAAAGATGAATTCAGAAATAAGCACACATTGCTAGCACTAACTACAATGAAGGAAGAAAAAGTTTGAAGATGCTCTTAAGCATCCTTAATTTGTTGTTGCTCCTGCTACCGCTCTTGCTCTTGCCCAACCTCACCATCACTATCTCCTTCCCCGAGGCCTGCATTTGAGCCACTGCTAGAAGTTCATGATGATTTACTAAATAGCTTGCAACCTGGCATACTTCTAATAGTAACCTTGGGTTAATCCAACTAATGTAGGAAGGATAAGTTCACATTAAGCATGTTCTGCTGAACTTGTTTCCATACCTCATTTGCCATTGTGTACCTAGCTATGGTGATGGCCTTCCAGATCAGAGGGTACTGCAAGGTCTTTATAAAGATATCCCATTTGACCTCGGCCATCAACTCCTCTCTTCCTAAGAGCTCAACCTCCTTCTTATAGAATTCAGCTTGTACCTTATCTAATTCCTCCCCTTTGTCCTTCAACTTAGCAGCTAGTCTACCTTTTGTAACTTTACTAGACTCTTCTGTCTTCTTCAGCTCATCCTTTAAATGGTCCACCCAACCAAGAAGCTCCCTATGCTGGTGCTCCAAGTTGCTAAGCACAATGGATTAGTTATCGTATACTTTCTTTTCCTCCTCTAGTGCCTTCCGGAGCCTCTCAACCTCACCACTCAACTGACTTCCCTTCGATGGAAGGACTGAACAGTTGTAAGCCAGAATGAAATCCAACAAGTCCTACAACTATAAGCATAGTATACAGTCAATAATCAAGCGAACACTAAGCACTTCGATAGAAACATATGAACAACTTACCTCATTGTACCTCCTTAGCAATACCACCGAAGCCTCTAACTCGTTTCCACCCACAATTAGCTACCCAAACCACACTTATAGCTACTTAAAATCTAAGCAAGTCGATCCAGAGGCTGTATAAGAGTTGCTTGCCTACCTCAATTGACCAAAGGTTCAACATACTCATCATTGGGAATCTCAATGGCACCCGTAGCAGTAGCTTTAGGGGTTTGCTCTAAACTTACCCACATCACGTCTACTAAAGTACCTACTACCTCAAGGCCCTACTTGGCAATTGTAGCCCCAACTAGAACCTTTGGAGCTGCACCCCCACCGAATGATCTTAGGGTCACCACTGAAGTCCCTAAGGGCACTTTTATTAGCATATCCTTACCCCTTGTGGAACAACTTTAGGAAGGATCTGTTGCCTTTCACTCTTACTCTTTGACTTTTTTCAAGGGGCCATGCGAACTCTCCCCCTCCCCTTCCAACTCGAGTCACCTTCTCTTCTCAGGCCTCAAAGCATTCTTAAGTTGTCTGGTGTGTACAACCAGCAACTTTACCTTCACTTTCTCTATAGTTAATTCTAAAGCTACAAAAGAATAAACGAACTCCTTAGAAAAATAAAGTAAAGCAAAGATAAGGCAGTTACTAAGCTAAGGACGAGTAGCCCAATCCCCCCACTACAATGGAAAGTTGACGTAGGGCGCCAGACAACCAACCACCCCTCATTGACTAAGTATAACAAATACCTATCTCCATTGCAAACAACGGCGCTCCATTCTTATACTTCTCACATATTGACAAAGGTTTGAACTTGCTCTAGCTAGCTAGATTCAAGAGCTCAATGCTAGCCATCGTGTTCTCATCCCCTAAGGCCTTCAACTTCTTACCCTGAATGGGCCATCTCTACTCGGTTGGAAAATCAAGTGGCATGGTAGTACAAACACAGTAAAATAATTCTTTCCACTTTATTTGGTGGCTTATCAATAATACTTATACTTATACCTTGGGTAGTGATGAAACCCATCAGTTACCCTCCTTATAAAGAAGAAGTGCCTAAACAGTTGCATAGTTGGTCATCGCAATTGCCAAATGCACAGTACCCTGAATAAGAGTAGTTGAATCCATGCATCTGCATTCAGACTACCCAGTGTAACTTTTAAATACCGAAAGAACTCAAGCAAAAATTATAAAAAAGAGAGGCGAAGATCGAGCTTAAATGACTTTGCATAAATGCCAAATAATTGGTTATCCCCTATGTCATAAGCCTATTGCTCATCCATAGGCTCCTTCACTCGCTACATAGGCATTGCTCCCACCATTCAGTGGACCAACCTTAACTTCTTCTCGCTTGTTGCATAAGGAATACAGGTACATTCGTGCTCATTCACGACAGTCCTTTGCAACAATTACCTAATGTTATCCTCTTCGCCATTTAGTAGGTACGCATCGCTGGGACGTTGCTACATGCACTCCTTGTTGTCTTCCTAAGAGAGCATTACCCTATCTTCTTCTCTTTTTGTGGCTACTGTCGCCACCTTTGTTTCAGGGGAATTAGGATTGTTATCCTTACTCGAGATGAGCTCTTACAACCTTCATCTACTTTCCTCAAAATAGAAGGATGGGAAGACTCACTCTAATTACCAGTCATGCTGTAATCAGTGATCGCAAGTGAACATGCATTAGATCCCAATTGTCTACGTACTCCACTCCTTTAGCTAAGGACCCCAATTGATTCTTACATACAGATCCATGATGTGGCTTGACAATGGATTACCCTATGTACGCAACCGTTCTCCATAGACCATCAATGTATGCTAAATTTCCCAATAACAGCCATCATAATACATTAAGCAGTCTACTAGTTACATTAATGACGTAGTAACCTAATGTATGGGAAAATGAACCTAACCAAAAGTGTTATCTACTACTACCTAAGTAGCGGAACTGGCCCCTTGCTCAGGAACCTGACTTTGGTAAGGTTGCATTGTACGGATTACTCTCCTTATGCTTTAAATGTTGATGAAAGTAAAGGAGACAAGTGTTGGTACTTGATTCTCACCCGAACCAAGGCCCAATGGGTGAAACTCATAATAAGGGACATCAAATGGTACCCAAGCGAACAGCGAGGTCACACGTCGTATCGCGACCCTCTCGTGAGGCCATGAGCTCGCACCAATGAAGATGCGAATTGATAGCGAGCTTGTCCCCCACATCATAACCTACTTAGCGAACCAAATAACTATTGTTTGAGTAGGTTAGCCCCCGACCATTAAGCTAGCATTCGTCGATTGCCTGGCATAATCTTGGGGCTTAACTCGCTCCCATTAAGCTTCAACTAACCCTTTCCTTAGCATTTCGACCTGACTTTTGTATTTAACGCCTACACCCTGCTATAGCTCATTAATGAGAGTTTGACATTCGTAGTACAATCAGCATACCTAAAACTCCTACTCTTATGAAATCGCTAAGCTACAGATTTGATGGTTTCGTTGGCCACGACATGTTGCTCGTAGTAAAGCTCAGTCTCTACCGTAGAGTACATATTTGCTGACGGCCAATATGAGCAAATCCCTGATTACTATGTGTTTAGGTAACCCATATAAAAGGTGCCAAGCATTAGTAAGTAAGATAGACCTCTCTTACTTTTTAAGAACATTACTCCTTTATTTTTCTAGAGAACAAAAGTTCGATACACTACACCTATGCACTAGGTGAGCATAGTTTTTGTCCTTCTTGCTAACTTCAACGTTTGAGTACCCCTATGGCCTCATCCACTGGAGGCTTTTTGCAAGTGTCGAGGAGTAGGAGGCAAAACCCAAGCCCTTCCTAATGGGATTCTTCTCGAACCCGCATACCTTAGTTAGTTTAGCAACGATCAACAACGGGGATTAAGGAGGTTAAATTAATTCGTTCTTAAGACAAGATTATGTAAACAAGGATCTAATGGCATATTTGTTGGAAGTATTTTTATCAAACAACTAATCGATTTTCTAAAGAGATTCGATGAATTATTATGAAGATAAAAGGAGGATTTCGTAGACATCTAAATAAGATTTATCTAAAGTTTAAGTGAAGCTTAACATATGCAACAATTTCAAGATGAGGATGAATCTTGGTAGTTATTGCAAATTTATTTTTTCAAATTTAAACAATTAAATAAAAAATATTTTTAAGAGATTGTAAATTTAAATTAATCAGATTTATTACAAGACATATAAGGCAGTAACATTATAATATCAAAAGATGAATTTCAAATTCAAGATTATTAAGCTGAGAAGATATGCTCCTGATTTTTAATAATCCATATTAGTAAGGGAGTCCAAATTTTCAAAGGATACTATAGAGTTTGCAAAGTCGAAATAAAGATTATATACTAGAATACGTGTAGACCTAGTTACTTGTCAATTTGGTGTTCAACATCCGAATAAGATTCAATAGAAAAGAGTTTTAGCATCTAAATCAAGGAATATGTCCTCTAACGGTTTAACTAAGATATTTCAAGATTTATCAAAAATCTCCCAAAGAATTCAGCAAAAAGACGTTATCTTGAGATAGTATATAAATAAGATAGTTCAAATTTTCAAGAGACATTGATCTGCAACTTTCATCTGCAAACTTATGTTCTTGAGAAAATTCAGAGACATAAACATTGTTTATTCAATTTTCTTATTTTGTTTTTCTTTCTAAGCTCATATTTTGAGGAACATTATATTTGGTCCTCGTATCTCCATAAAATCTCATTTCTGAGTGTTGGGATTATGTATTATAAGAGAGTTAACATTATTCTATAAATGTGTGATTAAGCAAGGATAACTTAATGAGATAGAGTAGAAGGATTGTACTTGTTTTCTCTTTTGATTGAAGTACTAAAAGTAGATAATGGAATGACAGTTGTATGGAATACTGGGTTCCTAGTAATGGAGTTGGAAGAGTTCAGTAGACATAAAGTTGAAGGATTATAATTATGGGGCCTGATCTTCTCAACTCTAATCTCTTTTATTGTATGTTTTTTTATTTATTGTTTATGTCTTAGCAAAGTAATCAAAGGGGATACTTTTAATATTAAACTTTTATACGTAACCAATTTACCCCCTCTTGGTTATTTTTATGGCCTATGTTGTTTTTCTTAACCCAATTAATATTAAACCCTATACTTTTACTATTAACCCTCAACAAGGAATCAAGAAAAATATGGTTCCTTTTTAGTTTGAAACAAATTTGCAGTTGCTACCTAACCAAAGTTGAAAGAAAGGTTAAGTTGTAATTAATTAGGTGAATTAGTTTTGACTTATATACTAGATTGTGAGAAATTTGATTTTTGAAAAGTAATGATTTTGGATCCAAGGACTAATCTATTAAACCTTAAATAGGTATAACTTTAACTTTCCAAATTTAGATTTTTTTTTTTCAAAGTACCCATTTATAAAAAAATAAATCTATAATTTTGTTTTTTCTTTTTTACCAAATAAGGAACATGTTTTATTTAGTTATGAAAAAGGGAAAATTGGGAAATAAATTCTATTTATTCACAAAAAACGGAAAAACTAATTTTTTTCGTATTTTAAGTCGACCTACAGTTTCCTACATGTGTCTATATACCCGCTATTTGGTATCAAATTTCTATAGTTCATAATTTGTAAAACTTTACTGTGTTGATTTCTTTTAATTTTAAAAATAGTCAAGTTTATGCTTTAATTCATTTAATTTATTTAAGGAAGTTTCTAAAAGGGCCCTAAGTAAATTTATTTTTGAAAATTGTAAGATAAGTCCTAATTTCAAAAAGGGTCTATTAATAGATTCTTATGTTTGAAAACATTTTTCTAAGTGGTAAAACACACATTTTTTTCTTTCCTTTTTTTTTTTTTATTTTGAATAGGTTCTTCTATGTGGTAATTTTTTTTTTGGAAAATAAATTTTCTAAGTTGTCACTATCATAACAATTCGCAGTATGTATTAATTTTATGTCAAAAATTGTTCACTTAGTTGCTGATGTAACCTTGATATACATGAGGCTCATTTGATAAATCGCTCTAAAATATTCCTAGTCTCACAAATATACTAGCATTTATATTCATAATAAACTTATATTTATGATAAAGCCAAGAATAGAGTGTTTATAAGAGTATACAAGTATATAATATGACTTAAAAGTAGGAACTTAACTAGATCACCCAGATGAACTAGTCGATCTCATAGAAACAAAAAGTTTCAAAAAACATAGTCCTCGTTAATTCTGCCTTACTAGGCACAAATACACCCTTTTTGCACACTTGGAGATGATCGTCACATGGCATAATTACTCATATCTTGTAGGTAAATTTATAAGGAAGTGAGTAAACCACAGCTTAGTAAGGGTCAGGAGGCAAAAAGCATATAGAAACAAAACAATATAACTAACTTCTCAAGCAATTATTACGTGCAATGCATGAACAAGTAATGTGTCATCCGCAGGATGTTGTTCAATCCGTTGTGAGGTACGAGAAATTTCACTCGTTATAATTCAAGTTGAGGAGTTGCGATATAATGACCAAAATGCCAATCATAAAGGCCATGTGGCCTTCCCACAGCTAATTTTAGGCTTGTGTAATGGAGGCTCTTACTTCGCTCATAACTGCCTTTGAGTGCAATGTTTCCAACCTCGTTGTGACCTCATCTTTTGTCACTTAGTTCGACCAATGGTGGGAAAAGGCTAATTTACTGCAATCTCGTTGATTGCGTTGAAATTTAGTCAGAAACCTAACTGTCTTCTAGTGGGATGCAATGTATGTTCATTTATAGTTTTAGTTCGAATGTCAATTAGTTCGGTCAAAGGTGATTGACCAATTCGTAGTATACCAAACAAGGTCGATTAATACGGTAAAACATGTAACTTGGCTACCAATTAGCATTTCAAAAATAACTACTTACAACCATAAGCGACCATATACTCTAGTCTCCGCAAATCCCACTTATTTGTACTAAAGTTTACTTTAACTAGTCTTTGACATTAGTGCTTCACTTATTTGGAAGTCTTACATATACTAAAGTTTATATTCGATTTTTGTAAGATTTACGAAAACGTATATTATTATATAACTTAGTTGAGATATTATTTATATAATTATTTAATAGAGTTGCATATATATATTTATATACATTCACATTATATATATATACATATATACTATGAGTATTTTACTTTATCATATAGGTTATATTAAATTATTTAATATTATCTAATATACAGGGTTTTACTACCAATCAAATTACGTTTAATTACAAAAATATCGTCATAAGATGATATTTTTTGTAATATTACATAAAACATCTATTTTATTACCTTAAGTGATCCATTTTTAGTAAGGTTAATATTGTTGGGCTTGTATAAACTTGACGATATGTATTATGGGTTTTTTTCAAAAGATGATTTCTAAAGGGTATTTCTAATCTTAGTATACAAATAAAGCTATATAACAAGTAATATCACAGTGATATCGTATTATAAAATATATTTTTATATAATTTTACAATAAAAATGATAAATTATATATTATCTAATCCTAGCATGTATATATTATAGCCTGATGCATATAATATTACGAAATATAATAAAAAAAATGGATATTCCTAACTGGTTGGGGTATGTTTAAGTATGATTTAATCAAATAATTAACATATTTTAATTAATTATTACTAAATATATATCCCAATTATTAATCCAAGCCATTTACTTAAGAAAATTCATAATAAATAGCACGAATTATCAAACAATTCTACAAAAATTCCTATGAACTAAAAAAAAAAAATATATGGAATTCATTCAACAACTAGTTTCCTACAATCGGGTTTATCGACTATATTCGAAAAATTACATTTTTGCCTTAAATCACCGTTAATTAGGCAAATCATATGCTTTTTACACCAAATCAATTCCAACCTATCTTAACATCATTATAAACATTCAAAATTAATTGGATCCTAATTTCATCAATTATTTCCCTTAAAATCAATTTATTTTGTAAATGACCTATTTTTAGCCATTTTTACAGCCCAAAAATGCTTTAAATACTAAATATATATAAAATCAAAATTGACCTACATAGCAATAAACTAGATGTAATATGTATTCTAAAAAAATTCTTAAGCTCAAAATAACATCATTTAATATATTCATTTTAAATTTGAAAATTTGGATAAATAGTGCATTTGCTTAGTAAATATATAAGATATTCATAATTTTGCAAAAATAAAATTACAACATGAAAGTACATCTAAAATAACATAGAAATAAATTTTTTCATAATTTTCCTATTTCATTTAATATTTTTTAGAAATTAATGAAAAATAAAGTAGATTTTTGAACTCAATATTTGTTGGCACTAAGGTGGTCGAAGAAGGGTTGTTGGCTGGAGGTGGTGAAGGGTGCTCTAGAGGTGGTTGATGGGGTTCCATAATAGATCACTGTTTAGGTTGGGAACCATCTTAGGGCGTAGGTTGCTCTGTTTTTCTCTTTCTTTGGTCTAATTTTTCTAATGTTTTCCCATTTTTTTTTTTCAGTGTCCTAGCTTCTAAAATGTATAATCTGTATCCTAATGTCTTGTTTATAGTATTTTAGGTTAGTTGGGATTTTTCTTAATGATTATTTACAAGTGTAATATTAATAGCATGAGGTGTTAAATTTTTATAAAATCACTTTTAATGCCACTAGTTCTTCTTTTTAAGCTATTTATATGTTTCTTTCTAATGATTCTAGGTCGTTTTCTTAATTTTTCATAATTTTTAGATAATTTTTTAGGGTATTTTAGTACGTTATGTTAATATTTAATGATTTTTTTAATATATAAGTTTATATTTTATATAGACAATACACATAATGAGTAATTATATGCATATAGTCATATTTTTATCATGTCTCTTATTTTTAAGATATATTTTCTATTTAATCTTACGAATTTATCGCTTATTATATATATTTTTAGGTTTTCAGGTTAATTTATGAGTATACTTATTATATATACCGAATATATCCATAAAAATACAAATATATTCATATAGTATATTTTGCTATATTATTCCTTTTATAACTTAAACAACTTATCTCTAAGCTCCAGTTGCATTTTGAGCTCGATTTTAGGGGTTTTGATGAGTTTTACATTATATTCAATAATTATATTTCTAAGACTTTGTCGATCGCTCTCGGCACTTGAGTTAATTAGATGGATACAATTGAATCTAAGTTATATAGAAAGCTCTCGATTGGTGCCTCGAGTTGGTAGCTGGGCTCCAGGACGGCTACTATCGATTTGAGCCCAAAGAAGGAAAAGGATAAACTTTCGACAAATATGTAGGTTGGAAAGATGTTAACTTACAGAACCAAGGCCAAAGAATAGGAAATTTAGTCATAAAGTTTCGGTTCAATTAGATAAGTTTTTCCAAATGCCCTAAATTTTGATATGATTACCCTAAAGCAATTTTAGGGGCTCACATAAGTGTTAAAAACATATTTTAGATAAATTTTGAAAACTTTAGAAAAATAAAAAGGAAGGAGAATGAAATGAAGATAAACCTTTTTTTTATATTTCATTATATATTTTTTAGCCCTTTTTTATCTGTTTTTGTTTTATTTTTTCAACAAATAAATAAGTATAATAAAATAATAAGACAAAAATAAAATTAGAAAAAGAAAATAAGAAAAGGAAAGGAACCTAAGAATAGCAAGTCAATATGTAGGTCAACAAGCCAAATCCGGATCTGACATCGGGTCATTCAACTCGATTACATATGTAACATGTGCTTAAGTGAGGAGGAAGTAATAGGTAGCTAAGGGATGTGTTTTGGCTCATCTTAACAGCCGTTTCAGGTGGCAAGAAGCACTTTGGTGAGGTTTTGATTGGTAAAACTTTGATGACTGGTGGTACGATGGTGAATGATGATTGTTTAGCGATTGTACAAAGTTTAGCTGTGAATGTTGGTGGTGGCTACTTCTTGTAGTGGTTGTTGAGAGTGAAAGAAGGGTACATCTAGGGGTTTCAAGAGTAGTAAAGCTCATTGTGGTGGTTGTCTAAAAAGATAACCACTGGAGAGTAGTAGTTCGCGTTAGGTCACAAGTCTCAAACCCTAAGTAGCGATTGAGTGGGTTGTAGGCTACTATGATGGCCAAGATTGGTGGCAGTTGAGAGCTTAGGACCTAGGGATGCTCGTTATATGGTTGCTTTTGCTTAAAAAGCTCTAAGCTCGTGCAATTTTTAGAGAGAGAGGGAGCTTAAAGTGTGTTTGGGAGCTCGTTCATGAAGAAAATGAGATCCTAAGTCCTTATTTAAACCAATCAAAGCTTTATTATGTAAGAAAAGCTTTAGATTGCAACGAATTTGAAAAATTATATTGATAAGATTAATTGGGCCAAAATTTGAAATTTAATGCAATTGTTGCATGTCACGCCCCGAAGCGGTAGAGTCGTAACAGCCCCGCCGTGTAAACCACCCTAAGATAGAAGTTGGCCTCACAACCGCTATCCTAGACCTGATCTACACAAGGCGTCCACAACTAACCCGCTTTGAAGTAGACAATTTGTAATTTAAATAAATCATTTACCTATAAAAGTGAGGAATTATATATATATGTTATCATCCAATTATTGCAGTTAAAGTTTACAACATTTCTCCGTAATATATTCCCTAGTTGTTACATTATTCAAAATGGAAAGTAATTCTGGAATAAAAACTTAAACCTTAAAATATGTGTTTATTCTTCACATGTTTTTCCTCACTCCCCAGGATCCAGCAGTTGCTAGCTTCATAGTAGTTGTTGCCGCTTCTTAGCCAGCACCTGCACGATGTCTATAGGGATGTGAGCAACCACAACTCAGTAAGTTAGGACGGAGGACTTAAAACTATACCATACACACAACAAGGTTTTCAATCACTTATTAGGTGCAATGCATGTGCAAGCAAATGCCATCGCACAACGTTGTGCGGCCCGTCGTGAGATTAGAGAAATTGCGCCCGCTCTAATCCGGGTTGAGGAGTTACCATTAATGCAACAGCTCACGACCAAACCCAGGCTTGTGTAATGGAGACCTTGCTTCTCCCGCGACTACCTTCGAACCACTGTCTTCACCCCCGCCGCGACCTCCTCTCCTGTCACTTAGTTCGACTGAGGATGAAGAAGAGACCATTTTGCAATCCTGTGCTATCCCTTCCGAAGGGGTCGGTATTTGGCCGGAGAGTCCTAAATCCCCTAACGGGTTGCCATGCATGTTCGATTAAGATTACTGGTCGTATATTTGATTAAGTCCAATTTAGGGTGATCAATCATTACATACAATTCATACAATATGCGCCAAAGCAACAAACATATTCATAGCATCACCCATAATTAAGCACATGCACGCATTCAACTATCTAACAAGCACAACCAAGCATAATCTTAAGCCTCCAAAATACAGCGTCGTATTAATCCCAACTTACCTCGACTCCTCGCTCGCTCACTCGAGGTTCGATCTGCTCAGGCCATCGCCGGTTATCCCTATAACACGAACGTGGTTTCAGCTTTTCATATAATTGTTATAGGTTCGTTTTATCCTATAATGCTTATTGTTAGGTTTTGTTTACGGTTTAATATGCCTAATTATCTAGGTATTAAGTCTTTTACAATTATTCTAGGTTTGGGGTTAGGTTCAGGTTCGGTTTTCGCATCGATTTTTAAACCAGGTTTTTAGTTCGATTTTTAAGTAGCGTTTTATATTCCAACCCTAGAAATTAGTTTCAACCCATAGTGTGAAATTAATCACATTATTTCCCGATAACCTAAATACCATCATTACCCTTTGTCAGTGTTTATTTTACTCGGTACACTTAAATCCATATTAGTGTACCGAATTCACTCTTAATGTGATAAATTTTTACATTTTTCATATAATTCCATAAATTCAAGTTTCCTATCAGATTTATTGTGCATTTTTATTATTCTCAAAATATCAATTTTTATTATAATATTTTCTATTATTATTATATTTTCAAAAAATCACACATTATGCACATAATGTATTTCTAATATTTCTATTACCCTAATTACCATCTCTAAACACCAATTATTATTTCAAAATGTCTAAATCCATCCTAAATCAGATTTTACTCCAAATTTCCCTAATTTACAAAATTATCCTAAAATGTACTATTTTTCCATATTACCTATTTACAACATAATTAACCTAATAATTACATCTAACACTCTAATTGCTACAAGTATCATACTCCATCAGATTTTAACATCCTAAAACATGTAATTATTCACTAAATCAGGAATTAATCATTTAATTACATAATTAACCCTAAATTACCCATTTTATGCCTCTTTTTAGAGCCTAAAAATTATCTAAAAATTTAGAAAATTAATTTTTGAAAAAGGGCTTCATAGCACTGTTCTATGTCACATGAGCATCTTACAGAAAAATTTTGAGCCCCAAACTACATCCCTAAGCATATTTAATTTCCGGTTTAATCATGCTCGGTTTTGAACAATTTGTTAAGGACCCTATATTTCCAGACATAATTAAACTAAATCAACATTTTTTCCTAAATCTACATACAAGAAAACCTCAGAATAACAAGTTTCATAATTTTTTGGGCAAAATAACTAATTTTACAAAATTATACAAGAATCGGGCTGGAATTTGGACTCACCGGTTCAGGTGGCTCCGGCCACCGGGGGCCGCCGTGGCCTTGTCGGCCGGCCTGGGCGCTGCCACCACCGTGTGGTGGTGGTGGCCGTCCACTCCCAGCTCCTCGTTTGGTGTGGGTTCCCTTTAAAACCCCTAACTGCACAGTTTTTCTTATTTTTTTTTTATTTTCTGAATTTTCTCTCGAATTTCCAACTCTCTCTAATTTTCTCTGATTTGTATCTATCCAAATGAGCTTCTGAATTTTTCTTGCTATTTATAGACGAATTTTGTAATTATTATGCATTAATTTGATGGGATTTTGCCCCATTTCCTTGATTTTAGGCTTTTAGTTTGTCAAATTCTTATTGGTTAATTTTTATTTTGCAGCTTTGGACCTGCCATGACCTTATCTTGATTCATCTTATCATCTTCTGATTTTTTCTTATTTTTCCATAATTATTTTATATTTTTCTTTAATTATTTGCTTAGTTTTCGGCCAATTTTAGTAATTACGCGTATTTTTATCTACACGTAAATACATGTAGGGTACACATGAACATTCCTAAATATTATTTTGGTCATTCTAAAATTTTTAATATACATATAATCTATCTCTACTAATTTATTAGTTATTATATTACACTTTTTGCCTTTTTGGTAATTAGCAGTTATTATGCTTAAAATTTGAAAATTTTATAGTCTCCTATTTTACTACTTATTTTCTTAAATTTGAGTTTACAGGGTCATTTTTACTGGTATCTTGTTAAATAGTTTATAATTTGGGTGTGATCGGATTTTTTAGCCGATCGCCCTAAGCCTTGGGTTCTAAGTTCAATCTTACGGTTACTTGGCTGAACTTTGGGGCTTACATTGCAATTCTTAAGTAAAATGCATTAAATGGAGCTTCAAACTTTCTGAAGATATCTTTAGGAAGCTTAAAAAATCATCAAGAAGGTAAAATCAAGATTGATACAAATTTGCAGGTGAATGCACGAATCTAATATCACACGAAAACTAAGGGGTGGGTCTGGATCGCGAGATAGCTCGAAAAGTAAATGAAAGTTAATGGTTTTTGTAATCCTATACACTAACTCTACGGATATGACACATCGTAGAACTACATACGGACCTAAGACTTACCGAATGTGATGCACCGGTTTAAGTGATAGGGTTGCCTGCCACAATCTTTACTAAAGGGATTGATAAGAGCTGGTAAGGGAGAGCTTTCTAAGAGAAAATACTCAAAGGGTTTTTTATTAATATTGTAAATCTACTTAAACTTTATACAAGTGTTCTATTTATACAAAAGGGGTAAAGTTGTAAATAAATGAATAAAAGGATGCCCTAGTGGTATTCCAGTAATTACAAATGAAACAAGAACGATAACTAAGGAAAATACAAGAAAAAAGGAAATCTAAATAACATAAGTAAAATGGGTAGCTGTACAAGATTTTTGAATGAGGGGCTGACATTTGATTCCAAGGAGCTGTTGGGAACTTGGGGCTATAATCTAGGTAGACTTAATTATGGACGGCCAATCTTGTTCGGGCCAATCTGATATGTCAATGGCCGACCTGATGTTGCAAAGGCCGACCTGATGTTGCAAAGGCCGACCTTAAATGGCCATACTGACCTGGTATAGTAGTGATCGACCCGAGGCCGACCTGATATGATATTAGCTGACCTCACATGACAGTACTGATCTGACATGGACATACCTAACTTGTTTGGAGCTGACCAACTGAATCGAGCAGAACTAGCTGAGCTAAGCTGGAAGGGTAGGATAGACCTGGTGTAGTAAGGAAGGCTTGATGAAACAGAGCACTAGTTAGCCAGGACAGAACATTCTAAGCAGGGTAAGTCTTCTTGTATGGATGAAGCTCTTAGATAGATCTCCCTGGAGGCTTGGTTATGGTAGAGCATGGTGCATTCGACATTACAGGGCAGACCCAACAGAGTAAGGTAGGTCGTCTAACGCTGACATAGTTTATAAAAAGGTCACTCACATGTGCAGAGCTTGCGAGCAAGCCTCCTATATGGTTCGAAACCTGGTGTGGCGTCAGGTCGATACCTGGAATCCTATCGTCCCCTCCTTCTTGAAAGAGTTTCAACTCGAAACTTAGTAGTTGGCGGCTCTAGATCCCTCCAAGGTCAAACACTAATTGATAAAATTGAAATTTAAACATAGGAATACACTTTAGTTCTTACCACAAGGGCATCACCAGTCGATACTCCCTCTACTCGTCATGGGCTCTGTTAATCAGATCTTTTATCTTGGATCTTTCCTTCTACTCATCATGGATTCGATCAACTACACCTTGGTAGTTCCAACAACCATCAATTATAGGAAGTAACATGATCTCAGGGTCATACAAAAGATTATGGGCTCATAGATCTTATGTCGACAGGACGTATGATGGCTTGTCAATCAAAAGTACTTCCACCTCTTCAAGCTCAGCTTAGTTGGATCGTACGATATTTTCACTTGTTATAATTAGTATTCCCTCTACTTCCTCACAGATTGATTCTTCTTCCTCCTTCCATCTACGTATTTCAAATCTCTCCTATACAAGAGCATCCCTAATACATATATCCATCACCTCGGCCTTGATAAACTCCAATCGATAGTCGATAATAGCTCATAGGTGCGATTTTGTAACTACTCATATCAGTTATACGTAAACTTGTCAGATGACTAGGACGTAAGATTCTGATATAAGGAAGGCAAACATAGTAATTCTTGGAGCTATCATCTGTGGCATTTATAGTGGGTAATGGGATCATTTTAGGAACATGGGGGTTTAACCACAATTCAGCTTAGTCTTTCTCACGTCTACTGCTCATCTCTTAAGCAACCTTCACCTCTCCCTTTTCTATTTCCTTTCCTCGAGCTTCCTTCTCGTCGGCTTTCTTTATTTGAGTATTCCTTTGCTGCTTCATTTCTTCTCTAAGCTGCTCAAGCTGATTAAGTATAACCTCTAGTTGTTCTTGCACATCACAATGGTCAATACCAACAGCGAATTCTTCTCTTAAGGCTAATTGGATAGCCTCATTTAAGCTCCTTACTCTTGAAGGGTTAACATATTGGGCAATGTCTGACCTCAACGGTCTCGTGAATCATGAGATAGTACATGAAAGAGATTCATACAATTCACATCGTTGTAGAAGCGCTTTATACTCTTGGGCAAATTCTTGGACACTCATTTGTCCTTGCCTTAAGGTAGATAACTCCTCATACAACTCATCTTGATATGATGGGGATACAAAATTTTCTCTCATTGCAGGTCTCATTGAGCTCCATATAGAACTCGCCCCCTTTAAGGATCTTTTGTCTTACTTCATTCTTCCACTAAGTCTTAGCAAGACCTTGAAGTTGATCTTCTATGATATATTCCTTCTCACGTTTACGGCACGGATACCTTTCAAAGACCTTACTGGCTTAGAATTCCCAATCTAAGTATTCATCTGGGGATCCATAATCATCAAGCATTGGTATTCTTGACCTTATATCTTCGTAGTCATAGTTATAACTATATCTTCCTTGATTGTCATAAGCTATGTTAAATGGGGGTATCACTTCAGCAAACTAACTTGGCTTAAAAGAAGTCTTGTCGATAACAACTAAAACTATCTAACACTTGGTGACTCAAGAATACAGCAGCTCAGGTGCTTGCACGGCTTGGATCTTCCACTTCACTTCGGTACTTTAACTTATTTCGGATAATTGAATCAAATTAGCAATTTGGTTGAAACAGTTTAATGCCCAAGCTTAGATACAGAAGGCTAGCTTGACAAGTTAAATAGGCAAACAACTCAGCTAGGTAACCTTAGGAGTATGAAAGTTTGACATTGGTTAACACCTCATGCATGAACAGTTCGGATCTTTGTGACAACAATAGCTCGGACTCCCTGTTTGTTCGGGTTGACAAGTGTTGAACAAAACAACTTAGTCCTACGACTATGCACTACAGCTGGAAAATAAATCAGCTCAACTAACTCTAAGACAGATTGGTACTCCACTTCACTTCGGAACTTCAGATTGAAACAGCTCGAGCTTGGATACTCCAACATAACAACACAGCACGAGCACGGTACGAACACTATTACATACAACAACATAACTCCTACACACTAGCTCTCAACTTGCAATTACAGTAAGCAATACTAGTTTTAATTAGATTGAACAATTGCACCCACGCGTGACTAACAATCATCGAATAGTCTTACAATGGACTCGGTACTCCACTGTGGAACAGACAGCCTCCTGTGCTTAACTCACACTTCCTCAATTTTGATTGCTAGCTACCTACCTTCGAGACACACTTAAACCACTATTAATTACTCCTATTAAACAATAGTAGACCATACGTACAACCAAGACCCATTACACACATGATAGTAGCACACAACAATAAAACCTTTGTCAAAGAAACCCTAATCTCCAAAGCCAAACTCTATTGGGATAAGTGGAACCTTGATGCTTAATATTGATGTTTCTTTCTCGAAAGAATAAGGATTAACCCTTAAATACCTACATACAGTACACTAAAATTTTGAACACAACAATACCTGTTGTTGCTACCCACTCACTCAACACTAAAGAACCACTATTTGTATAAGCTTCAATGACCACCACTACTACAATAGCAGAATGTCACACCAACCCACAATCAATGACTCAATCTTATAAGCCCACTTCCAACTTAACTCAAGTAACCAATGTGCTTAAACGTACAGGTGTGTATAAAAATGACCTTCCTCCATTTTAGTAATGGAGAATAAAGTACAACAGAGCACAATAGGAACTACTCTTATTGACCTACAAATCTCTACTTTGTAGCTCAAGATCTCCAAAACCACTTCGATTGAACCAACTCCAATATATACGAAAGGAATACAACCACTAATCAGCAAGTATAAACAAACCTTTGCAGTAGCTTCACACGCTCCCTTTTAGAATCGTGCTCTGATACTAAGATAATACGAATTTGTGGGTGAACACACGAACCGAGTATCATATGAAAACTAAGGGGTGGGTTTGAACCGCGATATGGCCCAAAAGGTAAATGAAAGTCGATGGTTTTAGTAATTCCGTGCACTAACTCTACGGATATGATGCATTATAGAACTACACACGGACTTAAGACTTGTTGGATGTGATGCACCGGTTTGAGTAATAGGGTTGCCCGACACAATCCTTACTAAAGGGATTGATAATAGCTGGTAAGGGAGAGCTTTTTAAGAGAAAAGACTCAAAAGATTTTTCATTAATGTTGTAAATCTGCTTATAACCTTGTACAAGTGTTCTATTTATACAAAGGGGTAAAGTTGTAAATAAATGAATAAAAGGATAGCCTAATGGCATTCTAGTAAGTACAAATAAAATAAGAATGACAACTAAGGAAAATTCAAGAAAAAAAAGAAATCTAAATAACATAAATAAAATGGGTAATTGCACAAGATTTTCGGGTGAGGGGTTGACGTTTGATTCCGAGGAGTTGTTGAAGACTTGGAGCTATAATTTGGGTAGACCCGATTCTAGACGACCTGTCTTGTTTGGGCTAATTTGATATGTCAATGGCTGACCTGTTGTTACCGAAGTCGACTTGGAATGGCCAAACCGACCTGGTATGATAGTGACCAACTCGAGGCCGACTTGACATGATAGTAGCCGACCTTGCATGACCGTACAAATCCGACATGGACATGCCCGACCTGTTTGGAGCTGACCAATCAAACTAAGCAGAACTAGCCGAAGCAAGTTAGAAGAGTAGGACAGACCTGGTGTAGTAAGGAAGGCTTGATGCAACAGAGCACTAGTCAGCTAAGACAGAACTTTCCAAGTAAGGTAAGTCTTCATGTATAGATGAAGCTCATAGATAGATCTCCCAGGGGGTTTGGTTAGGGCAGAGCATGGCGCATTCGACATTATAAGGTAGACCTAACAGAGCAGGGCAGGTCGTCTAACGCTAACATAGCTTATAAAAAGGTCACTCACATGTACGGAGCTTGCTAGCAAGCCTCCTATGTGGTCTGAAACCTAGTATGGTGTCGAGTTAGTACCTAGAATCCTATCAAAGATGGTATAAATCGAAGAAAAATCTACGCATTCATCCTTTAAATGGTTGAATCTAGTTGTAATATTGGTACCAATGCGAAGCATGTTGAGTGTACTTCATGATTTCACCATTAATTTGATGATATTGTGAAGGAAAATGGGTCAAGAAGATCTTGAAAACGAGCATCCTTAGTTGGATTTGCACGAGAAAGTGAGGAAAAGAGAAGGAAAATGCCTATGTCAACCTATCAGAAGTTGACACGTAGTGTTAAAGACTAAAAAAAATGAAAAAAGTGCCAAGCGCCTTTAGCAAGAATCAAACTCTAGTCTGTGTGTTTGCCATACAAGCTATTAGCTCATGCCACATATATACAAAGAAAATGCATATCTGGACTAAGCTAGATTAAGTTAGATTTAAATTTGGATTTAATCTAGCCTAAAGAAACCTTAGATGGTTTTTTCTATTAAAAGACTATGATCGAATGCCTGACTTTTATTATTACTATTCTAATCTAGTATTTTATTCTTTCTTTTTTTTTGCGTTTTTTTTTTCATTTTTCTAACTCTTCTGATTTTTGTACTTTTGCAAATTTTCAATTTTTTATGTTTTCAATTTTCAATCTTTTTTTTTTAAAAAAAAAACATTTTTCTAAATTTTATATGTTTTTTAATTTTCGATTTTTTGGTATTATTCTAGGTTTTCTAATTTCTTGTAGTTTTTAATTAGGACCTTTTTCACTACTTAAAAGAAATTCTAAAACTAGAAAAGGGAGTTTGGCGGGGGGTGTTGGTTATTGTGGGGTAGGGCAAAGAGTTGCAAAAATGGAATGTCTACAGTAAGTTTTGGCTATATCCAATTCTATTGCATAATCAAATCTTTGGCTTCTTTTTATTAAGTTTTACATAATAGAAAACTTCATGGGCAATAACCACATTATTCTTAATGAGCCTTGAAACTTTGGGAGCACACTTGAGATTACCTCAATTAAATAATCTACCATGATATGCTATTGTAACATAAAAAAGGTCACTATCTAGACTTAGAGTCTCTAAGTATCCTAGTTAAAAAATGGCTTGCTTTATCTTATTACTTTCTATTGGGCATGTTTATTGCCTATTCATATCCTTGATGATCAATATCTCTAGTTCTACAACACATCCTTTATCATAAAGTTATCATCAGCTTTAAATAGATTAGTTAAAGAATATAGAAAACTATCTCATCACATCCTTTTCTTGCCTTAACTAATCATCATAATCATCTTGATTCGAAGTATTTTATTTATTGCATGCCCTTGAGTAGTTTTTTAATGAATGAAAAATTGGTGTGTTTATCGATAAATCTAATCTCATCCAGTTAAGTTGCTAAAACAATTCTTTCCACTCTTTAGCTTGTCACAATTCTTACCTAATTCTCTTTTCCTAATCAATATTAGTTTCATTGACATTCTTCCTATACTTAGTTGAGAGTTAATTAGATAACTTATTCATCAGCTTAGCATTGTTTGTCGGGTTCTCATACATCCATTTTAGTAAAGCTTTTCTATAATCATCATGCTTAACTGTTAATCTATACAAACACATACTTAATCTCCTAAGCCTCGGCTATTGTTTTCTTATGTACATCAACTACTAACCAATAGGACTCAAACTTAAAGGTTTCGTTTTGTAAAACCTAACATCAATAAATAAAACATGCAATGAAGAGCTGACTTTTATGTTAAGGGCAAAACTGACTTTTAAGTGTTTGTATAGATTTGTCTTTATTCTTCCTTTATTCCCTTCCAAATATCTCTCATTAAGCACATTACATTCAACTACGTCTGTCTTATTCTTTCTCTTCTTTTTCTTCCTTCTTCATTTCTCATTTCTTCTTCCTTATGACAAAAGCTCTCATTAGCAAACTCGATTTGCAGTTGGAGGAGAAGTAAGAGTTAAGTAGGTTATTCTTGCAAGGAGTGGTGGAGAGAACCAAGGTGATGATAAGAGTTTGAATTGCAATTATCAATCATGGATGTTTTAAGGTTGTATGTCAGTCAATGGTGAGGTGTAGTAAGCTTGAATTAAAGAAGAAAAAGTGAATCAATAAAATTTAGTCAAATAAAAAGTAAAAATGGAAGAGGATTAGGGACAAATAGCATTAATTAATTCACCAACTCAACGAAACCCTTCTATGAATCGAAAGACAACCATATAGAATTCATTTTGGCTTGTTAGGAATCAGAAAAAAAATTAAGCAAAAGGGAGAAGAGAGGAAAAAATAAATTTACCAAAAATTAGAAAAAGTAGCGTACAAATAGAGCATGTAAGGTAAACTCATGCCCGACGAGCACCCGAGAGTGAACAGCCACCACTACTTGACGGTGGTAGCAGTGCCCAAGCTGGCCGATAAGGCCTTAGTGGTCAGAGCAACCAATGCCTATGAGTCTAATCTTCTCTCTGATATTATTTTATTTATTAAAAATATTAAATAATTATAGAAAATTATGAAATTTAGTATTTTGATATATTTTTGTATATAGTTTTTAGGAAAAATATTAATTTGATAAAATTATGTCTTGTGATATATAGTATTTAAGAAACTCCTAAACTTGAACTTATTTTTTATTTAGAAATAAATGACCTCAATAGTGTAATTTTGTGCTCAAAATTTTTGTGTAGATTAGTTAGAGCAATTAAAATAGTACTATGAAAAGATTTTTTAGAAATCTATTTTCAAAATTTTTAAATTATTTTTAAGCCTTAAAATGATACATAAAATAGATGATTTTTAGTTAATTAAGTAATTAAATGGGTAATTACTGATTTAGTGTATAATTATAGTATAATATTTGTAGCATTTAGAATGTTAGATGTAATTATTAGGTGTATTATGTAGTATAAATGTAATAGGTAAAATGATATATTTTAAGTTAATTTTGTAATTTAGGGTTAATTAGGTATAATTTTGATTTAGGATATAATTAGACATTTTGATATATTATGGGATGATGAAGGATGATATATGTAGTGTTATAAGTATTAGATAGGTAAAATAAGTGTATAATATGTAACAGTACATAATATGTGTATGTAAGAATTAAAAGGGTAGAAAATATCAGATAAAAATTAATGGTATTATGGTATTAGAAATATAATATAAATCTAATTTGGAAGGTGAATTTATGAAAAATATATGTTATTATTACATCGAGAGCTAATTTGGTAGTTAATTTAGGATTATGGTATACCGTATGAACTAGAATGTTAGTTAAAGACCAAATACGATATTTAAGATACTTGAACATAATGTGATTAATTTCACATTATGGTTCAAAAAGAGATCTTAAGATTACATATAACACCCGTAGTTGAAACGGAATTAGAACCTAAATTGAAACCGGATTAGCAAAATGAAATCAGAATCTAACCTAAATTAAGAATAATTGTAAAAGACAAAACCTGAATGATTAAGTATAATAAGACCCTAAATTGAAGATAATAATAAGAATTTCAGAATAAAACCTATATATGGTAGTTATGTAAAAACTGAAATAACATTTGTATTTAGGGATTATTGGCGATGGCCTGTACAAATCGCACCTTGTATGAGTAAGCTAAAAGTCCAAGTAAGTTGAGATCAATACTTTACTGTAGTTTAGAGTACTAATTTGTAGTACTTAGAGGTTTGAAATTGTACTTGGTTATGTTTGCTAAATAGTTGATTGTGCGCATGCCTGTATCTGCTTGTTTCTGAGTTTGATGATATAATTCTGGTTTACTGCTCTAGTATGTATTTGTGTGATTTGCTAAAATGATTGAACACTTTGAATTGGATCTAATTGAATATGTGACTTGTAATACTAAATCGAATCTACATGGCAATCCATTAGGGGAAACGTTAGGGTTCTCCAGTCAAATACCAACTCCTTCGAAAAAGATAGCGCTGGATAGCATAATGGGTCCCTTCTTCGTCCTTAATCGAACTAAGTGATAGGTGAAAATGTTGCGGTAAGGGTGAAGTCAATGGTTCAAAGGTAGTCATGGAAGGAGCAGTATTTCCATTGCAAAGCTTGAGTTTGGTAATAAGTTGTTGTATAACATAAAAACTCCTCAACCCAGATCAGAACGAATATAATTTCTCTAATCTCCCAAGGATTGGACAATGTTGTACGATGACATTTACTTGTACATACATTATATCTATTAATTTAGTTGATAACTTTGTTTGTGTTTGATATGTAGTTTTAAGTCTTCGTCATAACTCATTGAGAAATTGGTTGCTCATATCCTTATAAATGTTGTTATAGGTGCTAGTTAAGAAGTGGCCATATAACTATCCTAAAGCTAGCAGCTACTAAATCTTGGTGAGTAAGGATATAAAATTGAGGATTAAATGCACTCTCAAGCTTGGATTTTATTTTTAAAGCTTTTAATATTAATTTATGTATTACTTAAGTAAATTATGATTAGGCTATTAAATCTTCTAAACATATTCAGATTATTTTAGTGTAAATATGTAATTTTTTATGATTTCGTAGGTAAATAACATATTTAATTTATGAACTGTTACTTTAAAGTAGGTTAGCCATTGACGTCTTGTGTAAATCAGGTTTCAGCTAATGATTGTAAGGTCAACTTTTATCTTAGAATAGTTTGTACAGCGGGACTATTATGACTCTGTTGCTTCAAGGAGTGACAAAATATGTCCAGTCCCAAGGTTATACGATATGCTAGATGAACTACATGGGGTGAAGGTACTTTTAAAGATCGATCTGAAGTTGAGTTACCATTAGATAAGGATGTGACCTAAAGATTAGTAGAAGACCACATTCAAAACAAGGTACGAATTATATGAGTAGAAAGTGATGCCTTTTGGTCTATCTAATGCTCCAATTATATTTATGAGATCAATGAATCACGTACTCCATGATCTGATTGGAAAATTTATAGTCTTTTACTTTGATGATATCTTTGTGCATAGCCTCGACTTGGAGAACCACTATGAGTATCTTTAAGCTATTTACACTGTGCTTTAAGCTAAGCATTTATCTAGGAATTTGAAGAAGTGTGAATTTTGCCAACCTAAGGTAGCCTCTCTTAGGTTTATTGTGAGTGAAGATGGAGTAAGACTCTAAGCTATCTTGGAACAGCCAGTATCTACCTATTGTGCCAATATTCCTAGTTTCCATCGACTTGCTTTATTTTATTGATGCTTCATTAAAGACTTCGGTACAATTATGGCTCCCTTGATAGAGCTAACTAAGAAGAATGTGGACTTCAAGTAGGAAGAGAAAGAGCAAAAGAGTTTTGAAGAAGTGAAGGAAAAGTTAACTGCTGCCCTTGTCCTTACTCTCCTAGACTTTGAGAAAGTTCTCGAATTAGAGTATGATTCATTAGATGTGGCATAGGTACTATGCTGACGCAAGAAGGTCGAGTTGTTGTCTACTTTAGTGAGAAGTTGAGAGGAGTCGCCCTTAATTACTCAATTTATGACAAGGAGTTCTACTCCTCAATCTGAACTCTAATTGTCTAGCAACACTATTTGCTATCTATTGAGTTTGTCATTTACACAAATCATGAGTCATTAAGGTATATCAAGAGCTAATGGAAGTTTTCGAAGAGATAAGCTAAGTGAGTCGAGTTCTTGGAAGGGTATGGTGAAGTATAAGAGAGGGATGACTAATGTGATTGCCAATGCCTTATCCAAAAGATATTCTAAATTAACTATCTTATAGACCAAACTTCTTTAATTCTCTATCATCAGAGTGTTGTATGTCTAGGAACTATACTTTGGTCCTATAATAGCAAGGTGTTGTGAAGGATACACTTTGAATGATTACTTCATAGAGGATGTGCATCTATTTAAGAGCAAGAAGTTATGTATCCCAACTTGCTTTGTGTAGGCATTACTAGTCTGTAAGTAGTATGAAGGTGGTCTATTTGACCACTTTGGCAAGAAGAGAACATATGAGTTGTTAAAGTCCAAGTTCTTTTGGTCGAGGATGATGAGGGATGTGTATAATGTGTTAGAGAGATGTGTTATGTGCTAGAAGGCCAAGAGTTAGGTTGAAAGGTGCTTATATCTACCCTTACCTATTTTGACTAAATGAAGGACGAAACCAAGTATGGAATTCGTCCTTAGTTTACTAAAGACATTCCACATGGATGACTCCACTATGACCATAGTAGATAGATTCATTAAGATAGTACACTTCATCTTATGCCAGAAGACTAATGATACTATCCATATTGACTCTTTATTCTAGTAGAAGGATGTCAAACTACATGGCGTGTAAAAGATCGTTGTGTTTAACATATATTTGAAGTTTTTGAGGCACTTCTAAAAGACCTTTTGGAGATGCCTTAGAACTAAGCCTCTATAAAGTACTTCATGTTGTCTTTAGACAAATGGACATATTGAAGTCATCAATTAGACACTTGGTCCGTTGCCCTAAGTTGCAATAAGCAAGAACTTAGCCGATTGGGACTTCTGCTGCCTATGGTAGAATTTGTTTACAATAGATTGACACATAATGTGGCAAGTAAGTATCCATTAGAGATTGTATATGAGTTCAATCTTGGCCTTCCCATTGATAGTATACCCTTGTTAGCAGCTAAGAAGATCGGGATGCTATTGACTAATTTAAGGCCTTAAAGATTACGTATTAGAAGGTGACTAAACACCTGACTTAAGATGCCTCTAAGCTTAAGTAGAAAGGTTATGGAAGAAAGTTTAGGTAGTTCAAGCATAACAATTAAGCGTAGATTCACTTGAGTAAAGATAAATTCTCGACCTTGAGGAGATAAAGTTATCACCTAGGGTTGATGGACCATTCTAAGTTGTTGAAAAGATCAATTAGAATGCCTACAGGGTTGCCTTACCAGAAGGTATGGAGTTTCTAATTCCTTTAATGTTACAAATTTGAGCTTATATGTCCTAGAAGAAGAGTAGAACGAAGCTAAGATAGATTTGATTCAAAATCTCAAATAACCCAGAAGGGATGATAGAAATTAAGGCCCTCTTATTCATTCTTAAGCTCGTAAACTAGCCACTTTGGTTTGCCAAGTTCTCTCACAGCAATGTACGAATGAAGAAGCTAAGCTCCTCTAGAATATTGACCTACCAAATTACCTAAGCTCTCACCAATGCTTTACTATTTCTCTAGTGGAGGAAAGTTGCCTATATCTTGACTTGTCTAAGTTTAGCTTAGCAGTATGTGGATTTGTTTAAGATAAACTTTGAAGTAAATATCTCAGCTCAGTCAACCTTATTATCAGCTCGGTTGCCATGTTTCCAAGCTCCCCATCCAAAGTGCCAACCTATCTCGAGGAGCTGAATTGTAGCCAACACTAATTTGTTACTAATTCACCATGCTAGAGTCTGCTTATCTAGAGTGACATGTGTTTTCACTTTTTTTTTAAGCATTATATGGTATAGCAAATGTACATTCTTCTACTGAATGTCTAATTTATCCTTGTAGCATTATTTGTATTCTATTCTCAACATAATACCCATTTTTGTGATCATACAAAACCTAGGAGTTGCCGTAAATGGCATGTATAAATATCTACTAATGTACATAGATGGAAATCATCTACTGAATATTCTCAATTTGATTGTGATCTTCTTGCCTATCCTTGTGTTAGTTTAAACTTAACTATCCATATTTCAAGTACATTCTTATCTAATCCTTGAACAAAGTTAATGGCAAGTGATCTTAAAAAGCTAGTTATGCATCATATGATCAATGACTTAGGTCCAAGAGAGGTAGTTGATGAGTCATATCCAATCATTTGTGCAAGGATTTGCTTAAACTACTTCCATTTAACTTCTTGGCAATCACGATGTCGGAACTATCCTTGAATTCGCATAAAGTGTTTATTGGCCATGTTCATGTCCGTCTAAGCCACCTTATATCATTTCCTTACCAGAAACTACCTTGAAGTAGTAGCCCCACCTTACTGTGAAGGTAGCGGATGAAGATGGATGCATGATAGGGGTCATCATTAGGAGATTATACCAAATAGATCCTTACCTTCTATGTCAAACTTTATTATCGATCTTACATATGTGAGCACATGAGTGCTTTATACTCCTCATTAGGCATGCTAGTAATCCTTGTCTTAGTAAGCATAATGGAGGAACCATAGAGTGAGCTTTAGTTGTTTTCCTATTGCCATTAAACTTTATAAAAAGAGTGGTAATAAATAAATAAAGTATTATTTATTGTCATGTTATAAATGAACATATTTTTATAAATACATTTTAATGTGAGTTGATGTGCTTAAAGGTTCATTATACTTTGGTTATCATATTATTATCATCATTATTATGTGTTTTAAGTTTTTTTAACCTCAAATTATGTATTTTAAGTTTGCTCTATTAGTTTAATGTTTAACTTTGCATTTTAGAGTTTGAGGTTTATGTTTGTAGTTGATATTGGAATTTGTGTTTAAAGTTTTTGCGTATACTTTAGTGTTGGTATTCGCATTTTCAAGCTTTGTGTTTACATATGGAGTTCAAACCATGTCTTGGGTATTGGTGTATGCATTAGGAGTTGTTTGGCGTCTCGAGTTTTTTCTCTATCTGTGATACTATCAATATTGATAGAGACTTATATGTGTATTTTTGTTAATAGTGTGGTTTTATGATACCGATATGTACAAAGAGTTATAATAGAGGCATATAATGAATATATGCCTTTAGTGCAAATTAGATTCTTATCAAAAGGACCTTATAAAAAAAGTGCCTTTTGAATAAATAGGACTTTAGTATAAGTAGATATGCATGTTGGGTTTTTTAAGGTGTGGTTTCTTAAGAGTGACTATATGAGACAATCACTTTAATTTCAATAAATCATGCTTAAGTTATAGTAAGTCATTATTGTTAATGGTAAAAACCAAATTGTCGATAGCAAAATAAGGCTATCAATAGTTTTTTATGAAAACTGTCAGTAACAACTTCCATAAGCTTGTTAATGATCTTTCATGAAAGTTGTCAATAACTTATTTTACTGCTAATAAGTATACTTTACTGTAAATTATTGAATTAAAAATAATCATACTATATAGTTACTTTTGAATGACCCAATTGTAGAATTTTCTATATATGTTGTATACATACTTTCAGTCTTGAACCCAATTAAACTAAGCACTATGTATGGTGTATGAGCCTCTAATGCAAAATTGTAATTCTACAAAATTACTTAGAGTATTACCATTGATGCTCCTTAACAATGGTTCCAAGAGGTGGAGGACCTCATATAAAGTCTTTTACTATTGGAGTCGGGTCTTTAAGCTTTTAGGAGTTCTTGATTAAGAACTTTAAAAAATTTGTCTTTTTTTTTCAAGTATTATTTTTATTATAAATTTATATTGTGTGTCTAGTAAATAATATAAATAAATGTTAAGAATCTCTATTAAAGAATCTCATGAATAAAGTGAAAACGTTTTTAAAACAAAATATTCTTAAATTATTGATATAATATTTAAAAATTTTAAACAGATTCCTATGAATGGGATATACTTATTAGTCATGTGCCTTTACAATCGTACTCCCTAATTATTTTTCGATCAATTTCTTTCAAGTTTTTTTCTTTTAGGAACCTTGTATACGTTAAAAGATTAAGGAAAAAAGGAAAATGCAAACTTGCTAAAATTTAAGTTAAACCTAACACTTCACAACACATGCTTGATGTATAAATGTAATTAAATTTAAAAGGGGGAACACAGAAAAATCCCATCCATGGACCAGTGAAGTAAAGACAGAGCAGCAATCCATCCAGTTTGCCCGTTACCATCTCTCTCCTTCCATATTTCCCACCCTCTCTACATTCTATCCTACTAACTTGCTATTCCTACTTTCGCTTCGAGACCAAATTATCTAGGGTTAGGGTTTTCTTTCTCGGATTTTAAATCAATTTTGGTTCCCTAATGGCGGTGGAAGATAAGCTGAAGGAATCAACAACATGAGCCTGACTGGCGATTCGCAAAAGAGGACCCGTGTTCAAGTCTCCAATACCAAAAAGCCTTTGTTGTACTACGTTAATCTCTCCAAGGTACCACCTTTTTACATCTCCCTTGCTACACACATACATGGATACATCCAATTAATGCATGTAATAAATAGTCGTCAGTTTGGTAGCTCATATCTGTAGTTATTCTTATGGGAAGTTACTTTGGAGTTTGGTTGTTATTTCAAACGGTGTTAGGGTGAAATCTAGGTTTCAGTTTGCTTTAATAGTTTTATCCGAAACATTAGTTGATTGAGACCCACTCATGGAATTAAATTAGACTGTATTTTGAACTCGAGATTTTCACGTTGTAATATATAATGGAATGTTATGCTTAATTTTGGACATCTTCGCTGTTTTCTTTAATTTAGGTTGAAATACGTCTTTGTCATTTGATGAAATGGGTCATCAAACTGGGAAAAGGGAAAATTTTCTTTTCATGTCTTGATAATTATTAAGTGGACCCAGATTCAAGTATAGTGTGTCTGTAGTGTTGTATCCTGTTTCAAACATAAAGAAAATAAGGTAACTTTGGTGGTGATTGTGATGGGTGAATATGTTATGTGTTGCAGAGATACATACAACAATTCAATGAAGTGGAGCCTTCTGCACTTGGAATGGATATGTTTTGCTCGTGTATCTTTGTTGTTATTGATTATACAACACAATTAGGAGAATCCCTTCGGTATCACTCCGTGAGATGAATTAGAAAATAATGCACTTGCTAAGAAATTAAAAAAAAAGGAAATGAAAGGGAAAGGAAATAATGCACTTCATGCCATTAATTAATGTTTTCTGGATTTAATTAGTGCAATTCGGATCAGGTTCTGTAATTAAAGGGGTGGTTTATCAGTTTTGCTTTGTGTTGTTTTTGCCTTCCTAAGAAATAAGTTCTGAAGTAGTGCTTTTTGCGCCCTAATCTTCCTTGGTATGAAGTGGTTATTAGTTTTGGGAAATCGTTTGGAGGTTTCTATTTATAGAATTTAACTGATAGAATTGCCAATTACATTGAAGGGTTTCATAGGTTTGTAAGATGACATTTTAGTTCATGAAAAAAATTAATCTTTTTTTATTAAGTTCCAGGGTGGTCTGTGACAACTTTAACTAAACACAATCATGAACAAACTCAATCATATGGTGCTGAAAATATGAAGTTATTTGGTTGGGACATCTATGATGTCTAGGTTAAGAGCCTTGGTGAGAGCGAGCAAAACTTGAATTATGACAATGGAAATGCACATACTTTAAGCAGGCCTATGCTATGTAAGAGTTGACAACTCTGTTTGTGTGATAATCTCAAGTGGATGAGAGGAGAGGTCTAAGTGATGTCAATAGTCTTAAAAAAGTCCTTTTTGACTAAAGATGAGCCAAACAAAACCCCACTTGTGCATAAATCCTAGTTTGAAGTCTATATTTGTATTAATCAGAATAATAAAGAACTTAAAAAATTATCACCATTGACATATCAACAAAATATGTTAGGAAGGTGTGAATGTTATTATTTGTTTATATAGATATATATCATATATTGTAGTTTATATGTCAAGTAGATGGTGTTCCTATCTTTATATGAAATCATATGTCATTTAGAGAGAGTTACAATCTTTTAAATGTATGAATGCCTTGTTATGATTCCAATAATTGCGTCAATTAAGTCGTAAAAGATATACATACATGGGACATATGTACGTACATATAAAGACAAGATTTGGCAAGGTTATAATTGAGTGGGGGGATGTTGATGGATAGCAATAGGGTCACTGCTGTTTAGTTGATAAGATAGCTTTGCATATGGTAATTCACGATCCTGAACCACATGTAAGATGCATTCTATTGGTGTCTTTTTCTGTAGAAAATAATTTAGCTTTTAAGCAAAGGAATAAATGAAATATTTGAGCTATTGTCTTCACCTCTGAGGCAAAGTGATTTTACTCTTGTGTGTGTGGATTGGAGTACATTCCAAGAAGTTTAGTGAAGAAAGGTGACACAGTGCTGTTGCTAGTTTGGGATCATTTAGTAGGCCAAAGCTCGTGTTCAGGTTTATTTCTATGGAGAGATCGAACAGTTAGTGGATATGTCATGCATTCAGTGATTTGATCTATTCAGTAGAATATTGGGTGATATGCATGAAGAGAAGGATTGAGGATTGGTTAATGTGATCTGAACATATGTGAATGCTTATGCAGATGAATGGCTTGGAAAGAAGATTTGAATATTATAGTTACTAGTATTATGATAGATAAGTCAATAGGTGCAGTTGTAGAAGACATTGAAAGTGAAACTTCCAGAAATTACACCACACACGGATCTTATAGAAATGTGATATTGGATAAGATGCATTAGGATAATGGTCGTGTGTTGCCTATTCCATCAAGTGATACAGCAGTTGGTTCTTGCTGTTGTTGGTTTTGTAATATTCACATAATAGGCTTGATTGAGGGAAGAAAACATTATCCAAGAATTGTCACTTGTATAATCAGAGGATAAACTAAAGCTCGTTTTGAATCGGCCAAGCCATTGACAGGCATATAAAATAGCTGGACAGGTTCAGATTAACATTTGTGAAGTCTATTATCGAATGCAATCATTGCCACAAGAAGACGGTGGACTTCTTTCGAGTAGAGGCTGGTTTTGAGTGACTTCTTTCACTTCTTATTGGTTGGTTCCCTGAACTCATGTTACAATTGGCTATCATTGAACTTCACGTGCCATAAGGAAAATCCTATGACAAAGAACGAATGACATAGCTGAAGTAGACAAATGGGAGAAAGAAGTCTACCATGCACACAAAAATGACAAAGAATGGCCCATAAATACATCTCCATTTTTAAGTTGTCTAGAAATTAAAAAATTCAGAAATCACTCTTTTTATGATAAATTCTGCATGAACCTCATTTTTTCTCTTTAATTTATCAATGTCGTTGATTTCTCAAATAAAAGAAACCCCGTTTCTTTTGGAATCAAACACACCGTAGCTTAAATCAACTGAAATATCACATCTCAGTATCCCTTTCCTTTTGTCAAATTTGTGGATGATATCTGTAGCTGAGCTAAGAAGGAGACGAAAATAAGAAAAATTTGTATTAGTGAAGGATTGCAGCATAATTGGGTAGTTGCTTGACTTTGATGGTTAAATATAAAGAGGAGGTAGGGGACTTTTAGGCCATCTGCATTTTCACCTTAATTGTTGCTTCTCATAATTGGGCATTTTGCATTCAGCTAGTATATGTTACATGCAGGTGTTAGAGGTCAAATTTTTCTTTTTTGTGGTTCTTTGTTTTTTTGTTTTTTTTTCCAAAAGGTATCTTCAAGGTTTATTATTCCATATGTACCCGTTGTTCTCCTCTAAGGTTGAGTAGAGTGGTCTTAGTCCAGTTGCATTGTCAGATTTGTCATATGAACATTGCAATTAGTTTTTATTTAGGAAAGATTACAAAGGAAAGAATTGATATTTGGAAGTAAATTTAAATAAAATATTAACGTTTTAAAAAGTTTAAATAAATAATTAATATTTTAAAAATTAATTCAAATAAGAGATTCTATTAACCCAACCAACAAGAAAAGAAATCTCTGTCTTGAAAATTGAAAGGAGAAAATAACAAAGGGCCCATCACTTAACAAGGCAACATGATTATCCTTTCTTATCCAGATAGTATGCCCAAACGATCAGTTTTTGTATGTGTAAGCCCGTTTCTTTCTTTGTTGTTGGGCCATTGGGGACTAAATTTTCCTCTGTCAATAGGCAATGATTCTGGGGTGAAGCATATGTTTATTACATTTTTTTTAAAAAAATTATATAAATATGAATTAAATGAAAAATATTATATAAATACAAACTTTAATTCACATTTAAAAAATTCGACATTAAAAATAATAAAAGTATCTCATTTATGAATTACAATTTAATACTTTAGTTATAGTAACTATCTTGTATTTAAAAAATACAATATATATTAATTACATTTATATTGCATCTTTTAAATGTCATATAAATGTATGTATTTATATCACATCTGATTCGAGAGAAGTGACATTAATGCAATTAAATGTGAAGTTGAAAAGGTACAAATTAAAAAAAAAAAAAAAGGAAAATTATTGGTACTAGTGTACTACAGGTTTCGAGTTGTGAGCAAATACAATAATATGTTGACATGTATTAAGCATAATGTGGTCCATATTTTTCAACATCAGCATAATGTTGATACTTGCCTCTTATCACGTAAGTCATTCTGAAACCCCAAAAAATATGATGTGGCTTCCTTTGCCAAAAATATTATATTATTCCTCCTAATGGGCTTCTATCAATCCATACGTCGAGGCCTCATCCATTTGCCAACAAAGCAATGACTACTTGTGTCCCAAGACAGCAATCGACAATGATACCTCTATGTTTCAGCACTGATTTACATATATTTTTAAGCCAACACATGCATATAGACTTGACCAATGGGCTGGATCAATCTTGAATTGATTAGGAACCATTGATTCATGGGCTCGAACCATAATTGGTCTGTGGTGGCGTAGCGGTCTTTACATCCTTTTTTTTAATATTTAATTTTTTATTAATTTTTTTTAAGTACATTAATAATGTAATCTTTTTTTTCTCTCTTTTTTTTAAGTGTATTAATTTATTAATAATTATTAATTTTCAATTTAATGTGATTCTGATTTTTTTTATTTTTTTTTTTCATTTCAAATTTTATCTTTTTCTCATATTTAAGTCCTTAACATTTGATAAGTTTTATAAAAAGAACTCATTGATTTAGATTGAATTTTTTTATCTATATTTAATATATAATTAATTTATGATTAGTTATCTATTATTAGTTTAATAATATTATTTTTAAAAAATAATCCTTCACTATCGGAAAAAAAATAGTTTTGACTTATTATGATTTAATGAATATTATCCAATTAATTTTTTTTAATTTAATGAACTTCTTTCTCTCTCTTTATCCTTTTTTTTTTTTTTTTAAGAGGATGAAATAGTCGTACTAATATGTTAGTTTAATGATGGATCGATTCGATGGTTTACGACTCGCTGATTCGAATGGTTTTATCCTTTTGAACTGTTTGGGCCTTTAGAGCTCGGCAGTTTGGATTTGGCCATTTTTGGGCAAGGTCGATTCATGGTTAAAAACCAATTTATATATGGGTTTACATGTAGACTATAATTATGATAGCATATATTACTTTCTTAAATTTATTTGGAACTATTATGCCATTTATAGTGGTTGAATTGCATGTACTTATGTTTCTGTTATATGTTTTTCTATTGGAAATGAATAAATAAATAAATAAAATGAAATAACTACTCCTTTTACAAGAATTTAAGGAACTAACACATTGTTGGAGGTGTTAGATAAGATTATTTCGAAATCTATTTGGACTTCATTATTATATCCAAATCTTTTGGACTTATTTGCAGTTTTGTGTGGGTCAATATAAGGGGACACAACTGAAAGTAAAGAATTCGCACATTTAATTAATAAAGATGCAAAGATAAGAAGCTTGATACTAACGGAAGCACATAAATAGAGAGCTAAAAGTAACAAATGTAACAGAGAGCTAAAAGTAACAAGTGCAACGAAGGAAAAGCTACAATGAGTTAGTTTCAAGTCTAGTACAATTGCAGTATTAGTTCAATAGCCTAACTAAATAACTAGCTAAGATGACATGTACCAACAAGGAAGATAGTCGATGCAAAATAAACATACAATATTTCACATCCCTCCTTTAAGTTGGAGGATAAACGTTAATCCCATCCTGTATAATTTTCCCAATTTTACTCTTCATTTTCGGCCAAGCATAATTCCACATATGTTCCTACATGAAACCCAAAGCTACAAAACTGAATTGGAATGAGGACTAAAATACCTTGTATATTGATTAATAATAACGAATAAAGGGAATATATGGAATAAAACTTGGGGAACAGGAAAAACAGTACTTCTTCAGCTCTGTTCTTCCCCAGCACCAGAATCATTCTGCTCAACACTAGTGTGGCCATCAACTCGTGGAACTTTTCGGACTTTCCCAACACTGTTTCGATCTGCCAGAATTCTGCTTATCAGGACAAACATAAAACTTAGTGCGTATTAACTATATGAACTACAAACTGCATTTCCTCCTTCAAATTAACCTTCTTATTTTTTCCCTTTTCGTTGACCAAAACTTGCAATCCTTAAATTACCAAATTTACTATATGACTTACCAATTGGCTTTGCATGTTCTAACAGTAGCTATAGCTGCAAACATAAAATCCGAATTTCGACCGAAACCGCAGGCCAATTTTGATGGGGATTGTATGCAATTTTACTGCCCTAAATCCATAATAAGTTTCGTTTGGAGTGTACTCTCATATTAATTTTTTTGCAAGTACCTAATTTATGCACTAAACTCTCTTAATTGGATAGTAAGTATTTTTTGAATGAACCAATATAATAAAATATGAATATATTTTCTAAGGTATATTTCACAATTAAAGCTGGATATCCCATAGATAGGACCTTTACATTTAATAAACTCATCAAATTTATATATATATATATATATATATATAATGCATTAGAATATTATAAATTAACTAGTTGAAATTCTTCAATAAAAAATATCTATTTTAGTGAGATTTCATTTCATCATAAACTCGTATTTATTTTCATGAAATCATACTAAAGTTATTTTATTTTATTTTTATTTTTCCCTAATGAAACCATACTGAAGTTAAACTACCCTGCTCCGTCGTGATCATGACGTTCATAAAATTAAAAGATTGGAGCAATTATACTTGTAAATAGCCATTTGTGTAGTAAAAAATAGAACTTTCTCTAGAAGTGGAATCCTTGTCTTTTATACAGGGAATCAAAAAGGACTCTTTAAAATGACAACAAACGTAAAAGTTCCCATGCGAACTTGTCTTCCCCGAGGACTACATTTTTCGTTTTTTATTACCCGGTAATGGAGGAAGCGCATGTACGTTTCGTTGTTGACTTGCCTAGACCGTTTCCTTGTTCTGTAACGTGGAAAATTCTTTTTTACAACTTTTAAAATTATATCGATATCTTAAATTTTCGCATTGTATATTTATATTTTTATAATATAACATTGAATCTTCTAATACATTTTAAAAATATGTAGACAATTATGAGGGAGGATCCACTCAAACTTTTTATAGGGGAGAATTCACTTAAAACATCCTTAAACTAAATAAACTTTTAAATTTTACCGATCATAATACAAATATCGGCAAATAATCCTATGAACTAGGACTAGAAAAAGTTTGAGCTCAAAAATTCAAACCCCTTAGCTATTTATCAATAGAAATTGATTGATCTGATTTTGATAATAAACATCAATAATTAAAATTATATAGTAATTCATATATACATATAAGTGCCACAAATTTATAATGTATATTCTAGTTAGCAAAAGAAAAATAGTATATAATAATTTAATCAATTGCGCTCTGATAAAATTTGGATGTAATAATTAAAATACTATTGACCATATTTATAATAGAAACTATGTTTATTTTTTCATTTAAGTAATTCTTTTTTAGCATATTACTGTGGCATTTGTTAAGAACAATCAAAATTGTAGCAAGATCTTGAATTCCTAGAGATGCTAACATTAAAAATTTGTAAAAGACCAAACTCAGCAAATAATATTGTTGACCCAAGTCCTGCACGCTACCTTATCCCTAGCTTCCATACTTGGCTACTATCCACTATATTCTTATGTAACCAGTTACATTAGGCATTTGGCCTTTTCATTCCAAAGCTTTGCTCATGTTGTGTGTTTATTGAATATATTAGCAAATAATGCATTCGTGTTGTGTTTATAAAAAATATAAATAAAAAATTTTAAATTCCATAATGTAAGATAATATCAATAATATATGTTAAAAAAAATTAAAATTTAATAAATTTTTCAAAGAAAAAGTCTTCATTTTAGTAATAATAAATGTGGGTCAAATAAAAGGTATAATAAATTTTTTAAATAATAACAATCTTGAACAATTAAACTAATGAATAAATAGAACAACAGAAATAAATATAATAAAAAATGGTAACTATATAATTGAAAAGATTTATAAGTTATGAACGGTAGTTGAAAAATTTATGGATGCGAATATATTTAATAATTAAAAATTATAAGATATAAGTAGTTTAAAAAAATCTTTTTGTTTAATATATATATATATATGGGAAGTTCCATATGCAATAATATATGTTTTTATAGGAGAAATTATAAAAAATCTTTTAAATTTTGATTTAAGTGTGAATTGATCCTCTAAAATTTCAAAGTGAGGTTTTTAACTCATAAACTTTTATAAATTGATAAATAACTCTCATAAATCTTTTAAACTTTAATTTTGATGCGTAAATATTTTTTAAACTTTGATTTTAGAGTAAGATGTTTATGCAACAAAATCAACTCCTCATAGTTTAGAGGGTTGTTTCACATCAAAATTAAAGTTTAAGAGTTATAGGGTTGTTTTTGCTAATTTATTAAAGTTTATGAGGTTGAAAACCTCATTTTGAAAGTTTAGAGAACCAATTTACACCTAAATCAAAATTTATGAGAGCTTTTTGTATTTTTCTCTTATTTTATGTTTTTTTCACGAGTTAGAATGTGTAGTAGAATGATCACATTCTAGTGGTTTTGGAGCGTAATATTTTTTCTTTTAAACATTTTTTATTTTTTGGAGTAACTGTCACGCTCCGAAACGGTAAAGTTGTAATAGTTTCGCTGTGTAAACCATTTTAAGATAAAAGTTGACATTACAACCGCTATCCTAGACTTAATTTATACAAGACGTCTATGACTAATTTGTTTTGAAGTAAGCAGTTCATAATTTTAAATAAGTTATTTACTTAAAAAAGTAAGAAAATATATATATATACTAGAATTTAATTATTATAATTAATGTTTACAATATTTCATCGTAATTTATTTCTTAATTAATATATTATTCAGAAATGAAAAATTTTAAAATAAGAGCTTAGATCTTAAAAATATATATTTGTTCTTCCATTGTTTTTTCTTACTCTTCAAAATACAGCAATTGCTAGCTTTAGGGTAATTGTAAGCCGCTTTTTAGCTAGTACTTGCAACTACGTCTATAGAGATATGAGTAATCACAGTTCAGTAAATCAGGACGGAGAACTTAAAATTATATCACAAACACAAATAAGGTTATCAACTAAATTATTAGGTGCAATGCATGTTCAAGTAAATACCATCGTACGATATTATCTAGCTTGTCATGAGATTAGAAAAACTATCCCTATTCTAATCCAGGTTGAAAAGTTGTTGTTAATGTAATAACTCATAATCAATCCCAAGCTTGTGCAATAGAGACACCATTCCTCCCGTGACTACTTTTGAATAATTGACTTCACTCTTACCATGATTTCCTCATCTATCATTTAGTTCAACTAAGGATAAAGAAGGGACCCATTATGCTATCCAACGTTATTCCTTTCGAAAGGGTTGGTATTTGATCGGAGAATCCTAAGTTTCTCTTAATGAGTTGCTATGCAGGTCCGGTTTATGGTTATAAGTCATATTTTTATTAAGTCTAGTATAGGGTGATCAATCACTTCATAAAATATAAGTTAAAATAATAAACATAATCATAACATCACTCATAATAAAGTACATGTACACAGTCAACTATCTAATAGGCACAACTAAATATGATCTCAAATCTCCAAAATATAGCAATGTATTAATTTTAATTTACTAGGACTCCTCGCTTGCTCACTTGATGTCCAACTCGCTTAGGTCATTACCGATCGTCTCTATAATATTAATGTTGTCTCAGTTTTCATATAACTGTTATAGATTAGATTTTATCTTATAATACTTATTGTTATCTTTGGTTTAGGGTTTAATATGTCCAATGATTTAGGTTCTCAAATCTTTCACAATTATTCTAGGTTTGGGGTTAGGTTTGAGTTCAGTTTCCGCATCAATTTTTAAATTAGGTTCTAGTTCAATTTCTAAATACTATTTTATACACGAATCCTAGAAACTCGTTTCAATCAATAATATGAAATTAATCACATTATTTTCGAGTATACTAAATATTATAATTAACCTTAATCATTTTTTTTTATTCCACCCAGTACACTTAAATATTTATTAGTGTACCAAATTTACTCTTAATGTGAGAAATTTTTACATTTTTGATATAATTACCTAAATTTAAGTTTTCTATCATATTTATTATATATTCCTATTATTTATATAATATCAATTTTTATTTTAATGTTTTCTATTTATTATATTTTCAATAATTACATATTATGTATTATCATCTATTATATACATAATATATATCTAATATTTCTATCACTTTAATTATCATCTGCCAACATCAATTAACATTTCAAAATATCTAAATTCATCCTAAATAAGATTTTACACTTAATTACCATAATTTATAAAATTAACTTAAAATTTACTATTTTTTCTTATTACTTATTTATTATATAATTACTTTAATAATTACATCTAACACCTTAAAGGATACAAATATCATACTTCATCAGATTTGAACATCTTAAAACATATAATGATTTACTAAATTAGTAATTAACCATTTAATTACTTAATTAACAAAAAAATAACCCATTTTATGCATCATTTTAAGGCATAAAAATTATCTAAAAATTTCGAAAATTAATTTTTGAAAAAGGAATTTGTGACACTGTTCTATATCATCTAAGTAGTTTATACAAAAATTTTGGGCTCAAAACTATATTCTTAAGATTATTTATTTCTAAACCTAAATATGTTTGGTTTTCTTTAATTTTTTAAGGACCATATATCAAGGGATATATTTTCATCAAAATAATATTTTTTCCTAAAAACTACATACAAAAATATTCCAAAATAACAAGTTTCATAATTTTCTAAGAATATTTAATATTTTTACAAAATTAAATAAAATTGGGTTGAAAATCAGATTCACCTGTACAGGTAGCTCTGGCCATCGTCAATCGTCGTGGTCTTGTTGGTCGGTTTGGGCACTGCCATCATCACGTGGTGGTGGTGGCTGTCCATTTCTAGGTATTCGTTGGGTTTGAGTTCTCTTTAGAAGACCCAACTGTACAGTTTTTTTGTAATTTTTTATAAAACCTTAATTTTCTCTCAATTTTATCTCTCTCTAATTTTCTAAAATTCCAACCATCTAAAATGAGCTTTTGAAAACTTTGGGGTATTTATAAAAGTTTTGGGGAATTGTTGTGCATTAATTAGACAAGACAATTGCCTTATCTCTTTTTTTTTTTCACTTTTTATTTATTGCATTTTAATTGGTTGATTTTATTTCTTCAATTCTAGATTGTCACTACCACTTTCTGGAATTTTCCTCATCTTTTCTGATTTTTTTATTTTTCCTTAATTAATTATGAGTTTTCTTTAATTAATTATAAATTTTCTTAGTATATTTCGCATATTTTAAGTAATTACGTGTATTTTTACTTACATGTAAATTTATATATAGTACAAATAAATATTTCTAAATATTATTTAAGTTATTTTATGAGTTTTAGTATTCATATAATTTATCTCTAATAATCCGTTAATTATCGGATTGCATTTTACGCATTTTCAATAAATAACGAGTAATATACTTAAAATTTGAAAAATTTATATTCTTTTATTTTATTACTTATTTTCTTAAATTTAAACTTACGAAATCATTTTTATTAATATTTTTAGTTTTACTTTATGATTTAGGTTTAATTGGATCCTTTAACCGATCGGAATTTTGAATAGTTGGTTGTAGAGCTTATAGTAGCTTAGTTAATTTATTTATATTTTCATCTTAATTGGTAGTTTAGGAGGTAAATAAGGTATTTGCAAAAAATTATTACAGAAATCCGCCTCATATGAAATGTATTATGGTATGCTATTTCAATGTAAATTTTGAAAAAAAAAAAAGCACTAAAATTGCACATTAAAGCATATAATTTTAGTAGAAATTCAATTATATTGAAGTCGCATGCCTACATTGCAACTTTAAAGTTGCATTAAGGTTATGCAACTTCAATCAAACCAAATTTTTACTTTCTATTTATTGCATTTTAATTGGTTAATTTTATTTCTTCAATTCCAGATTGTTACGATGACTTTATAGAATTTTCCTCATTTTTTTTTATTTTTCTTTATTTTTTCTTAATTAATTATGAGTTTTCTTAATACATTTCGCGTATTTTAAGTAATTGCGTGTATTTTTAGCTACATGTAAATTCATATATTATACAAATAAATATTTCTAAATATTATTTAAGTTATTTTATGAGTTTTAGTATGCATATAATTTATTTCTAATAATTTGTTAATTATCGGATTACATTTTACGTATTTTCAATAAATAACGAGTAATATACTTAAAATTTGAAAATTTTATATTCTTTTATTTTATTACTTATTTTCTTAAATTTAAACTTACGAGATCATTTTTACTAATATTTTTAGTTTTACTTTATGATTTAGATTTGATGGGATCCTTTAACCAATCGGAACCTCGAGTAGTCGATTGTAGAGCTTACAGTAACTTAGTTAATTTATTTATATTTTGATTTTAATTGGCAATTTAGTAAGTAAATAAGGCATTTGCAAAAAATTAGTACAGAGATACGCTTCATACGAAACATATTATGGTATGCGAATTCAATGTAAATTTTGAAAAAAAAAATGCACTAAAATTGCATATTAGGGCATAATTTTAATATAAATTCAGTTATATTAAAGTCGCATGCTCGCTATGCAACTTTAGTTACAATGAAGGTGCATTGGGGTTATGCAACTTCAATCTAACCAAATTTCTATTAAAGTTACATTCCTCTCCATGCAACTTTAGTCTCAACATATATGTACACATTTCTAGTGCTCTCCTCATTATTGTACTCTCAAAATCTCTTTTCAAGTGCAAAATTTTGTCTCTCTCTCATATATTAGTGATCAAATACTCTTGATATTGCATGAATTGGTTAATATCATTTTACCCATCTTTTTAAGTATTTGTTTTTAATGTTGTTCTGATATTATTTATTTTTTTTGTTGTGTAATTTTAGAAAATATAAGTATTTATATTGTATTGAAAAATTTGCATTTACATTAAATAAAATGCATCGGCGGTCTAAAAGTCGTTGAAGTAGATTGAGATTATAGCCTGTTGATGATTGTTGGTGCAATATTGTTTATATAATGCGAGTCTAAAGATAGTGCAAGATGTCTTATTCATACTGAGTTTCATTTTAGATTGTCATCATTTGGAAAATCGATGTCTTCTGATAATCTAAAGGCTGTGAAGTCCGAAAACTTGGAAATAATTAAAATAATAAATTTATTATTGAAATTCCACGTTGTTCCCCTCTTGGTTCCTCAGTAGTTGTATTGTACATTAGTCGGGAGGCACAAAAAGAAAAAGAAAAAGAAAAAAGAAAACTCCTAACTATTTAAGAGTATGCAATTTAGGTGATAATTTTTTATATTCTTGATAAACTTTATTTTTCTCTCGTTTTCATAAATGATAGATTTTGATACGAGATGTATCTTTCATTTTATGAGAAACGCTCCATGCTACTTCCCAAATTAACTGTTAAAAGTCAATGATTTCTTATCCCATGTCTTTTACCTTAACCTTACTTTTTCTATACTATATCCAACTCTCCTATCAACCTAAAATCATTAATTTAGTATAATTGAGTATTTTCTTTAGTATTTGTAGAGTTTTGCATAGGTGGTCTTAATTCAATGGTGTAATTTTATATTAGGAAGGAATTTGATGTTATACATTCATGTTTTAAAATAAAATAATTTTTAGGGGTTATATAAAGGATTTAATAAAGCAAAATTATTTAAAATGGTTATACAAATATATATAAACAAACTCTTTCTTAAAAAAGAATCACAATTTATAATTTTTAATACCTATAAAACAAATTATAGAGATCCGCTAATTACTTTATAATATCGGTATCTTTTTTAAAATATTAGTAATGTGGGTGATATCATTCTCAAATTAATATAAACAAAAACAACAGGTTGAAACGTGGCCATTTACTGTTCAGAGAATGGAAAAGAATAATTAAAAAATGCACAATTGAAGGAACTGCGATAGAGATTGTAGATGACTTTTATCGGCGTACAACGACATGACCATTGACGACAACGAACAAGTTGCCACGCTAACCTGCCTAGACCGTTTCCTTGTTCTGTAACGTGGAAAATTGTTTTTTACAACTTTTAAAATTATATCGATATCTTAAATTTTCGTATGGAATATTTACATTTTTATAATATAATATTGAATCTTCTAATACATTTTAAAAAAAAATGTAAAATGTAGACATTTACGAGGGAGGATCCACTTAAACATCCTTTCAAACTTTTTATAAGGGAGGATTCACATAAAACATCTTTAAACTATATAAACTTTTAAATTTTACTGATCGATAAATAATCCTATGAATTAGGACTAGAAAAAGTTTCTCAAATTGAGCTAAAAAATTTAAATCCCTTAACTATTTATCAATAGAAATTGATGATTTGATTTTGATAATAAACATCAATAAGTAAAATTATATAGTAATTGATATATACATATGAGTACCACATGTTTATAATGTATATTCTGGTTAGCAAAAGAAAAATAGTATACAATAATTTAATCGGTTGCGCTCTAATAAAATTTGGATGTAATAATAAAATACTATTAACTATATTTATTGGACTTTGACTAATTCAAATCTAACATGTTTTGTTTGGTTTATCATTAAGCTAGCTAAATTGCGATCCAGATGCACTAGAAAAGAGGGAAGTGTATCTCAAGATAACCCACCTTGTACGTTTTACTCAACAAACCACAAAGAAGTTGCCATGTGAATTTTCCTTCATCAAAGACTACTGTTTCTGTGTTTTTCAATTTTTAATTTCTTGACGTAGAGAAAGCGCGATTCCGTTTCTTTGTTGACTTAGACTAACTCGGCTCCACTAGGATTTGTTTAGCTGTCACCCTGTGGAAATCAAATCTTACCACATACACACATAATTATAATTGTATATATATATATATATATATTATTCCTACAAGACCGACTGGAACAGAAACGATATTTATTTTTTCGTGTAAGTAATTCTTTTTTAGCAAATTACTGCTGCGTTTCTTAAGAAAAAATCAAAATTGTAGCAAGGTCTTGAATTACTAAAGATGTTAACATTAAAATTTGTAATAGACCAAACTCAGCAAATAATATACTTGACCTAAGTCCTGCATGCTACCTTATCTATAGCTTCCATACTTAGCTGCTATCCACTATATTCTTTAGTAGCCAGTTACATTAGGCAACTCCCCTTTTCATTCCACAGCTTTGCCCAATGGGTAGTCCTCCCAAATGTCTCCGTTTATCCAATCGCAAGCACCACCTTTTCCCTACCGTCCCCATCGCCTAACTCTATATGAAAGGCATGCGGGCATTTTATTAATAGGATAAATTACGGATTGAGACTCCGCCGGCTATATTCATATCTTTTTCATAAACTGTATAGTTATTTTATTACATATTTACTTGGATGGAATAGTCATCCAATTCCTTTTTTATTTCATATGAAATTATTATTACGGTGTTTAGTTGAGCTTTAGATGTCAAATGAGTACTTGTGAATTGTTATTAAGCAAAACATTGAATAGCAATTCATGTTCCCATCCTCATGAGTTGATGTTCAATGTCTATTTATTATCTTTACCATAAATGCCCCTAGTCTTGTAAAGATCACTCCATCACTCCTAAAGAAAAGGGATTAAATGGTTATTTTTGTTATTCCTGTTTAATCCTTTTTGTTGTTTGACATCAAATAAGTAATGAAATGAATATGTAATAATTAGAGTTATTCATCAAATCAAGTTGAACCGAATTGTACGGAGTTGCAAGATGCGGTTCTTTAATATTTCAATTCAATTTGGAGAACTTCCAAATGATTCACAATTCGATTTGGAGAGTCGGGCCAAGTTGAACTGAGCCGCTTGAAACCAAACAGAACTACTTCTTATTGAAAAATCTATAATGTGTAATGTTGTTTTAGATTTAAATCCTTTGAATGTTTTATTCTAATCTTAACCATTTTTATTTTGTTATTACTCGTTTCATTGTTAACCTTTATAATACACACATTTTCCTTCAGTATTGTCTCTTATATGCCTTCACTTCATTTATGGTACAATATTCTCAAGAAATAATTTTATGTGGCTTTTATTTTTGTGTATTGTACTTTAATTTGGATATTGATATTAGTTGAAAACTTCAATAACTATTAATGATATAAAAAAGAAATCGATGCTTTCAAAAAGTAGTTCGAGTTGAATTGAACCACATTTAAAATTGTTCGGTTCAAAACCTTAAATTGTTAGAAGATGTTCGATTGATTAAGTGTTTGAATTGAACTATTTAAAATGTACTTCGATTTGGTTCAATCCGTAAACCGAACTAAATCCAACAATGAGAACCTCTAGTAATAATTATTATGTATCATTTCATTTTTATTGAATTCTAATTTAGATTTCTCCCTTATTCCATAGGCTGGAGTGAACGTGAAGTTTGGTGTATTACTTTTGTTTTAGTGAACGAACACGTAATGAGCTCGTAGTCTCTTTTAGGGTAGTTGAATTGTATTTTTTATCTGGTCTCAAACTTCTTATTTATATTATTTTATATCTAAATATAGGGAAATCATGAAATATAATTTAGTTTTTATTTAGCTTAACTATATATTATTATTTATTAAAAATAAGAAAACCTAAGTTCTATTTAAAATAAATATGCGACGAGCTTATTCGTGCGCGATCTTGAGTTATGCAATGAAAAGGCTCATCATAAGCGCCTATAGCGGTGGTGCTTTGCCGTCGAAGGTTGCCATTCAAAGAAGCCCAATTCTAACAAAAGAGAGACGATGATTAGATTACAAGATATAATTTATAGTTTTCCAGTATTTTGAAGACTGTTATGTAAGAAATTCTCTAAATTACGTATACAAAATTTTAGAACATTGTATTCAAATAAGCGATTAAATTAGGTGCACCAGTATTGGTCATAATCATTATTAAAATACTACATTAATGTCGATGCATGTGATTAGATGTTTCTCTTCTTCTCGGCTTTTAATGGAATTACACAAGTAAGCTCTTTGTCAAAAGATAAGCAGTGAAGGCCGGATCTAGTCTATACATAATAATTCACTAGGAGTCTCTTGTTCCGAGCTAACTGTTTTGGTTCAAGGAAGCTGTCTATTTATATATTTAAATAAAGTGGAAATGGGCTTAATTAAATGAATAAATTAGCCTAACTAATATATCTTGTCAAATTATAAATATTCAATCTTAACTCTAAGTAATTAATGGAAGTCGGATAAATTGAAAATTTTTCTTGCATATTATCTACAGACACGTGTATATATATACTAGCAGATGTGCATTTATGCCAAATAAAATTGTATTTTATAATTAATGACATACTAAATTACTGTAATATTGGCATTCGATTTCCTTTTATTTCATGTTATCTTAATGTAAGATTTTAAGAGAGAGAAAAATATTACATATTTATTAGTTGCTATTTTAAAAGATGAATTTAAAGTATGTTTCATGGATTGAAAAAATAACTTACAGGATATGAGTGATGAAACAACAATTAAAATGAATGATGGGAGAATATGGAATGTTGAATAATAGTAACTAAAATTAAAATATAAAATAATGAAGACACTAACTTTGGTATTTATGGGTAGTTATTAATGCCTTTTTGCTTTTATAATATACTAGCGGATGAAGTATTTGCATGGTATTTGCAAAATATATATATATATAAAGTTTAGACTCTGTAATATAAGATAACATCAATAATATATGTTAGAAAAATCAAATTTAATAAATTTTTCAAATAAAAAGTCCTTACTAGAGTAATAAATGTTGGTCAAATAAAAAGCATAATAAATTTTTTAAATAATAGTAATTTTGGACAATTAAAATAATAAATAAATAAATAATAAAAATAAGTATAATAAAAAATGGTAACTATATAGTTGAAAAAATTTATAAGTTATGAGTGGTAGTTGAAAAGTTTATAAAATGTGAATATATTTAAGGATTAAAAATTATAAGATATAAATAGTTTAAGAAAATTTTTCTCTTTAATATAGTAAATATGATATATATATATATATATATATGGGGAGTTCCATATGCAGTAATATATGTTTTTTTTTTTTTTATGTTTTTGTTACAGGTTAGAATGTGTAGTAGAGTGATCACATTCTAGTGGTTTTGGAGAGTAACTTTTTTTTTCTTCTAAACAAATTTTTTTTTTTGGAGCAACTTAGTTAATTTATTTATATTTCGATCTTAATTGGGAGTTTAGTAAGTGAATAGGGCATTTGCAAAAAAGTAGTATAGAAATAATTTCTTAGTATTCTCATACTAATTTTTTCCAAGTGTCATACTAAACTCTGTTAATAGGATAATAAGTTATTTTGAATGAACCAATCTAATATGACATGAATATACTTTCCAAGATATATTTCACTGTTAGAGCTAGATATTCCATAGGTAGAACCATTACATTTAATAAACTCATCAAATTTCTCTCAAATAATGCATTATATATACATACATAACACATTAGAATATTATAAATTAAGTAGTTGAAATTTTTCAATAAAAAATATATATTTTGGTGAGATTTCGTCATAAACTCGTATTTATTTTCATGAAACCATGCTAACCTTTTCTTTTCTTTTCTTTTCTTTTTTTTTTTTTAATTTTTTCCAAATGAAACCGTAGTGAAGTTAAACTAGCCTATTCCGTCACCATAAGGACTTTTGTAAAATTAACAGATTGGAGCAATTATACTTGTAAATTCCCATTTGTAGTTAAAACTTTCTCTAGAAGTGGAATCCTTGTCTTTTTACAGGGAATGAAAAAGGACTTTTTTTAAATGACAACAAACCCACAAGTTGCCGTGCGAACTTGTCTTCCGCGAAAGCTCCTGTTTCCTTTTTTCGTTTTTTGTTACCCAATAATGAAGAAAGCGCCTCTGTTTTTCGTTGTCGACTCAAACCTAGTTTGTCGTTTCTTATTACCCCGATGATGGAGAAAGTGCGTCTACATTTCGTTGTTGACTCAAACCAAGTAAGTCCGACTCCCAGTCACTGGATGTGTTTCCCGCCCAACCCACAACACCCCCCCCCCCCCCCTTTCTCCCTTGTTCGCTCTATAAAACATCAACATAGAACGAATATCAAACCTCCGAGCTCCTTTGTTGTGCATTTCCTTTCTCCGTCTTTTGCACCGATGGAAACTTAAATGACCTTTGCCTAATTTTCGTCTGAGTAAGGATCGAATCGTCCAGCAAATTTGGCCCGCCAAAAGAAAAACAAAAAGGGAAGAAAAAAACAGCAGTCCTTTGAAGAGCTATGCTCGAATTCAGGACATAGGTAAGTATAAGATCGCTGTTTTTCCGGAAAACAATTTCCTCAAACTTTTAATGTCTTAACTTCTGATGAGTCTTAACTTTTTATATCGTGCTCCGGTTTCACTTCCGTTTCTATTTTTCTATTATATATTTTCCTTTGCAAGATGCTTTAACACACAATATATATAGAATTAACGTCTTAGATGTTGAAAAAATTAATAATTCATGACTCAAATAATGTTGTTAAATCTAATATCTTAACTTGATCTTTGTTACTGTATTTACTACCTCCATTAGTACCTTAACTCTGCTTATAGCATAACTAATTAGATATCCTTCTTTTCAAATGAAACCAACACAATGCTATTAGTGATTTTTTTTTTGTTCATTTATATTATATATTACAATATATAGCCAATCCATCGTACTGAAAGAATAATACCTATACTATTAGATTATAAGGACCTTGATGGTATAATTGAATGTAAACATTTATGTAATCGATTTAACTAAAATTAAATGAAAAAGAAAAAAAAAGAGAGAAGAAACCTAATGGCATGTCTAATTTGTGGGATAGAATTGGGTAGGAATAAAATTACTAATTCTTAAGGATTGGATATATAAATAATAGCTATTACCTTTCTTAATCACACTTGTATTGATATGAGTAATTGTTGTTCTTAAATCTTTGCTTGCAAAGTCTTTAGGTGAGCCTAGATTGCATGGTGGGCTAATGGGCTTATGATCCATTGTGATGAACCTACACAAGGAACGCTAGAGTAAGTGGATATTGAATATTAAAGGTTATTTCGGTATAGTCACTTCGATACCTAAATTAACCTATGGATGATGATAAAGCTCATAATAAGTAAAATGAGTCTTTTGGCCACTGAAGGTAAGACTAAGACTAACTTGAAGGATTAAGAAAGCATTATTATACAAAAGGAACATGAGACTATTTTTAGATAGAGGGCCAATAAGTGGGAGATTCGAGATCTATTGTCTTGAGTGTTATGCCTTGAAATGATAGGACCTTCCAATAGGCCTTTAGGCATAGAGGTGGTCTTAGAGCCTTGGCTTCTCCTATTTGAAGCTTTTGAGGCAGTATAGAATCCTTTATCCTTAAGATGCATTGGAGATATTTCGAATCGGACTGTGCTGGGTATCTTGACTATGATGTGTGATCTTCTTTTAGAGAATTGGGGATGTCCGGCTAGAGTTGCTTTATCTTAGGTGCCCCTGGAAGGGAATCGTGGGTCTTTTGCTAGACTAGGTCTAGCAATAAATTAGGGCTGTGATAGTATAAGTATATATCTAATAATAGAGCTGTGGTAGAAAGAACAAACAATATCACGAAAAAAAAAAAAAAATGAAAATGAATGCTTGACTAGTGTATGTGACTGTTGTGAGGTAGGTAATGTGTTGATGCATATGATATAGAGAAATATTCTCAAATGATTGGTTTCGTGTTTTTTATCATTTCTATTAATAATATCAATATACCCTTGTTCAAAGTTTGTCTTTATCGTTACAAATATACATTGCAACTTATCATATTAAGAATATGATGGGAAATGAATAAACGGTTTTTCTCTCTCTCCTGTGGTCACCGTTTACCCCCTCCATTTGTCTTTCTCTCCCGTCTAGTCATCTATCTCTCTCCTAAAGTTGTTTTCCTCCAACCATCTTTTGCTCTCCTCTAATCTCTCTCTCTCTCTCTCTCTCCTCCTAATGGTGTTTAGATGTGTTTGGATTGGGGAAAGGAGTCAAGTGTGGTTAGGGACAATATTAAGCAATTGAGGGGAATGATGGAGTGAAGGTTAGTTGTGGAATAAAAAATGAATAAACTTGCTGTAACTAATCTTTTTCGGTTATAGTTATTTACTATTTTGACGGATTTTTCATTATACTCAATACAAGTAAGTAAATGTTGCAGTATACTCTTTTTATGAAATAGAGGAAGCATAGCAATTACATTCATCCTCTATTTAGTAAAATGAATATAAAATATGAAGAACTTTTTTGAGGGAAATTTAATGAATATATATATTGGTAGAATATTTTTAAAACCATCAATGATTCACATGCTTCTTGATTTGTATGCTATGGACTTCACATCCTACCAACAAATTCATTATAAAGGGGTATAAATTAATCTAGCTAAAAATAGAAGTAATATGATGAATTTCTAAGATGATATACTTTTGGATATATTGTTTTTTAGAAACTAAAATAAAATTTAGAAGGGATGTATTAGGGGTTGCCCTATAGCCCCGTTAAAGTATTGATTGTTGAAAAAGCCTAAATGTAAGATGAATGGGGGTAAAAGTAGAAATTCAACAGATGAATTATCTAAATGTAATTATATGGTGCAATTATTTGTAAGTTACAAAACCATATATGGGGGTTGATGCTTGCCTACTGTCAAAAGATTAAGAAAGTTAGTAACCTGATGATAGGGCTCGATGAGCGGTAACCATGACTATAACAATCCCAACTCCTAAGGCAACAAAATTCCTTGTTGAGTAAGTTTTTATCGGCATAACGGTACCGAATTGAAGGCTTGTTGATCGATGGATAAAAGTTACTCTAAGGATAACAAATAAAAGCATGTCTTGATCTCAAAAATATTCTGTTATAATCTAAATTATAGTAAATAAGTCCAACTAAAAGTAAAAGAAGATGTCTGGATAGCCTTCGCAAAAGCTATTAACAATTGCTATTAAAAAGTGTCGATAGTTTTATTTTTGACTCTTATTTACTCTACTTTGGGATAATTTATTATAATTTAAAAATAACTGCATTATACAATTACTTTTATATAACTATACAATAGAATTCTCGAGGTGAAAGGAGATAAAAGCTACAAAATTTATTATTAATGTTTTGTTGCTTTTGTATTCGAGTACTTACAATTTATTTTTTTGGATTTGAGTTTTTGTATATTTGGAAGCGAGATAAATCTAGTAGAAAAACCTGAACTTTTATATTAAACTTGTTTTTTTTTTAATACTCTAATTTTTTAAATAAGGTAAATTACTATCTCTTTTATCGTAAGATAGTAGAATAACAATATAAGTATATTAATTTTTCATTTTATTTTTATTTTAGTGCTCAAACACATAACATTTGAGATTATATAGGATTATATATGAATTTTATCTTTTTCTTTTTTTTCATTTTGGTATTTTAACTTCTTAAGTGAAACAGATGGATATTCTTTATAATAACTTCTGTAAAAACATTATAAAAAAAATCCAAAAAATGACAATTAAGAATAATATATTCAAACAAATAAAAAAAAAAAGAGAGAATAGGTTTGGTTCTCATAAAAAGGACCAACACAAGATTGACTTTGTTGGCATGTATCTATTTTAATTCATTTTCAATTTTTTACTATATTATTATTGATAACTAATGATAATAATGCTATAATATGTGTCCTATTTTATTTGACAATATAAAATCTCACAAAATATGGATAGCATCAATAGAAGTTACATCAAATAAAATTTCAAGACCTAAGTTTATTCTTTGTTATTCACATTAACACGTCGGTTCCCATGTTTTCCTCTCAACAGAGAAATCAAGTTGACTTTCATTTTCATCACTTGAAGATATCTCATTCCAACTTCGCACGACTTAATGAAGAGAACTCGATCATTACCATCAAGATTAGCAGGGAACGGCAGCGGAGGAGAAGAAAGCAAATACGATGGATTATCATCATCCCCTGTCCAATCAAACCAATCATTTGGCAGGTGGTGGCTTTCCTCCTTAATGGAATTAGATTTTTTATTTTTATTATATTATTTAATTAAATGTATATTTAATAATGTTATTTTATTAAATTAATCATTGTAGATGTATCATATACTGGTATGTATTAGCTTAAGTAGTAACGGCTATAGAAAGTGAAAAATATCGACAATACATTTAGGTAAAATTTAATTTACCTTATATTAATTGTTTAATATAATTTTTTTTAGCTTCTTTAGGGCATAAGAGTTAATTCCAGCTGTGATGGGATGCTACGATTTTGGAACACCAGTGATAATTTTTATCGTGCCTTAATTCATAAGGGTTTCAGCAACTAATTTAAGTTTTAGACTTAGACTAAAATAAGGGTAAATTTTATCTTTATTTGTTATTATTAATTGATGGACACATATTAGCTTTCGAGTAGTACACAATAATCAATTTAATATATATATATATAATTAAATAATAGAGTCAAAATATTCAAAATTAAAAAATAGAAAACAAACATATAGAAATTATTACTATTACCCAAAATCCTCATTTTCACGAATTCCACTACCTCCTCTTCCTTGGCCGTTGTCCTCGTTGTATTTTTGGCAATCAAACCCAAAAACCCCAAAGCTTTTGTTGCTTGCGGTGAATCCGAATAAAGTGGGAATGAGCTTTCAGCAGCGGCTATATTGTTACACTCAGATCACACATGCTAAAATAAACAACCACAGCTAACTGTCTAACTACTTCTATATCTTGCTAACAATAATCGCTGTTATTAAGAAGAAAATTAACGGTAATCGCCTATTTTCTTTAGGGATAAAAAGCTGAAGATGGACCAAAAGTGTAACTCAAAAGAAGCATTGACCAACAACTGCTCGCTGTCATTAGAAGCAACAAAATCTGCCGCATATGACGTTTTTCTGAGTTTCAAAGGAAATATACGAAACGGATTCGTGTCCCATCTATATGAACGCTTGAAAAATGTTGGTTTTAATGTTTTCAAGGATGATGCTGAACTGGATGAAGGAGATATCATTTTGGAACAACTTAAGATGGCCATCAATAACTCGAGAATATGCATTCCTATTTTTTCTAAAGACTACGCTTCTAGTAAGGCCTGTCTTCGAGAACTTTCACATATGGTTTTGGAGTGTAATGGAAAGCACATCGTTCCCATATTTTATGATGTTCAAGCTACCGATGTTGAACTGAAGACGGACTTATATAAGAGTGCTCTAAAGGCTTATGAAGGGAAAGTTGGGCAAGAAGAACTTCAGAAGTGGGAGAAGGCACTTCTGGAAGTGAGCACAATATTGGCATATAACATTGTCGGAAAAAAGTAAGTGCATCCATTCATCGCATTAATATAACTTATATTTTTTAAGGAAACATTGAGTTAGATATTAAGAAACATGTTATGTATATTCGCATAGCTTCCAGGTGAATAGTTTTCTTACTATGTTTTTTTTTTTTTTTTTTTTTTTTATAAAAATGCAATCCTATAGATTGTTATTTTTCCTCAATTTTGTGTAGTCCAATTTTCTATCGCTTTTAACGAGACCTAGATGAGGATCTAAAATGAAGGTAAAAAAAAGTGCTAGTCTATGGATTCCTTGGAATTCTGTAACTTCTAGGAAGGAGAAATCGAATTTCGAGTATTAGAAAGTTATCATGTTATTTTTTTTTTTTATCTCATCAGCATTATATTCTCACTAAATGAATTAGAATGATGATGTGAATTAGATTCCCAAACAAGGCATACATGTAACAAAAATATGAAATGTCGTACTAGTACTAAGTCATTCTCTTAGATGAAACTCAATGATCCTTTCCATGTAGTGAGGAATACAAAACCATCATATAGCCATAAGTTTTGTTTGCACATTAAATTTAATTTAATAGTAGGTAAAAGCCCTTACAATATAATAGTACATATTGTTGGCCAACATAATAATAGCAATTATATGACTCAAAATTCTATCTCACCTAATGCCGCTTTTACCTAGCCTTTTAAACATCCTAAATTATAAGAGAAGGCCAAAAGGCTTAAATTTTTTTAGTCCAGTGATTACTATAGTATAGAAAAATAAAGGCAATAAAATTTAATTGGTTTAAGAAAATTGAGCATAGAATAAAATTTTGTAATTTAATGTATGAGGGGTTGAGGAATCACATTGTTCATTTTTCCGTTTGCCGTTGCATTTACTTTCATGTATGTAAGTGTACTAGGACTCACGATTTATTTACCTCAGCTTCATGTCCAAGGTTTGATTTCATTAAGTTTCTTCTTCAACTATTATTTTGTGAGGAATTATATGGTAATACATAGTTTTAGTATATTGACTTTTGGAATTGATTGAGATAGATATACGAATTGCATAACTTTTGACATTATTTTATTTACATGGCAGCGAAGCTGATGAAATTACAGCAATTACTCGAAATGTTTTGAATCGATTGAGGCCTAGGCATCAAAATTATACCAATGATCTTGTTGGGATTGATGATGAAGTGGAGCATGTTATCAAATTGTTACAATTAAACACCGATGGTTGTCGTATCATCGGGCTCTGTGGAATGGGGGGCATTGGTAAGACAACTCTTGCCAGGGTTGTGTTCAATCGTCTCCTTTCTAACTTTAACAATTGTTGCACCTTTATTGCAAATGTTCGAGAAGGAGTACAAAATAATGAGCTTGTAAAGTTGCAACGACAATTATACAAGGACCTCATTGACGCTAACCATTCGGATGCAATTGACAACATTAATAGTGGAATCAACAAGATAAAAATGGGACTACAGAACAAGAAATTTCTTCTTGTTTTGGATGATATGGATGAAACACATAAGTTGGAAAGCTTTGTTGGAGATCTTTCAAGGCTTTCCAATGGAAGTAGGATCATTATCACTACTAGAGATGAAAGGGTTTTGGAAGCTATAGAGAAAGATCTCATACGACCAACGAATAATGGTCGAGCTCTTGTTGACATTTATCGAGTACAAGAATTGGATGATGATCGAGCTCTTCAGCTTTTTAGTAGGTGTGCTTTTCAAAAGGACTCACCTCCACAGAAATTCAAGGCCCTTTCGAAGGAGTTTGTTTCCTCTTTGGGAGGTCTTCCATTGGCTCTTGAGGTTAATGGTTCCTATTTACGTGGTCGTGAAGATAAAGCTTGGAAAGACTCAATTAAAATGTTAAAGGAAACCCCTTGTAGGAAAATTCAAACTTCTTTGATGAGAAGTTACAATGAACTAAACAAAGAGGAACGACAAATCTTTTTGGATATAGCTTGTTACCCAGGTAGATTAGAGAAAAAAGGAGCTTACTACATGTGGCAAGATCATTGGTATCCAGATCTCTCAATAGAAAATCTTGTTAATCGATCATTAGTAAAAGTTGTAACGGTAAAAGAATTTTTCTGTATTGAGTTTGAGTGCTTATGGATGCATGACGTGTTGAAAGATTTTGGGAGGGACATTATTCGAGAGGAACGTCAAAGACATGGAAACGAAGTTAAAAGATTCTTGCGTATTGGTGAAGATTTTGGCAGAATACCAAACGAGGTAATGGTTTGAACTTCATCTATTTTTCTAGACGCTAAGGTGGTAGTGAGTACTTAATTTAAAAAACACCTTACTTTTCAAAATTTTAATTTAATTATCAAATCAAATCAAATTATTCTATTCAATTACTCCTTTATAAGTGTGAGTGTGTAAAGCTGTTGCATTCATCTCGCATATAAAGCTAGATAAAGAAAAATATAAAATTTGAAGTGTAGCAAAAAATCCATTTGAATTTTGGAGACTAGATTGGACTGGCTTTTGGCTATATGATCCAATCATTAAATAACGAAATTGATCTATCTTTCTTATTTGACTAGATACAGTTCTTAATTAATCAACATCCTTCTAAAAACCGTACAGATGATATCGCATTTCTGTTGGGATTTATACAAGCGTTTTTTTTTTTTTTTTGCAGGAAAGGAAATATGTGGAAATGCTTCAGATGGATTTTCGTTTTGGGACGATTACCCGTGAGGATTTACTAGGTTTTGAAAATGTGAGGTTTTTGAGACTCTGTGCACGTGAAATCATAGGAGACTTTAAGGGGCTTCTCCCAAACTTAAGATGGATTTGCATGACGGAGGTCGAGCACATCATGGTGACCAATTTCGATGCAGAAAATTTAGTTGTTCTACAGCTTAAATCTCCCCGTCTTAGAGTTATAAAAGGGCATTGGTGGAACCAAATGAAGGTATGGTGTGATGATATATTTTTATAGAAGGAAGTGCATGACTATGAGTGCTTTTGCATCGATGACCATGGCATGGTTGTCATTCACCCTCGTTTCTTTAATATTCGCTTTTCTTGCAGGCACATAATAAACTTAAAGTTCTAGAGATCTTCGGTTGTTCCAAAATGGAGCGGACACCAAGTTTCAGGGAATTTTTAGGTTTAGAAGTATTGATTCTGGGTTGGTCAGGACGCTTAGTCGAACTTGACAGTTCCATCGAAGAGTTGAAAAAACTGACTCATCTTTATATGAAATATTCCCTTGCATGCTTGCCCCCGGTCATCGGTAATGCAAAAGCTTTGGAAGAAATTCTATTGAGAGGATGCAATCAAAAATTCGAATTGCCATGCTCAGTTGGTAATCTCAAAAATCTATCACGACTTCATCTTGTCAATTTAAAGATGGAAGTACTCCCAGCTTCGATTGGAAACTTATTATCTTTACGTGAGCTGGATCTATCAGATACGTATATCAGTGAATTACCAGATGCAGTTGGACAGCTAAAGGAATTGAGAGTGTTGAGGATGAATAATTGTAGAATAAGAAAGTTGCCGACTATTATTGGGAGGTTGAGAAAGCTTGAAGAGTTGGAAGCCCAACTTTGTAGGGAATTCGAAGGGGATATTACAAGTGAAATCAGCGAATTGTCCCGCTTAAGAATCTTGAATTTGAGAAAAACTCCCATATGTAGATTGCCAAAGGTTCCCTCAAGTTTGACACATTTATTCATCTACTCTTACGAAGGGCAGATTGAAATATACTCGGATGTCCTGCTTCAGCTAGATAAAGTCGTTGAATTAGAATTATGTTGCGAATGTGGTGATAATCCTTTCAATGTTCCCTATGGCCAAGTTGATCACAAGCGCTTAGATTTTCAGAGTATTTGGAGATTATCTATGCTTGAGAAGTTGCATTTGTGCATTCCATATGTCATAATTGGATTGGAGATTGTGAATGGACTTCCTTGGCTAAAGGAGTTAAGGTTATCTTTTGCAGTACTCCAGGACCGTCTGCAACTTCTATCGACGCTATCACTTTTGACTTTGGATCGTTGTAAGTTTCCACATGGAATTCTAGATATCTCGCATGCGAAGAAGTTGACGGAATTAAAAATTTTAGGAGGTGACGATCTATGTGAGATTCGAGGTCTAAGTGAATTGGATTCCTTGATGACACTAAAACTTGAAGGCTGCAATGGGTTGAAAGAAATTCCAGATCTGTCAAAATCGAATAGTCTGTCTCGTTTAGTATTGAGTGACTGTGGCAAATTAGTAAGCCTGAGGATTGATGAACTCGAGTCTTTAGAGACATTACACATAGAAAATTTAAGAAGTCTATCTTCATTGATAGTGTGGGGTTGTAAGAATTTACAGGCCATAATTGGATATGATGGACTAGAGTCTTTGACTGAATTATCCATAAAAGATTGTAAGAATCTGAAGAGGATATTGCACAGGTCTGAATTATCCATGAAGTTACGCAGTCTGAAATGCTTGTCACTTTCCTATTACGAAGGCCTCGTATCGACCGCGGTTCTCGCAATGTTGAAGTCCTTGGAGGAAGTCCGTATTTTCCGATGCGATTCTTTGGAATTGGATCCCGATGACCTCGTCAGGTTGTTGAACGATACAAAGAGTGTACATATTAGGGAGTGCAGTAAACTGCCTCCTATCATAAAAGAAGATGAATCGAGTTGCCAGATGGACATATTCTATGCTAGGTCAGTCATACAATAATATATTTCCACTTTTTGTATCATAGGTTAATTTTATTTTATTTATCGGTAATATTTCTTTTTGTCCGTCCTTTTTTCCAATGGAGGAAGGGGATTTTTTTTAGCTTCACAATTTTAGTCTTTCCTTTGTTTCAATTAGATAAACTGATCGATTTTTAGCGATCTCGTTTATTACTGCTTAATTTTTCTTATTCCAATTAAAAATTTTGGACAATTATTTTATTTAACTAATTATTGAGTGTTTTGTTTCATAGTATAAATCAATTTGATAAAACTGTAGCTTCCCTTTTAAATCAACAATCATCATTTTTAGGTTTGCATTCCGCATGTTTGCTGATATGCCTCTACCATTTGTCACAGATCATTGAACATAGAAACCTCTATTTGTTCCTTTTAGCCTACAAAAGATATTTTTTTATCGTTTACTTTATAGTTTCAGTTTTGTCTTGTTTGAGATAGATATTGTGATTAGTTTTTCAAAAGGAAAATTTGACTGATTTATTGGCTAACTATTTCATCTTTTTCTCTAGGAGTATTAGAATTTTTATTTATTTATTTTTATTTTATTACCTGAACTTTAAATTTGTTTGTTTTAATAGCTTATCTTTTTAAATAAAATAAATTAGTATTTCTATTACAACGATCGTGATCATAAGATAGTAGGATAATAATATATATATATCAACTTTAATATTATTTTCATTTTACTACTCAAACTTTATTTTTATTTATTTTTTATACTTCAATTTTTCAAAGTGAACGAAATATGTATTCTTTCTAATAATCTTTATAAAAATATTATAAAATCAATAAGTAATAATGAATAATGACAACGAATTAAAAAATAAAAAAGCACCAGAGTACTTGTTAATTATTATTTTGTTGATTTTTTATAATATTTTGTACAGAGTTTATTATGAAAAAATTATTTATTTGTTTCACTTTAAAAATTGAAGTATCAAAATAAAAAGAAATAAAGTTTGAGTACTAAAATAAAAAAAAAAAAGTTGATATATTTATAGTATTATTCTATTATATTACGATAACAATCATAATAACATATATATTAATTTATTTCATTTAAAAATAAAGTACCGATTTCATTAAAATAAAGGAGGTGGATAAAGAAGCTCCTAAAATAAAGGCAAACTTTATAAGTGATGCTTCCTGTTCACCGTTTTAACTGGATTGGTCCGTTCTTTATTTCACCATTTATTTACATATTTTAAAATCTAAACCATTGAGTTTAAAAAATTTGTTTAATAATTTAGATTTAAAAGAATGTAAATCAAGGTGAAATAAATAGTTGTATCAGTACTGTAAAAATTAAATACCGGATTGTAGAAAAATCCTTTGGAAAGGTGTGTTTCTATTCAAATGTAACATTGTTTGTCCTTAGCCATTGGTTTTGTATTGGTTGAAGCTGTTGGGTTTACATGATAGTTGAGATTTTTTTTCTTTATTTTTTTGCTTTTTTTTCTCCATAAAGGTGACAATTGGTTTGAAGGTTTTTTATTTTAGTAAAAAATAACAATTAATGTAGTTTTTTAACGGCACTATTATTAAGTAGGTTAAATTGAAAAGAGAGGATTATAGAAAAGCTTATAAAATAATATATTATAAATAGAAAATATTTTACAGCCCCATTTTCTTTTTTAACGAGACAAATTAAATCATCCATGGCACCTTAAATTTATATTAATTCAAGTTAAACCATTCAACTAATTGATTTTTAACCGATATAGATTTAATGGATTCTTCGAATCGTGAAAATTGTAATTTTTAAATATATGATGACTTGTAATATCCTTGAAAAATTATGAGAATACAGGATAATAAAAGTTTGAGAAGAAAATTCTTCCTTGTTGTACTTAGAGTTCTTCTTCCCTCCTCCTACCACCAAAATTCACTACTCCTAGTCCTCGTCAAAGACCACCTTAAATTCAAATGCAATTCGACATTGTCCATATTCTTTTTTCATACTTTTCAGACGAAGAAGAAGAAGAAGAAGGAGTGGACTTACACGGTGGGCTGTGATATGAAAATGAAACTATTGAGATGGCGCCAAAACAAGGTGGCGGAGCCTCAAGTCGATCACCCGTCACCGAGAAAGATGATCCCGAGGTGGGTGAAATGGACGGTGGGTAAGATGGTTGGAAAGTGCAGAAGGAAAGTGAAGCAAGATCGGGACCGTCGGATGGAAGGGACGTGTGACCATCCTGATTCCTCGGCGACGGTTTTGGACGAGTCTGGTAAGTATTCATAGAATTCTTGTTCATTCCGTGGATGTCGCTCCTCGTGGTATACACATTTCCTTTCTTTCTTTCTTTTTTTTTTTTTTTTTTTTTAAGGTTGGGAAAATATTCCTTACATGTTGGCTTACCAGGGAATGGTAGGAAGGAATCCACGTTTAATCTCGGAGTTGCTTGTAGTCTCTTGCACATCCTTGGTGCAAGTAAGGACGAACTTAATAAGATGAAGGAGTTATGCGCAGAAATGGACACGAGTCTTGAAAAGATGAAAGCAGTCACGCGAAGGAAGGAGGAGGATTCTCTCTACGAGTTACTCACTTCAAAGAGTTGTGCTGTTTCTTGTTCGACCGATATGAAAGAAGAACCGAGTTGTAGCAGTCAGCATTTCGGGCGATTACAGTCAGAACCGCGTTTTCGTTCGGAACAGGTGACTTTTACTGCATGTGAGCCCGGTAAGAACGATAAAGCCAGACCAGAATGTACGAAGGGAATGGAGGAGCTTGAGGCAGAACTTGAGACAGAGTTAGAGCGCTTGCTGGGTGATGAAGGGCTTTCGAAATACTCGCAACAACATCATAGGGAAAAGGTATGTTTTCCATGACATGGTTCTTACTAGGTGCTTGATTCCTGTATCTATGATAAAATCTTGCTCGAATGCAGCTGATTATGTATGGATTGATTGAATTTCAGAAAATGGTAGAAGATACTGCTTGTTCTAGCAGTTGCGTGATCATGGAGGAAGTAATTGACCCTAAAGAACTAGAGCTGAAATTACATGAAGCTTTGGCTTCTAAACAGCAAGAACGAATAGAAGATCTCGAGGCTGCTTTACAATGTGCTGAAAACAAGCTCCGTGAGAAAGAGAAAGAGGTCTCATGGTGGAAGGACACCGCTCTAATCATTTCGCAGCATGGTGTGGAGCATTGACACGGTTTCGTGCAGCATAATACATCGATGTACTAGTGTTACAGTATTATTGGTAATTATACATTATTCATTTAAACATATAATGAATTATTACTGTTGAATTTTTTTTTTTTTTTAATTCTCAACATTTGGATGACCTTAAATATGAAAGTAACCTGTATATTGGAGCTTTACCTTGTGAGTGCACTTGCAAATAGGCTATTTGATGGCTAGCTTGTAAATATATCCATTTGCGTTCATTTGCTTCCGCCTTCAATGTAAATATATAAGGCACAATTGATACGAATTGTCATGGATAAACACATGGAACTCAGTATCACGCGTAACCAAGGGGTAAGTTCGAGTCGTAAGATGACCCGAAAGTTAAATGAAAGTCGAGGGTTTAGCAATCCTATGCACTAACTCCATGGATACGATATACCGTAGAACCACACGCGGACCTAAGACTTACTGGATGTGATGCACTGGTTTGAATGATAGGGTTACTTGCTACAATTTTTACTAAAAGGATTGATAAAAGCTAGTAAAGAGAGAGAGCTTTCCATGAGAAAAGACTTAAAAGGGGTTTTCATTAATATTATATATGTAAAACCCTGTACAAGTGCTCTATTTATATAAAAGGGGTAAAGTTATAAGCAAATGAATAAAAGGATGCCTTAGTGGCATTCTAGTAATTATAAATGAAATAAGAATGACAATTAAGGAAAATATAAGAACAAAAAGGAAATCTAAATAATTGTAAGTGAAATAGATAGCCAAGTGAGATCTTTAGGTGAGGGCTACTGCTTGGATTCCAAAGAGCTTTTGAAGACTTAGGGCTGTAATTTGGGTAGACTTGATTCTGGTTCTATCTTTGTCTAGGGTCGATCTGATATGCTAGGGTCGACCTAATGTTGCCGAGGCCGACTTCGAATGGTTAGTCCGACCTGACATGATAACATCGACCGGATATGGAAGTGGCCGAGTTAACATGTCATTGGTTGACCTTAGATGGACGGGTTGATCTGTCGTGGTCGTAACCGACCTATTTAATATATTTCGGCATCGCTGAGTTAATATGGAATAATCGGGTAGCCGCACCATGACCGAACAGATCTTGATCGAGCAAATCGATCTCAATAAGGTAGAGCGGTCGGGCAGTACATGACAGTTTTGTATAGCTGATCAAAGTAAACTCGGCAGAATAGATTAGAGCCGACTATAGTAGGGCAAAATGGGCTGAGTATAGCAAGGAAGATTGGGCAAAGCAGGGCACAAGTAGTAGGCCAGCATAGAACTTACAGAGTACATTGGGTTTTCCAATATTGCCATAGTTCATGGATAGGTCTATAGGAGAGCTCGATTAAAGTGAAACGAGTCGTACTCAGCATAATAGGGTGAACCCAACAGAGATGGGCAGGCCGTCCAATACGAATTGAGCTTACAAATAGGTCATCCAGTCGCGCGGAGCTTGCAAGTAAGCCTCCCATATGGTTCGAAATTTGGTGTGGCATCAGGTCGGTACCTGAAATCCTATCAATAACTGAGTTGAATATTGCCACTTGATGTTTGTGTGTGATAATGGATTAGATTGATAGTTAATTGAGCTGAGTTGAATCAAGGGCATGATATTAATCTCAAGCATGAACAAGGCATATTCTTGGTCTTCTTTTCGCTATTAATGAAAATTATGTGTTTTTCATTCAAATCATGTTAAAGATGGGTTCTCAAACAAAATTAATTAACGATCAAGGTCTTTTGACACTTAGTTAGGGTGTTGTTTAAATTAAGGTGTGGATAAGGTGTAAATGTGTTTATAATATTAAATTGGATCAACCTAATTTTGTATATTAAGTGTTTTTCCTTTTTTATTTTGAAAGTACACTTTCTATATTTATGCATATTTTCTAAATATTCACACAAATGTTATTAACTAGTGGATGTTTTTGTGCTCAAATAGGAACTTATATGTGTTCCGAGGATTATAGGTGAGAGTGATGTACAAGATGAGTAGCACATAAAGTCCCATTCAAGACTCTACTTGTAACTTGCCCTATAAGTACATATAGGTTTCTAAATTTTAGAAATTGAAATCTATCATATAGTATTGTGAACTACTTGAAACCTTTACTTATATGACATATAATTATAAGGTGCCTTATGAAATTTTCAAGTTTTTCCATAAAATTTCAACTTCATGCTTTCTTTTTACTAACAAAATTTAGTTATATTTTTTCTTTTTTCTTTTTATTCTTTTCAATGCCAAAAGAATAATATTCACAATTAATTAATAGTTCTAAATATGTATTTGAAAACAACCTTATATCACATTTTAAAAGCAATTTCCCTTTCATCTATCATTTAATAAAAAATTTATATATGTGAACAATAAAACAGAAGAGTACATGAACTAGAATTGTTCATAAAATAGAATCGAACCAAACTGAGAATCTCAATGGAACTGAACCATAAGATGTGGTTATTACAAATGATTTATTAAACAAATCAACTAGAACACACATATACCCTTAGGAGTAAGTGGATAATCCCGTTGTACAAGATATTCACTCGAATTTTACTTCATCAAATAAGTTTTGAGTGGATAATGAAGGTTACAGGGAAGGTTTTTTATAGCAATTTGTTGGAATTTGCTCTTGTAAGGTACGATACAAATATGGAATTAGGATGCCATGTCTCATCCAAGAACCTACTCTCATGTAGACAAGTTCTATGGTATTCCTATACCTACTTTCTAATGATTATGATTAAATAAAAAATTAATACTTTTACTTTTTGAATTTTCATTTTAAAGAAAATAACAATAAAAAAAACTCTAAGATTATATGTAATTTATATCTATTATCTAGTGCCTCTCTTTTTTTTCTTCTTCTTCGGTGAAAACCTCTCTCTTCTTTTACTATCTTTTTTTTTTTTTATCCCTATTCTTGTTTTGTTAACTCTAGTCAAGCGAGATCTTAAAAATATATTAGTGTATAACTTATCATTCAATATATTATATTAAAATTACTTACGTATAGTTCTTGTATTCTATGTATAACTATTTTATGATTTGATAAAAACTATATTTTAATGATTGAAAAATGACAAAAGAAATTTAATCATGACCTAATCAATGGTTTCAACATTTTTGGCTGCATAAGTATTCTCTATTTTACTTACCAATGATTTACATTATCTCAACTCAAGATGTGTTGTTACTTCTACAAATCGGCAAGTTTACTAACAATACAATTATAATTTTGATATTCATTATATATCCAATATAAAGTTTAGAATAAATATTAAAGAAAAAAATTACAGGTTTCGTAAGGTACCTTATATTATATTGAATCTACAAGGTATATGATGATTCCAAAGTGTTGCAAGATAGTTTTTGAGTATAAAAACTTGAAAATCCATACTTATAAGTAAGGTACAATTAGGGTCTCATACTTACCTACTTTGTATCTGCTCAAGAATACATGCGTGTGTGCATGCACATACATTCATACATATACGAAATAGGTACAAAACTCTCCCTTTTTCTCAAATACATTAACACTTTTTTATTACCAAAATTATATCATATAATTTTGATATAAAGAATGACTCAACGTGAATTATTGAATTATATTTCATTTTGATTATTTAAGTAATTTGGGATAATTTGTTGTAATAGAACACAAAAAAGCAACAATAGATAGTTTTAGAGTCAACTTGTGGTCGACAACATGTCTTGTCTTTACCCTAAAAGAAACCCTAATATGCTTTTACAACCTTTTGGTTTCGTTAACAAAAAACGATTCAAGCCTAATTGAAGATCTAGAAATTGACATCTGTATTGATTCACCTACTTCACCCAATTCCTCAAAAAGACCCAATAATGAAATCACAGCTCCCCATTTAAGAATCCAAAAGATGAACAAGGAAAAAAAACCTATCAAGACCAAATCATGAGGAATCTTGACTTTGATTATGAGAGCGCTTTTGATCTGATGGAACAAGCCTTGATGGATGAAGGGTAAGGCATTGATACTAGCGATGAGGATCTAAAGCAATAAGCTCAATTGATTGATTCATCAAATGACCGTCCAAGTATGAAGTCTATCTTCTTTACCTCAAGACAGAAAAAGGCCCTAAGTGCCAAATGGAAGAATACTCTAATTGTGAAAGTATTTATACTTTCCTTAAGCTATAAATTTATCTTATAGAAGCTTGAGAGAATGTGGAATTTTGTGAACAATTTCAGTATGATTACTTTAAGGTTGATTTTTTCTATAATCTCCTTTAGCGGTTATGAGGATTTTAGTTTGATAATTAGGGAAGGACCTTGATTTATCAATGACCATTTCTTAACTATAGGACACTGGGAGCCAAATTGCAGACTCTCAACTTCAACCTTAAGTTTAGTTGTTATTTGGGTTAGAATGTATGAATTGCCTTTAGAATTTCATGACTTAGATGCCCTCAAAATAATAGGTAAAGCAATTAATCCTCTGCTTAGGGTAGATACTCACACTATGAATATGGAAAGAGGTCGATTTTCCAGGCTTTGTGCACAAGTGAATTTTTATGAGCCTTTACTGCATTTTATAAAAATTGACAACGTGGTGTTGAAACTCATATACAAAGGAAAAAAACTTCTATACTAGTTGTAGATGCATTGGACACACAATTAGAGGTTGCCCTCAAAGAATTGTTGAGGAACCAATTGACAGTGTTAAGAATTTAAATTCAAAACAACAAGAGTCAGCTGGACTAGAACCCAACATAAACAAGTCAAGCTTAATCACAACCTAAATATAGGTAAGATCCATTAGAGAAAATGAGGCCATGGAAATTGGCTAGAGTGACAATAAAAGAAAGGAGCATTTGGAAAAATAAAAAATAAAAAGCTCATATGGGAATTGGGTTTTGCTGACAAATAAGAAAAAGAAAGATTCGAAAAATAACATTGGTGGTAATGATGCTAAGGCTGCTAGTTACAAATCTAAGGAAAGTAATCTCTCAGTTGATACTCGATCAGTAGTGGCAAATCATGCTATAGTTAAACCAACTAATAATTTCCACCAAAACAACTAATCAAAGAACTTGGTAAAGAAAAGAAAAACGAAGGAATTAATACATCAGGTTCTAGTAATATCAAATCTGATAAGGAAGTTCTAATGCAAGCAATAATAACCTCAATAAGGAAAGAACGAGTAATTATGATGAGGTAAATGAAAAGGATGCCAATAAAAGCTCCTTCATTTTTCAATCTTCTATTCTAGACCAACCCCTCTACAAGGAAACGAATAACATAAGTTAAAAAAATTGCTAGAAACTAAAACTCAAATGGATAAAAGAGTTATCCTAACTTTCTTAATTGAGTTGCTTTGGTCATACTCAAATCTCACCAACATGGACGGGGGTCAAACACTTTTTCTGATGGATTAAGAGCATACCATAGAGAAATTGTCAGTAGGGTTAGTGGACGTAGGGAGCTACATAGACAAATGGTGAATCTTAATCTAGTCTTAATTAATGCACAAATCACCCATCCAAAAGGAGAGATAATACTAACCAACTTTATGCTAACAATAGCCATAAGGAGAACTTATCAAGTTTAGATGCATGTTCTTGTGCCAAGGAAAAACATTAGGATTGCATTAATAAGGAAAAAATGATAGGGGACAATGAAAGTCTTAGTGGATCAAATTCTCAGAATGGAGGACTTAGCACTCCTTGAACATACAATCCTAATAGCCATGGTTTTGAAAAAACTATTCTCTTATCAACTCATCTTCCAGAACCTAGAATAGTCTCCAGCCCAATTGGAGATGAAAAAAAAATCCAAGTAATTTTATATGGAGATAAAAGGGACAAGAAGAGTGGTAAGAGAGTTTATGTTGTACAGAATGCTCACATCAATCATGGAAGAAGAAAGAATTCCTATTCTGTTAGGAAAACCAAAACTCTTGATCTGAATGTGAGGGGGATGAACACCCAAGAAAAATAGCGGGACATTTTGGATTTGATTGATAACTATATGTCTGATCTCACCATCTTCATGGAAATAAAGCTTGATTTACTAATTACCTTTACTTTTTATCACAAATCACAATATAATGGGCTTTTGGAGGAGGACATTGAAGGGCAAAGTAGTGGACTGTTACTCATGTGGAATACAATAGTGCTGGATATTGATTTGGTGAGACAAATGCCTTAAACCTTCCACCTTTTACTTAAGGTAAGAAATTCTTCTACTTTTTGATACCTAAATGCTATTTATAAGCCTCTAGACCTAAGTAGAAAGCATGTTTTCTGGCAAAATATTAAAATTCTAACAATAGCCGTCAATTAATAACCATGACATACGATTGGAGACTTTAATGACATCACTAATCTTTCACAAAAACGGGGTGGAAGGACATTTCGTAGGAATCATACCTAATAGATATATGCAATGCATGATTGATTGTGGATTAATTGATATGGGATTGGTAGGACCAAAATTCACCCAGTCCAACAATCAAAATTTTACTACCTTAGTTCAAAAGAGGCTTGATAGAGCTTGGATAAATGATCCAAGGAGAGGATTTTTTTTGGAAAGTAAACTATTTCATCTTAAGAGATAGCCTTTTAACCACAATGCCATTGTCCTAGACACTCTTCCCTATGACCCTCTCACTTTTCAAAATAAATTGCTTAAATTTCAACCAATGTGGTAGAATCACAAAGATTGCCTCCCCATTTTTCAGAATATATGGAGGGATGCTAGATAAGATTGTTTGAAAACCATTGAGCTTATGCCTAAACACTTTAAGGTTTAGAATAGCACAGTTTTTAGAAAAATTCATAAATAGCAACGATTGCTACTCCTCAAAATTGAACAAATTGAAAGTTACATTGCATTACAACCTTCTCCTCAGCTATTAGAAAAAAAAAAAAAAAGGAATCATCTAAGAAATTGATTAGAAAATGTTTTAGATAGAAAGGAAACCCTTTGGAAAATGAAATCTAAGTAAAATTGGTTGTTAAAGGGTGAACGGAACACCAAGTGCTATCACACAGCTATTCTAGTTAGAAGATCCAAAAATAGGATGCTAAGATGATTAGAAAAATTAGATTTATGATCAGGGACACATCAAGAACCTCTTCTATTCTCACTTGAAAGGATTGTACGCCTCCTTGAAATTGTTGGCTTACAAAACCAATCCAATACCAAGTTATTGTTGGACAGGCCTTAATTAAGACCAAAAGCTTAGCCTGGTAAAAACCTTAGAAAGACAAGAGACTAAAGAAGTTTAAATAGTGTTGACTCATGGAAAGCCCTAGGAAAAGACAAGTTATATGCTCACTTTTATAAAGCATTTTGGAGTATAGTTGGTAATTCTATCAAAAACCTTACACAATATATCATTGAGAGCAAGAAGCTTCTAGCTTCCTTGAATCAAGCACTCCTATATTTAATTCCCTAAGATGGCTTTGTAACAACTATAGAAAATTTCAGTTGACAAAGTGTTGATAAACTATTAGTTGACAAGTGTTGGATATACAAAACGACTTTGCAGTGAAGAGGTTATAAGATTCCTAATCTCTTACCTTATCTTTACTACCATTGGGCCTATAGCTTTAAATGGGAGCATATAGGATCAAAGAATTCTAAACAAAATTTATGAGCTATAGCTAGCATTAAAGGACATCTATAGTACACTTACTCAAGAGCATGAGGAAGCTAGCTAGCTTAATTAATGATCTTGGATTTGGAAATCCCCCTCTTCTCCAAAGGTTAAAATTTTCTTATGGAGAGCTTTACATTTTGCATTCTAACAACAAGTGAACCAGTGAAAAGATCAATTATTACATCTAGAAATTACCCAAGTTGTGGGGGAGTTAAGGGAAACTATGTAACATGTACTGAAAGATTGTAATCTGATAAAATATTCTGTGCATAAATGGCAAACCATTCCATGTACAGATAACAATGATAACCATCAGTTTATAGAATTGATTAAACACAAAACCTAGGTCAAGAAGATGAACTCGACTTTCATTCACACCCCTCATTAAACAATTTGATTTTGGGATTCTCCTATAGGAGTTGTGGAATGAAGGAATCATTGGCTACATAATTTAGCTCCTTCATCTTCAAATCTAATACAATCAGTTAGGGCACAAGCCTAAAGCAGTGGCTTATCTAAAGAGAAGGAGGAAAATCTACTCATCTAAGGATCGAGGTCTCTAATGGTTGCCACCTCAACCACCATGGATTTAGCTTAACACAAATGGCTCAATAATCACCTCTAATGGCCAAGCTACTATTGGTGGTGTCATTGGAGATTTCTAGAGAAAATGGATGTTCAACTTTGCAAACAAACTTAGATGTATTGATATACTTTCAACAAAACTATCGACTATTTGTTGGGGATCATTTTTTTACATATAAGCAAACTAGGCCTATGTAAAAATTTGTTCAAACTCAACTGTAATAGCTATACTATTGATGCATAATGCTAATCACAAACTATTGTTTCATAATGTCTTAATTTGCAAGGAAAAGCTATTGAAGATGATGACTTGAAGGATTGAAACAATTCTAAGGGAGCTAAATCAAATTATGGATGCCTTGACTGGATGGATCCATCAACAACAGGATGAGGAGACTTTTGTATACCTTCTTCAATTTTGTTTATCTTTGTTAAAACAAGATGTATTTAGTGTTAAACTATGTAGGAACTCTTCCAAATTCTCCCAACTTACTCTATTATTACAAGATTCTTGTTTTGTTTTTGATCCTTGACATGAGCTTCAAGCTTCAATGTTTTTTTCTTTTTTTTTTAAGTACTAGGTGCTAAAACCCCCTCTTCTTAGGAATGTTTATTATTTCAACAATATATATATATATATATATATATATAAAGGCAAAGTATTATAAAACTACATTAAATATGATAAAAAAATCATAAAAACCATCAACAATACACAAAAAGGTTAAAAAAAAAAGAAAGACGGCCTAAAATTGTATATAATTAGATAATTATTTATTGTACGTTTTCAGCTAATTATTTATAATTTTTATTAATTTTAAATACTTCATCATTATTTTTGTAAATTATACCAACTATAGCTATGACTCATGACTTGGAAAACAAGCAAGAAGGGAGGGAAAGGAAAAACAAAGAAAAGAAATCGTCGGTAGTAGCCATTAGGAACTGGACAATCCGTTTGGTAAGAGTAAAAATCAAGCGAAATATGTAGAAAGGAAATTAAAGAAAATGAAAAGAAAGGAAATGGAATATAGAGATGAAATAGAAGGAAATGAAAGGAAATAGGGTTAGTAATTGATTAAAATATTCTTGATTTTATATGTTTAATATTTTTTTAAGAGTATTTTTATAATCTTAATTTATTTTCATTGATTTACACTTTTTTCTCTCCAAAAGTATAAAGAAAATAAGTAACTATAAAAATGAGAATATTTTCATTTATTTCTTCTTTCTTTTAATTGCTTCCATCCGAACTTTTAATACCCAAATGGCATATATGCACGGATTTTATTCTGTTCCCGTGAATTTCGTTTGATTTCATCCGTACCAAATGGGAAATTCTGGTGCTTCTGGAAACCGCCGTTTCCTTCCACAGCCTTCCTTTTCTACCTTCTGAAAAACCCGCCTTTCCACAACGTCTTCCATCTTTTCTTCCACGATTAAACCCTAACCAGACCACACCTTCCTTCTCCATCCCAACGTTAATGGCTACGAGAAAAAGCACCGTGAAGCTCGCCAAGTCCGCGTTAGCCGCAGTCCGAAGACAACGCTCTCTCACTCGGTCGTACCGTTCGCGCTCTCTCTGTACGCTCACTAATTCCCCCACCAGGCCTCCATTTCCTTCTTCACCTCATAAAAACAGCGTCGTTTGGGCGTTTATAGGGTCGAACCTACGATTGCGTGGCGACAATGGATTTGCTGCCCGAGGTTTTCACTCCACCACTCCTACTTCTTCCTCTGCTAACCGCTGGCTCCTCTCAGGTTTGAATTTAAAGACACACGCATTCTCTTTCTAAGACGAATGTCAATTCGTGACATGATCAATCGTAATTCGATTGACAAAATCCAAAACCAACAGCATTTTCGAGAAATGCTGATTAATAGACCCTTTAACAAGTTGAGGCACATGGTTCCTTAACAGTGTCTCGTTAACATTGCTTGGCATCAGCAAACAGCCCAGAAGAGAAACTTATTGCATGAAAAGATGTAAAATTTTCTTCTTTCGTACACTAATGAATAACCCGAGTCACCCGTTAATAGTTTCCTTTTGTATGTCTACACTGCAGAATTTAACAAGAAAAAATGGTTGCCGTAAACTGTGACTTCTATAATTATACACCTAACTCAGGATAGTTCCCTTATGCTGCATTCAGGTTGTAATTTTCGGTTTTGTTCTATGTCAATTGTTGTCATACTAACGGTCAGTATCATAGCCAAATGCCATGAAAGTTGCTGTCCTTTGGATTAAAAAGAAAATTTGGGACGTCCATGTGATTTGTAATTCTTATTAGTGTTTGAAGTGATTTAGCCTTTTTTTTAATTGTTCTTTCGTTGGTGATTAGATGCTTGGCTATACAATTTTTCTCCATAGGTGTAGCTTTTACTTCGAACAAAACTTGAGTTTTATACAATGTGGATGTATTTGGTAAAAAAAAAAAATGCATTTTCTTGTAAGTTCTTTTTGCTCTTGATTTAACAAATTGCGACTGTTATTAATGTATAAAAGGTGGTGTAGGGTTTAATTTAGTAGAGTGTAAGGGTCTAATTTTTATCTGCTTATGTCTATAGAGGATAATTTACATTGAGAGCATAGGAATCACTTGTTATGTGCATAAATTATTTCTCTTTCGAAATGTTAAATTCACTAACCACACTATATATTTAGTAACATCCAACTCCTAAGTATCCCCTAATTAGTGAGGTCTGTTATGTTTGTCATTTTAACTTATTCTAGGGACCTAATTCTTGCTAAACTTCAGTGGTGATGGTGACAGCTCAAAAGCAGACTCTGGTTTTTCCATCAAACACAACTTGAGATGACCTTGTGGATCGCTATTGATCCATCTCTTTTCCTTTATCTATGCTTGGCTGAATATATTTATTTGGTGAAAGAGTGGAACCATGCAAATTTTCAAGCATTAACTGGTATTGTTGTATCCTAGACTTGTTGCGAGCAACCTAAAAAGCATGTAGCTTTGCTGTGTTTGAGCATTACCATACATGGATGTTGCAGCAACTAAATATTAAAATATTCTTAAACCTTTTTAGGGCAGAACATTAATTGTTTGATGGACAACAATCAGATTGATGAGAACACATATTGATAGAATCACCGGGCTGCACTGCTGATGTTTTTCCTTATTTGGATTGCAATAACAGTTCTATAGGTGTGGATTTCATCTAGCTGACGCACATTTGATAACTTTGATATGGTCGAAGTTGTGTGAATCTTAGAGGGTTTTGGAAAAGAAGGGTGTACGTGTAAGAGTAGCATGCCTGGAACATTCAACAGATGTGGAAAGGGGTGTGTCAAACTTTAGGATAAAAGGTTGGAAATGAAATTCTCTTTTAGCAATAAGACTATTACAAGTATCACTGAGCAAGAGTTATGAGTGACTTGGATAGCTCAAGTGTCATACTTGAGGTGGATAGTGGGTATCAAGTAATTTATATGGCTGTAAGATAAAGCTTAAAGTTAAATTAAATTAGATGGCCACAAGAAAGGCAGTGCCCTATGTGTCTGAATTCTAAGCATACTATGTAGATGAATCAAGTTGAGAGTAGTAGAAATAAGAATCCTACATGAATACAAAATGGATGAGATAAGAAATGAATCAAAAGAGGAAATTTAGATTCTTCTATGATAAAATGAGGAAAGTACGATTGAAATGAGTTAGCCATGTACAAAGCTGACTTAGGACATTCATTAGGTGTCTTTACATTCTAAAAACTAATAACACTGAAGACTACTAGTTGGGTGTGTGACATGATATGGTTTTCCATAGAGTGCGGTAGGACCATATAGCAGATCCCATCTAGTGAAATTAGGGCGTCATTGTTGCTGCTGCTGCTGTATTCATTTACAAAAGCTAGCTTTCTTAATATGGTTAATTATCTAAAGAAAAGAAAAATTCCTCTTATGATTTGTGGACAACTTCTTAATGGCTCAGCATACTGCATGAAAATGGGTGTGGAATTGCTGTTGCCTGAAACTGTATTGTGGTTTGTAATTTGGAAATCTCATAGCAATGGAGCTTTCAGAAAATTGGTTTTGAACTTGACAGATCCATTTCAATGTTGATGTTGAGGATATGTTTGTTTTATATACCTACTTTGTACCTCCAGAAAGTGTAAGGCTGAAGTCTTGATTAACTTAGTTTGTTGATGTGATGTTTCCATCAGGCAAATCCATTGGAGTACACTGAGATGGCATGGGAAGGAATTGTTGGTGCAGTTGATGCAGCACGAGTCAACAATCAGCAAGTTGTTGAAACCGAGCATTTGATGAAAGCTCTTTTAGAGCAAAAAGATGATTTAGCTAGAAGAATCCTTACAAAAGCCGGTCTTGACAATACATTGGCACTGCAGGCTGTTGATGACTTTATAGCACAGCAACCTAAGGTCTGTTTTCATTGAGTTGATTTGTCCATTTCTGGGGATTGTAAGTCTTGGCTCAGCTAACAACTACTGTCCTTGTGACAGAATACTGGTAATACCAGTGGTCCAATGCTAGGTCCACATCTTGGGCTCCCTCTTGGATACTGCTAGAAGGAACAAAAAAGCGATGGGGGATGAGTTTGTGTCTGTTGAGCACCTTTTGTTAGCATTTCATTCAGACAAGAGGTTTGGGCAGCAGTTCTTTAGAAACCTCAAGCTTAGTGAGACGGAATTGAGGGATGCAATTAAAGCTGTTCGTAGAAGTCAAAGAGTAACTGATCAGAGTATGAACCTTACTACCATTGGTTTTTCAATGCTGTGTTGAAAGTTTCTTCAGTAATAACGCATGGATGCTTCACCCTGTGGTAAGTGAAATGGTGTGGGGAACATGGTGACAAAATCAAATGACTTTAACTGCAAAGCTTCTTCCAGTGAAGTGAAAGCAGGGTTTCCTTTGCCATTCAAAGGAAATCATTTCCATGGGTGAAACCACAAAGCAGAATGACTTGAAATATGTGGAGTGAGATTACATGTTTGACTTGGACTCATGGTGCAGAGTAGTTATGCCAGCTGTAGTTGTTCACACTTTTTCTTGCCATTGTCAAAGACACATACTTTCTAGACAGGGAACACTATTTATGTCTTGTAGATATAAACATTCTGAATTGTGTTCTGAATATGCTTGATGCTTTTTGACATAATTTTGCTTCCTTCCTCTGAGATGATAGTTTACAATAAAGTTGTCAGAAAATAGTATTTTGCATTCACTTATATCTCATTGAGTGGTTGTTTCTTGTTTTGTAAATCTGATTTTTGTAGTCCCTACCTGCTGCAGTGATTGTCATTTTTCTTCTATCAATTATTTTTTAATGAAAACCACACCACCACCCCCAAAACCCCCTCCAAAAAAAAAAAAAAAAAAAAAGTGTTCTGCATTTGAAGTTATTGAGGTGATTTGGCTGCTGATTGGGCTTATTTGTTGGCTTTTGTAGAAGTTGCCCAAGCTGAAACAGCTTTTCTAAAATTCCTCAACTTTTCAAAGTTGTAGTCACCATATCTTGGATTCTGGTTGTTATATATCTTATTAGGTAACCATGGTGAATAACCTGTCTCTTGTGCATTTGCTGTTACATTTACTGACACATGCTAACTTGTCCTTCTTATGATGTGATGTGTAGACCCTGAAGGGAAATATGAAGCACTTGACAAGTTTGGAAATGACTTAACTGAATTACCTAAACGTGGAAAGCTTGATCCTGTCATTGGGTGGGATGATGAGATCTGTCGCTGTATTCAGATACTATGTTGGAGAACCAAAAATAATCCTGTCATTATTGGGGAACCCAGTGTGGGGAAAACTGCAATTGCTGAAGGGTAAGTTTCTATTTCAAAATTTCCTTTGTTGATATTGGATATTCTAGTACATGATATCTCTAATAAGACGTTCACTATGAGCAACATATCTTATTCGCATTGAGTTTGCTCTTAAAGTTTTGTGTTCTCATAATTATTTTCCTGAATCTGTGCAAGGGCGTATTATTGACGATGGTGTTATGATTCCCATTACATGATTTGTTCAACAAATGGAACTTTGGAACATTGAAGTTATAATTTATACAGGCAATATGTCTCAGGCTTTTGTCCTCTGTCTTTTTGCTTCTTCCTAGGTGGTCATTCATTTTAGTTAGCAAAGAAATCTTGATATGACTCGATAGCTCAGTTTGACCAAAAACACCATCTATATAGACAACACTAGAAATGGACACGATACCACATGATACAACTAATCAAGATAGAACTCTATAAGATGATTTGACACAATTGTAGAAAAAACCAGATATTGTGTCAAATCTTAATAGTTAGCTAACATGGCATGAAATGAAACCAGAAATGATGTAGCACAAGTTTGTCATCCTTACTTTTGGGTGCACCAAATGTACAGTGATTTTCAATTTTCCATCATGTCTTTTTTGAGTTATCCACAACTATAGGGGTTGTTGTGATGCTCAAGGTTTCCTTGTTATGTAGCATATATCCCAAACAGGTCACGGGGTGGCTCCCATGTCTCCTTTTCCCATGTGTTATCTAATGCTGATAATTAGATTCCATTGAACATTGGGTCACTAAATCGAAATGCACTTTAATTTTTTGAGTTCTATCGAAAAGCTTGTTTTATTGATTCTGCAAATAGTATCCACAACTAGTGGTCATAAAGTATTGCATACGTTTTCATATCAACTTTGTAAATTTCTTATACTGTTTCATTCTATCGTTTTGGTTGAATTATATAAAACAATAAAATACATGTTGCTTCAGGTTTAATATGCGGCTTTGGACTTCCTATATGTTGTTTCTATATTACTGTTAGCTAGATGGTTACCATCATGAATACAATATATTTAAAGTTAAGGGGAAAAGAAAATATGCAATGCAATATGAGTCTTCTTGCTGACGTGGTTCCACTTTTAACAGACTGGCACAAAGGATTGTGTGTGGGGATGTTCCTGAACCTCTTATGAATAGGAAGGTTCAATCCTTGCTCTCCTCTTATAAAAAATTTCTACAAGTGATTACTTTTTCTAGACAGGAATTTCATTGTCTTGCTTGTATAGTTAATTTCTTTAGATATGGGGGCACTAGTTGCTGGGGCTAAATTCTGTGGAGAATTTGAAGAAAAGTTGAAAGCTGTCTTGAAGGAAGTATCTGCTTCAAATGGGCAGATAATATTATTCATTGATGAGATCCACACGGTTGTAGGTGCTGGTATGTAGATTTCTATTTAGTGAAAAACTTTTAGATTCTTTTAGTATTCATCTGCTGGATCTTCCTGAATTATTAACTTTTTTACACATTTCATACATATATTGCCTCTTCTAATGTAGTTAGGTGTTTGCTGTTGCTGCTTCCCTTCTTCTTAGACTGCTAGTTGACTATGCTTTCTCTAAGCTCATCAAATAAGATTCACTTTTGTTGAAGGTTAAGTGGTAACTTCAGTTTGGGAAAGGGGTTGTTAGTGGTGGCTTTCTGAGGATGGCCCATGACTGTTGTTTTGACAATTTAGATTTCCATTAGATTTGGTGTTGGTGATGACGTCATGAGAATAAGTAATTGGAAATTTATTTGTTTTCTTGGAAAGTCTGAGATTGGTGTCGGTCTTAAAACTTATTCTGAAACAAAAGGACCCTGACTGCTTTCTTTTGTCAAGTGTAGTGTCACTTCTTAATTGATCTTTTCTTTTGCATATTCATCCAAAAATTGAAGTCCTGTATTCACTCTTTTCTTGATAAACCATCTTGAGTATCTCATCCAATTTTTCTGTGATTTCCACCACAAGCATATATGTAACTACATGTTTTTCATCTCTCATTCATGTAGGGGCTGCTGGTGGAGCTATGGATGCAGGGAACTTGTTGAAACCAATGCTTGGATGAGGTGAACTTCGCTGCATTGGTGCAACAACACTCAATGAGTACAGGAAATATATAAAGAAAGATCCTGCTTTGGAGCAGAGATTTCAGCAAGTTTTTTGTGGTCAACCATCTGTTGAAGATGCAATTTCTATTCTTCGTGGATTGAGGGAGAGATATGAACTACACCATGGAGTTAAAATATCAGATAGCGCTCTTGTTTCAGCTGCTGTTCTGGCAGATCGTTACATAACAGAAAGATTTTTGCCAGATAAAGGTATCTGGATGTTACTGACAGATCTTCAAATGATTTATATCTGCTGTTTATTTACTCCATCACTTTATCATGATTGCACTCACAGAATGTCTCCGATATTAGGTTGGACAGGTCTTTGCTGCATTCTAAATAATATCTTATTTGTGAAAACATTGATGTGGCTACTTTTTTCAGATCTCATTTATTTCATGTGTCATAAAGCATTGGACATGTTCAGATCACATTTTGGACGCTTTTTATTCTTCAGAAAAACAAGAGACCTGCAGAATTGTTGATCTGTAAATTTGTCTAGCTATATAAACTTGCTTTTTAAATGGATACTCTCACGTACTATCTCTTCAAATGATGGGCTCCATTTATTGTGCAACCATAAATGGCTAGACATCACTTAATTGATTTCTCCCTTTTCAGCAATCGATCTGGTTAATGAAAGCTGCTGCAAAATTGAAAATGGAAATTACATCAAAACCAACAGAGTTGGATGAGGTAGACAGAGCTTTATTGAAGTTTGAAATGGAGAAACTCTCTCTTAAAAACGACACAGGGAAGGCATCCGGAGAAAGATTAAACAAGCTGGAAAATGATCTAAGCTCTCTTAAGCTGAAACAAAAAGAATTGAATGAGCAGTGAGAGCGTGAGAAGGGTCTCATGACCAAGATAAGGTCAATCAAAGAAGAGGTAATTTTTCTCTGCCTCTGCAAATTCTGGCCGATCTGATCCAGTGGACTCTGCGTTGATATTCATATCTCATGTGCATGACAGATTGATAGAGTTAACTTGGAGATGGAAGCTGCTGAGTGTGAATATGACCTGAATCATGCTGCTGAGCTTAAATATGGAACTCTTATATTCCTTAAGCAACAACTGGAAGAGGCCAAGAAAAACCTAGCAGAATTTAGGAAGTCTGGAAAATCTCTGCTTCATGAAGAAGTTACTGATCTTGACATTGCTGAAATTGTTAGCAAATGGACTGGAATACCTTTGTTGAACCTTCAACAATCGGAAAGGGACAAACTAGTCTTGCTGGAAGATGTTCTTCACAAGAGAGTGGTGGGTCAAGATATGGCTGTTAAATCAGTAGCAGATGCAATCTGTCACTTGAGTGCTGGATTATCAGACCTGAACAGGCCAATTGCAAGTTTTATGTTCATGGGCCTTACTGGTGTAGGCAAAACAGAACTTGCAAAGACCTTGGCTGGATATCTTTTTAACACTGAAAATGCTCGTCAGAATTGATATGAGCGAATACATGGAAAAACATGCAGTCTCTTGCCTAGTTGGTGCTCCACCTGGTTATGTTGGATATGACACAGAAGTTGTTCACCGTAGACCTTACTCAGTTGTGCTCTTTGATGAAATTGAAAAGGCACACCATGAAGTATTCAACATTTTGTTGCAGTCGCTGGATGATGGAAGAATAACTGATTCTCTAGGAAGGACTGTTAGTTTTATGAACTGTGTGGTGATAATGACTTCAAATATTGGTTCTCACGTAATACTTGAGACTTTACGTAATACACATGATACGAAGGAGGTGATATATGATATGATGAAAAGGCAGGTTGTTGAATTGGCCAGACAAACCTTCCGTCCAGAATTTATGAACCGGATTGATGAATATATAGTATTTTAGCCTCTTGACTCCAAAGAGATCTGCAAGATTGTCAGGATTCAGGTAATCGATTGTCTGATAGTTGCATGTATGATTATTCTATGTTGATAATTCTCAATGTCCCTTTAATGATATATCTCTGAGATCAACTGAACCCGTGTTTTTTGAGCAAGCATGAGCTTATTTATCCGTCAATGAGTGTGCATTGAATTACTTTATTTGACCATGCATCAGAGCTTGTCTTAATGATCTATTTTCGCATTCTTAATTGCAGATGGACCGGTTGAAGGACAGGCTCAAACAGAAGACGATTGACCTTCACTACACTGAGGAAGCTATTGAGCTGCTTGGAACACTGGGCTTTGATCCAAATTTTGGGGGCAAGGCCCGTCAAAAGAGTCATACAGCAGTTGGTCGAGAATGAAGTAGCAATGGGAATCTTGAGAGGAGATTTCAATGAAGAGGACTCTGTTGTTGTAGATGTCATCGTGTCCCCATCCGTCAAAGACAACTGCCCTCAGAAGAGATTGTCCATCAAGAAACTAGACACTATCCCTGAGGAAGCAATGGTCGCAAACGACTAACGGTACTCTTCTTGTAAATATTTTTATCTACTGCAAGTTTGCTGTTCTTTCGTTTCCTCTGCTTTTTTGGTTTTCCTTAAAGAGGGTACAGGAATAAGCTATTGGTAGAGCTGTCTTTGTTGTTTTCTGCCTTATATGCCGCTACCTAGCTGAGTTTTTTGACCCATGGTTGTATATTGTTGCTTATTTTTTTTGTCAAACCGTAAGTCCATGGAAACAGCCTCCAAATTCAATTAACTATGAGCAAATTGGAATGGAAGCGGCCGACCTTTAAAGCGAGTATTCTAGCAAAGTTATTGGTAGGGTATTGGATCATAGAAGCGTGCAATTTCGCCGCTTTGATCCATTATGTCTCCTTCATTTCTGTTTCTACTTTGGTTAGAAAGAGAATGTTTAATCTTCCATAGTGTAAATAAAATCATGGGAAAGTCTATTGCTCTACTCGTCTGCTTGTTCCAACATTGTTAATTTGTGTTCTAATCCTGTATGACACATACAACAAGATTATAGCAAAAGTAGGATTTTAGTGATGTCCTGCTATAACCGAGAAGGAACTGAGGATTCTTGCATTAGTTCATTTTATGTGAATGGTGAAAATTGATTTCGTCTTAAATGCCAAAAAAAAAAAAAAAAATGATGATGAAGAAGTAGTAGTGTCCAACCCCAAGTATTGATTACCCAGCGAATATTTTTTTATTCAATTTAAGTCTGTAATTTTAGAGAAAATTACTTGTTTACAATTAAATTTTTTTTAAAAATACCAGAATATAATACATATATCATATCTTGAAAATGTAATATTAAAGATGTGATATTAGTATTATATTGTATCTTTTAGTTGTAAGATTAACTTTTGTATAATTGCATCTCAAAGATCTAATATTAGTACAAATAGTAATATTACATATTCAAGATATGATATAATGTTGGTATTTTAATAATTTTTAAATAATTTATAATTATGTAATTTAAAAAAAAATCGATAGATATGTAAAATTTAAATTGGCAAAAATAGTTGTAATTACCAGTGATAATTATCTTAAGTCTTGGATTTTGGTTACCACTAAATTGTGTATACGACATCTTATTTCTAACAAATCTTTTTCCTTCCATGGGCATTTAATAAAAATTAGAAACGGATCCTTTCAATTATTATCTTCTTAATTTCTCTTAATTTACAAATTAATGATTAAGATTAATTAGAGATTTAACTTGTTTTATAACATCAACATGATGCTATATTTTTTCTTGTAATCTCAATCAATAGTTACACATGACAATATTTTAAGGGGTATATTAAAAAAATTAAGAAAATATAAATGGAAAGAATTCAATCCATAAGCTTGGAGTCTTTATAATGTTTCTTACTTATGGTAACACTTTATATGTGTAAAACTCTAACATCTAATATTTTCTTGCATTTGATAATTTTATTTTTACTATTTTGCACAACTACAATCCAATTTTATAAGTATTATTACTTTTTTTTTTTCACAAAACTTGTTAGCAACTGTTTCCTGTATTCACATGTTTTATTTTGTTCTTTGATTTTTGATATTTATCATGCAACATCCAACCCAAAAATGCTACCAAAGAGCTAAAACTTTGTTTCTCTCATATACTAATAAACTAATCAAATCCATGCAAATAGATCGTGAATTAATCAATAGTGAACATCAAATGTGCTAGTATAAGCATGGAAATCCCATACTGAATCACGAAATATATTTATTTTAACAATCTAATTTCCCCTTTCTATATCATTATGAACTTACCAATATCTTCACAAGTTCATATTCATAACTCTCGCTATATACTTATATAATTTTTTTTTAACAAACTAAATTTTTCTTGAACTTAAAAATATATACTTTCACAAATTTTATGATCATTAAAATTTCTTCAGAGATTAAAGAGATTTGTTGTCTTAAAGGAGCAATATTCTAATATCCCACAAAAAGAAAAAAGTTGCTTTAGATTGAGTTTTAGCTAATTTAAAACCGAAATTTTGCCAACAGTTGATGGTTCGTAAATTTAGGGTTCCTTATTTATTTCTTTCCTTACTTCTTAATGCAATATTCGATTGTTTTTGTTAGTTGGCATTTTTAAATTGCCAATTTAATTGAGTTCCTTTTTAAGAGGCTATGACCATTTTTTAAAAGACAATTCCTATTCCATGAAATATGTATGTTAGTATACATATCCCATATCTTATCTTACCAGAGCATATTTAAGAAATTTAAAACCCTATCTAACTATATAAGACTAAATAAGCTTCGAAGTTTGATAAATTTCATTACTTTGCTGTAGCTTAATGATTAATTTGTGCAAATGATGGGATTTTGTTAATACCCCTATCTCTTAAGGACTTTTTATGGCTGAGATGCTACAATAACGTTAAACGATAAATTTGATCCACTTGTTTACAGTATATATGGTTTGTGAAGATCTCCATTTCTTTAAAAGCTAGTCAATCAATGGCAAAGGAGAAAACTCAGTAAATCTTTTGCAGATACCAAGCTTTTTATGGTAATGTTATTATAATGTCTTGAGACGCAGTGTCCCAACCTCCCATGTTTCTTCATTATTCAGGAATATGCTAAGATTTTAAACAAGGTTAATAATTCGTGTTATCGTATCGTATCGTATCGTATTGTATCTCGTTTTCGTATTTAAGCGGGTTTATGTCTAGAAATCCTCAAACCTATAACACGATCCGTTTATTAATGATGTATAAAAACCTAATTCTGTAACTTGACTCGTTTAATAAGCCTGTCTCGTGTTCGGGTTAGACTTATATATTGCTAAAAAATTTATAAATAAATTGAAAAAAATTATTCTTTACCTTTTCAATGTTAAACCTTTATGTATTTCATCCTAACTTTATCCTATACTTATATGTATATTTCTATAATTTTGATAGGAAAAACGTATGGATTCTAAGAATATACAGAAAATTTTTATAGAGTACACGTATTTTTTTAACATTCAAATTAAATTATGACTCTAACAAGAATGAGGAGTCTTTCATGCCATTGAGAAAATTTAGAAACAATTGTTAAGCCATTATATCAAAAAGCCACCTATGTAGGGATTAAAAGGAAGCTAAAGACAAATGAATGTGTTAGTGAAATATGAACCAATTATGGAAGCAAACATAGGTCCATTGTTCATCACATATACAATTGAACTCAAAAAGAAAAGTAACATCATCAAACCATTGTTAAAGTCATCACATTTAACATAAACGTTAGCCATTCTATTTCTTGATAGGGTATTTTGGCAAGGACCTCTCAAGCCTGATTAGATTCGCCAAGCCTTGCGTCTTTAGGCTCGCCCCTATAGGCTTAGGGCCTGGCCTTTAATGTCTTAGGGCAAATAGTTACATCCTAAATATTAGGGACGCGTTGGACATGACAGCTCTACTCTCCTATACTTGTGGGAGAAGATCTCTCCTGCCAATTGATATCCAATGGCTGGTTTCACTTTGCTATAAATACCAGACATTTTCTCAATGGTAACTACATCTACCCAGTGGTAACTCTCTTTACAAACTTTGCATTCTAAGCCTATGCACTAAGCATTCTATCTCATCGAAAAGCCTATTGCTGACTTAAGCATCAAAGTGATTACGTCGGACAACCACCTAACGTCCTCTCATTATGCATTGTTTTGCAGGCCCAGCTTATACATACCTTGATCAACTATCGGCAAGAATTGAGAAACGACATTTGGTGCTATTTGTGAGAAAGATATTCCTACACTCGAAATCCTAAACACACTAAACACTTAACCTATGTCAAGCCTTGCTACATCATGTCTTAATGTGATGAATAAGGAAATCAATAATTGGTGAACAACCAACCTGGGTGCAACCAGCCCATCTCAAGAGTTATGTTGGAAGACTGCCTAGAGTACATGGAGAACCTGGTTGAGTAGTATGCTGAGTAAAACAAGGAGCTTCAAGCTCGCCTGGACGAAGCAGAGTGCTACATCTAACAAACTCACCACCTAAAAGCTTTGGATGCCTACATTGGGTGGGACAACATCCAGTAGTAGCTGCAGAATGGAAGGAATTAGCAACCCGATTTGCCATTGCGATAGTAGCCAATAAGGTCTATAGCTATCTATGATCGAGGTCTAGCAGGTAATGAGCAGAAAGCCGACTTGCAGGGAGTCCAAGCTCATTCAGCTGCATGATGAGCACACCCGATGGATGACGTCGACCTAAACGAGCTCCATGTGATGGTAAGGCGGCTTTCCGAGTAGCAGGAGAGCAAGCCTGCTAGCAACATTGGGCTGGTTGCCAGCAACAAGACCCCCTTCACCAAGGATGTCCAGGATGAAGTACTGCCCCCTAACGGTAAACTTCCGTCCCTGGACCAGTATGATGGCACGGGTGACCCCGATGATCATCTCCTTCACTTTTACACCCATATGAACCTTCACGATCATAGAGATGCCATACTATGCAAAGCCTTCCCAGGTACGCTAAGGAAGACAGTACGTATGTAGTTTAACTACCTACCAGACGATTTGATCAGCTCCTTCGATAAGCTGGTCGAGAAGTTCAGCCTCCATTTTAAGGCTAGTAAGCCCCCATCCAAGGACACCAGGTCCTTGTACTTAGTAAGGTAGGGTGAGGGCGAGTCTCTGCGTGACTATGTGGCCTGGTTCAATAACATTGTGGTTAAGATCCCTCAGCTAGACAAGGGAGTCGCTGTCTATGCTACGTAGCTCAGCATCAGACCTTTGAGAGATTTCTTCCGATTGCTTGCGAAGAGCAAGCTAAGGACTCTGGTCAACTTTTGGAACAAAGCCCAGAAGTACATCAACCAAGAATATAACATTTACGCCAAGCGCGATGCTAACCGAGAAAGGACGGGCGGAAAGTAGGACAAGGAGAAATTGTTCATCAAAGATCACCTCGGTGGAAGGATGCTGAGTAGGCCTGAGGGAGAAAGCTCCGAGAAGAAGAAACGCTGAGTAGAGCGCAACCCTCTACCCCTTCTTATTTGCGGCTAGTACACGCCTCTAAATAGACCCATAGCCTAGGTCTATTCCGAAGTAAAGCATTGAAACTTGTTACATAGGCTACGGAAAATGTGAAGAAACCCTAGTAGCCTGAACTTTGACAAATACTGTCAGTTCCACGACGATTACGACCATACAACTAAAGAGTGCTTCCAGTTGAAGAATGTCGTCAAATACACCATTCAACGCAGCTTCTTCAATGAATATGTGGTATACTAGAGGAACGATGACCGTTTTGATGATGACACTGAGAGGGCAACTTGGAGGTAATGGATTGAGGATGCTTAAGCGGGGCAGAATAACGATCGCTGCAATGATCGCGCCCCCAATGGTGTCATAAATGTAATTATGGGGGGCCCACACTTTAGAAGTTGATTGAGCATTAGTAGCTCGGTTAACGCTCAATCAGAGGTATTGGTAGTTAGGGAGAAGAGACATAAGTTAGATACTTCCATCTCGTTCTCCGATGCCGATCTTGAAGGGGTTGACACTCCCCATCAAGACGCCTTAGTGATTGGGCTGAGGATCTCAAAATTTGAGGTCTTGAAGATCATGGTGGACACTGGTAACTTCACTGACATACTCTTCCTCTATACGTATGATCGAATGAGGAAGAAGTTGCCAGTAAAGATGAAGCTGTACCACCCCAATTTGATCGACTTTAACGGCACTACGATCCGAGCTAAGGGCATCATCACACTGGACATGGAACTTGGTGATGATGACCACGTAGCACAACAACCTATGGAGTTCGTTGTGATTGATTATCCCTCCTCTTATAATGCGCTCTTGGGAAGACCAAGCTTAAATGCATTTGGGATGATCATATACTCCCTACATTTCAAAGCTAAATTCCCGACACCCACTAGGGTGGGAATATGTAAGTACGATCAGAAGTTCTCACGAGAACTATATGTCAGGGCGGCCAAAGGCGATAGCATTTTCACCTTAGAGACAGGCCTGCAAGAGAGATTAGTTGAGAGGGGCAAGCTTAGAGAAAAAATTGAAGATGTTTGGATCGGTGACTCTCCCGACCAGATAACGAAAGTCGGGATTGAGACCCCAGCCGAAGTGAAGGATGAAATCATTGCCTTCCTGCAGGCAAATTCGGATAGGTTCACCTGGTCGGCGTTCGACATGCCTAAAATTTCCCTCGACCTAGCAACCTACAGCCTCAACATTGACTCCACAGCACGGCCTGTCAAACAAAAAAAGAGGCATTTCGGCTTAGAACAGCAGGTCGAAATTCGAGGAGGAAGTGTAGAAGATGCTCAAAGTCGGCTTCATAAGGGAGGAAAAGTACTTGACGTGGCTGGCAAATGTGGTACTAATGAAAAAGAAGAATAGGAAGTGGTGCATGTGTGTCAATTGTACTAACCCCAACAAAGCCTACTCCGAAGAATGTTTCTCCCTCCCCAGAATCGACCAGCTTGTCGATTTTACGTCAGGACATACCTTACTAAGCTTTATGGATGCCTTCTCGGGTTACAACCAGATCAAACTACAGCTCATACATTCGGACTAAAAGATGCCGGAGCTACATACTAGTGGATAGTGATGAAATTGTTCAAGCCTTAGATCGGGCGCAATATGGAGGTGTATGTCGATGACATGATTGTCAAGAGCCAGAAGCCAGTCGATCATGTTAAGGATTTTGAATGGACTTCGGAGTACATCGCTACCTTTCACCAGCTCTAAGACTTCCTTGCTCACCTACCAGTTCTCTCCAAGCCTGTTTAAGGGGAGGATCTATTTTTGTACTTAGCTGTTAGTGATCGGGCTTTCTCCTCTATGCTGGTTAGAGCAGATGGAAGGGAACACAAGCCAGTATATTATGTTAGCTACATACTTCATAGGCCTGAGGTCAGGTATACCTTGGTAGAAAAATTTGTACTGACCGTTGTCATTATGGCCAGACGGCTAAGGCCTTACTTCTAGGTACACTAGGTGATTGTACTCACAGACTAACTATTGCGCACCATGCTGTAGAAACTTGATGCGTCCGGATGGATGATGAAGTATGCAATGAAACTGAACACATATGGAATCCAATATTTGCCATGAACGACCTACAAGGCACAGGTCTTGGCCGACTTCGTGGTAGAATATACCGAAGAAGAAACACCCCTAAGCGATGACAAACCGATATGGACTCTCCACGTCGATGGATCATCCATCACTGGAGGTGGAGGTACGGGCCTTGTGTTGACCGGCTCGCATAATGTCACCATTTGTTATGCCCTCAAGTTCAAGTTCGACTCCAGCAATAATGAATCTAAATACGAGGCGCTTATCACCGGCTTAAAGTTGGTTAGGGAGATTGGGGCCAAGCAGTTGCGGATATTCTTGGACTCCATGCTCATTGTACAGTAGGTCCCGGGTGAATATGAGGATAGGGATAGCTCCATGGCCATATACTTAGAGAAGGCGAGAGGGCTCTTAGCGGACTTTCCCTCTTGAGACATCGAGAAAATCTCCCAAATGGAAAATTCAGCAGTCGATTGGATATCCAAGCGGGCCTCTATTAGCATATAGAAGCCTAAGATGAAGGATAACAAGATCTTCATAGAGTACCTACCGGAAAAAAGCATAGCTCTAAGTTCGGTCGAAATTTTGGAACTGACCATAGCGGCACCAGAGCAGAGCTGGATGGATCTCATTTGGAGCTACTTGGAGGAAGGAACGTTGCCAGAGGACAGGAGGGAGTCGAAGAAGCTTGGTACCATGCTACCAATTATACACTGATTGACAGCATCCTATACCGCAAGGGAGTCAGCCTCCCTCTGCTTCGGTGTCTCTAAGTCGGAGAAGGGCTACGCGTCATGGAAGAGCTGCACGCCGGAGTGTATGGCAATCATATCCAATCCTAAGCCCTATACCTTTGAGCACTATAGCTTGGATATTATTGGCCTACCATGAGGCAGGACGCAAAGGACGTAGCCCAGAAGTGCCTGCAATGCCAGAAGCATGCCCTAATTAGCCATGTACCCAGCACCCCACTCCAACCCTTGACGAGCCCATGGTCGTTTGCCTAATGGGGGATCGATATCTTTGTGCCTTCCTGAAAGCATCAGGAGGACGTCAGTTCATAATTGTCGCCATGGACTATTTCATGAAGTGGGTGGAGGCCGACGTTATGGCTAGAATCACGGAGAGGAGTATAGAGACATTTGTCAGAAACAACATTCTCTCCTACTTTGGAGTCCCCCATGCACTAATCATGGACAACAGTCAACAATTTGACAACCCAAAGTTTAGGGAGTTTTATGCCAAGCACCATATCGCCGTGCATTTCATGTTGGTTGCCCACCCCCAATCGAATGGACAGGTGGAGGCGACCAATCGGGTCATTTTAGATTGCTTAAAGAAGTATGTGGACTGATCTCGTGGCACTTGGGCCGATGACCTACTTAATATCTTGTGGGGATACAGGATTGTCGAGTCTGATTTTTCGATTTTCTTATTTATTTAAAATTGATTTCTCATTTCCTGATTAATACTAAACCCTAACCTATTTAATATTATTCCTCGACTAAAGAAATTGAGAAATTTCGGTTTTTTATTGAAAATTATTTTTGGAGTTACCACCCAACCGAAGTTAAGAAAAGAAAAAGAAACCGTAACCAATTGGATGGATTGATTACGATTTGGCTACCGGTCTTGATTTCAAATTTAATGAAGAACTAGAGGGTTCCAAATTCGGGGGCTAACCTATTAAACCCTTAACGGGTACCATTATTTATTTGCCAAAATTAGGATCATTTTTCTAATTATAATATTAAAAAAATAAATAAATAAAATAAAAAAAAACAGAACCTAAGTTTTTACATATTTTATCGTTGCCTCGAAGGTACCTATATACCCGCTAGCTGGGATCAGACGATCGTAGTTCTTTCGAAAACTTTAATGTTGGTTTATTTTAATTTTGAAAACCATCCGAGTTTACGTTTTTAGTTTATTTTAGTTTAAAAAATGTAACGGGTCCTAACTTTTGATACAATTAAAAGACTTTCTAAAATACCCTAAAAATTTTATTGATTTTTATTAATTCATATTTCTAAAAAAAAAATTTGATTTTCTAAGTGAGAAATCTAAACAAAAACTAGTCCTAAAAAATTCCTAAACTAATATATACATATATTATTTATATCTATATTACTGTCATTAAACAACTATCATATTTAACTTATATAATAAAGCAGAATAATGCTAAAAGAAATATACTAAACTAATATATACACACATATGCTATATCTAATAATATAATGATAATGACATAATATAATAACTAAATAAATAAAATAAAATAAAAATAAAAAAAAATTGAACTAAACCGAACCTGAATTGCAGTTTACAGTAGTGGTGATGGACAAGGCTCGTTGGGCGTGTGGTCGCAAGGGTTGCTGTGGATGTTGTGCGTGCTGTTCGGATTGCATGGAGCGTCAAGCTGCTGCCTTCAAATTTGCGTGGAGCACGGATCTGCTGCCTTCGGGTTTGCGTGAAGTGTAGTGAGTAATCGGAGTTGAACTGCTGTATCCGTCGGAGTTGGGCTGCTGTTCGTTAGATTGCGGCTGATGTGTGAATTTCAGGTCGTTAAGGGACTAACTGGACCGTGGCTGATCGAAGGCTGACTGAGCACGGCTATGGAGTACGACAATAGAGAGGGAGATTCTTGTGAGAGAGAAGGTCGGGGTCAGATGTCGTTTGCATAAGTCGCGTAAGTTGTAAATAACGCGGGCTTCAAAACTCCAGATTGTTGTTGCCTGTTCGAAGGACGGCGACAGTTATGTTGTAGCGTGGCTCTTTGACAATAGATACACGTGTCTATGCTATGTTACTCACTAAGGAATCACTGCTCGGTAGTCGCCGTATAGAGTTTGGAGTTGTGGCTAGGGGGTTGCGAACAGAGTCATAAGGCTGATCATGGTTCTGCTGCTATTCGTTGATTATGGCTGCGCTGTGAGGATCTGCTGCTGTTCGTTGATTACGGCTGCGCTGTGAGGATCTGCTGTTCGTTGATGAAGCAGATTTTTGAAATTTTTTTTATGAAGCTGATTATGTCCCTCCCGTTGTGGTTTTCTTCTTTTTATAAAGCCCAAATCAAATCTTAATATATCCAATTAAACTAGATTCAAATCTCATTCAAATTTGATTTAACTAGACTCATAAGCAGATTTTTGAAATTTTTTTGATGAAGCTGATTATGTCCCTCCTGTTGTGGTTTTCTTCTTTTTATAAAGCCCAAATCAAATCTTAATATATTCGATTAAACTAGATTCAAATCTGATTTAACTAGACTTATACGACTTGATTAAATATGAATCTTTTGCAAAGATAGAAAAATAAAGACATTGGTGCCTGCTGAGACTCGAACCCATGACCTCTAATTAAATCCACTTAAGTACTCCGCTGCTTATCCGTTAGGCCGTTGACCTGTTTCTTAACATTCATTACCATTAAATTATATTTAAACTATCTGAATCACTAAATTAAAATTTTTAACTAAACTAAAATTAACTAATTATTCTTAATATAAATTACTTCCTACAAATCTACGAAATCTTTATAATTTTTCCTTTTCTTATTTTTTTTGGTATTTTCATTATTTGTTAATATCTTTTATTATTTTTGAATTAGGATCCTTTTTGTAAAAATAAAAATTAAAAAAATAAAATATAAAAATTAAAATTATGGAAGGGCAAAAATTAAGTGTTTACAAGGACCATGGATTGCACTTTGACGGGCGAGACCACCTTCCGTCTGGCTTTTGAGTCAGAAGTTGTCCTCCCTATCGAACTTGAACTCTCCAATATCCGGACTCAAAGTTTTGACGCCGCCCTGAATGACTCATTACTGCAAGTAAGCATTGATACAATCAAGGAAATCAGAGACTTTGCTGCTACTCCGGTTACTGCATACCAACATTGGGCTACCTAGTATTATGATTAGAAGGTTTGATACAAGGTCAGCAACTTAGTGTGTCGAAATTAGTTTTTCATATAATTATTATAGGTTAGTTTTATCCTATAATGCTTATTGTTATCTTTTGTTTAGGGTTTGATATACTTAATTATCTAGGTTTTAAGTCTTTTACAATTCTTCTTAAATCATGTTAAGTTTTGTTTCAGTTTTTGCATCGATTTTTAAATTAGGTTTTTAACTCAATTTTTTCTTAGAGATTTATATGTACACCCTAAAAAATCATTCTGACTCATAATATGAAATTAATAGCCTTATCTTTGGATATCCTAAATATTGTTTTTAGTTTCTAACTAGTGTTCTAGTTTGTGCGGTACATTCGAATCCTAATTTAATTACCAAATTCACCTCCGTTATGAGAAAATTTTACATTTTTCATATAATTATCCTAATTTAAGTTTCCTATCATATTTATTATATATTCTTATTATTATCATAATATTAATTATAACCAATATTTTTCTAATTATTAATTTCCCATACTTACATATTACACATTGTCACCTAATGTGTACATAATGTACACATCTAATATTTCCATCACTTCAAATATCATCTCCCAGTATCAAATAACATTCCAAATATCTAAATTCATCTTGAATTAGATTTTGAACCTAATTATCCTAAATTACCAAATTAACTTAAAATTTATCATTTTTACCTATTACATATTTACTACATAATATTCTAATAATTACATTTAACACTCTAAATGCTACAAATAGCATACTCCATTGGATTTCAACATCTAAAACATATAATTGTGCATCAAATAAGTAATTACTTATTTAATTATTTAATTAACTCTAAATTACCCATTTTATGCATCATTTTAAGGCCTAAAAATTATATAAAAATTTCAAAAATTAATTTTTGAAAATTGGTTTCATAGCACTGTTTTATAACCCTTAAGTAGTTTACATAAAAATTTTGGGCTCAAAACTACACTCTTAAGATCATTTATTTTTAATCCGAATAAAGTTCAAATTTGCACAGTTTCTTAAGAACGGTATATTTCTAAACACAAAATCATCAAAATAAAATTTTTCCCTAAACCGACATACTTAAAAACCTCAGAATATCAAATCTCATAATTTTTTAGGAATATTTAATATTTTTACAAAATTAAATAAAATTGGATTGGAAATCGAACTCACTTATATGGGTGGCTCTAGCCACCACCGATCGCAATAGCCTTGTTGGCCAGTCTAGGCACTGCCACCATCGTGTGGTGGTGGTTGCCGTTTACTCCCAAGTGCTTTTTTGGTGTTGGTTTCCTTCTAAGGCCCTAATTGCACATATTTGAGTAATTTTTTATAATTAATCCAAACACTTACTGTTTCAGTTCTCTCTATTTTTCTTACTCTCCAAATTGATGAAATGAGCTTTTGAAATTTTTTTGCTATTTATAGAGGTGTTGGAGAATTATTGTGTATTAATTAGACAAGACAATTGCCTTATCTTTTTTTTTTTTTTTTCACTTTCTAGTTGTTGCATTTTAATTGATTGATTTTGTTTCTTCAATTCCAGATTGCCATAACCACTTTCTGGAGTTTTCATGATTTTTCCTTAATTATTTATGAATTTTCTTTAATTATTTAATATTATTTTAGCCTATTTCACGTGTTTTAAGTAATTACTCGTATTTCTACCTATATATAAATTCATATATAGTACAAATAAATACTCCTAAATATTATTTAAGTTATTTTATGATTTTTAGTGTATATATAATTTATCTCTAGGGTTTCATTAGTTATTGGAATGCATTTTACATATTTTCGATAAATAATGAGTAATATACTTAAAATTTGAAAAATTTATATTATTTTAATTTATTACTTATTTTCTTAAATTTGAACTTACGAGATTATTTTTACTAATATTTCTAATTTTATCTGATAATTTAGGCTTGATCGGATCTTTTAGCCGATCGCTCTAAATTCTACAAGCCAAACTATGAGTAGCTGAATGTGGGTCTTACAGCTCTGCCACCACATATTTATCCTACCAGCCTTTGATCGAGTCGACAAGACCATTGAATAATTTCTTTCCTGAGTGTGGCTAGAGGTAAGGCCACCCTTCAACGTTCTTCTACATGTAGAAGTGGCAAAAGAGCTTGAGAGTAGCCCTTATCACTAGGCATTCGTAGAGCACTTAGAACGCCTTCAACACCCTCCACCCATTCGGAGGGATTTGCGATGGGCTGCAGTGGTGGTAGTCGAAAAACTCCCTCTCAAAATGACTTGGGGAGAGGTGCTGCTCAAACTCTAAGCACTTCTTAAAAATCGCGAAGCACTTCTTCGATAGCAGGGCCACCTGTTCGTCTTTGCACAATAACCTAATATGCCACCCGGGTATCGCTCTCACGAGGAAGTTGCTGATGACCCGGCTAGGGGCAGAATCCTTACTTTTGCTTGTATAGCCATTAGGCCCCTTCCCAGTACCAGGAGTGTTAAATAAATCCTTAGCAGGGGGATAAGGGAATATTTGCGTATACGTCTCTGGAGATGACATTAATGATTCTAGCCTTGTCTAATGCCTCTACGACCATCCTCGTAGGTTGGTCCAGTCGTGCTAGTGATAATGCTTTGCTCTCCTACGCCCGAGGAGGATCACTCTTAAAATCTGAACTGGAGGTAAGTTCTAGCGAAGAAGAGCTAGCTTTACCCCTGTTAGTAGACATGATTGTGATTCTTGAAAAGAAAAATTAAAGCTTCTGAAGAAGAAGGTTTAAGAGTTCGAATGCGAACGTAGAAATTATGATAGCTGAGCGAAAAGATTGCAGAAAAGTAGTCTCTCTTTGTAATCCTCCTATTTATAGAAAAACCACCTGGCAAGCCATACAGGCAGTTATGGGGATAAGTATAAACACGAATCCCTTGGAATACTACCTAGCAGACATGTGGAAAGCATCTCGATTGGATGACCACCTTTAAAAGGGCAAAAAGTATGTAGTTGCACGCTAGTTTGCTGCAACACGACACCTGTAATGTCGCATTTAATGCATGGAATACAAGCAGACAAATGTTGCATTTTGAAAGTCCTTTTAATAGGAAGCTTCTTCAAGGCTCATCCGATCTGCACCTGGTCGACGTTACAAAGACATGATGGACTTATGTTCGCTTAGTCCCTATTAGGCCCTGTCCAAGCAGACCAATTCACAGCATTGGAGCACCTTAGTATCCCTGCTTACTTAGCCTCAAACACTTTCAGACTGGTAGACCACTACCGAAGATGACTTAGCACTTCGGGCCTTCTCACCTTTGATCATTCATCACTTTGAATCTACAACCTCATTACGTTGGCATCATGGCATCGGATCAAACTTCCTGGAGTTGAATTGATCATGCCTGAATGGCCCATACATTCCTTCTCCTTGCCTCTTCCTTGGCAACGAGACTGTGTAGGGGGGAGGGGTGGCGTAAGGCAGTAAGTGTTAATAGGATACTTTAGGTAGGGACCTCTTAGGTTAGACCAGATTCGCCAAGCCTTGTGTCCCTAGGCTTGCCCCTATAGGCCTCTGGCTTAACCCTTAGTAGCCTAAGCCTATGAAGAACTATAACGACTATAAATTAAAAGATAAGGATAAAATAACCATATCTTAAATATTAGGGACACATTGGACATAACAGCTCCACTCTCCCATACTTACAGGAGAAGATCTTTCCTACCAACTGATCTCCAATGATTGGCTTTACTTTGCTATAAATATCAGACATCTACTCAACGATAACTCTCTCTGCAAACTTTGCATTCTAAGCCTGTACACTAAGCATTTTATCTCATTGAAAAACCTACTACTGACTTAAGCATCAAAGTGGCCACGCCGGACAACCACCCGATGTTCCTTTATTGTGTACTGTTTTGCAAGCTCAACTCGTGCAGACCTTGATCAACTACTAGCAAGAACTGAGAAACGACACTATCATTGATCCATACTAATCAAAATCATATCTAAGTTTAACCACATGTCCACATAAATGAGGTCTATGTTCTAACTATCTATAGAATTGTAATCAACATTCTAAGCAAATAAAAGCCCTGACATCACTAGTTAAGTGGAAACATGACTTGAAGCAAGATTACTAATGGTGTCAATTTCCATATCCATCACATCTTTTGTAAGATCCTCAAGAGAGACTCTCATTGAACATATACATAAAAAAAAATCATATGAATAAAATAAATTATTTTTTAAAATTACAAAGAATGGTTTATTTTACTATATTCTTCTCCATAGAGCTAATATTTTATACACAAAAGAGTTTCTACAATTTCTAACTTCAATGAGCATCGATATTGATAGGGATTAAGGTCTGATTACACGCTCCTGAGCTCGAAGGCTCTCTTAGGTGGTTCGCTGAGTTGTCTGAGGTGAGTTAAGTACTGAGGAGCAGTGCTTGCCCCAGTTCGATCTGCCGAGCTACTTTGCTCTCCACACTATCTAAGAAGTTACCGAGGTGAATAGCCCACACTTGGAGCCGACCCTTTTCTGTACCCCAGTCCAAGCACCAAACTAGGAAAAACAGCCATTTTCAAAGTGCCGGGGCTAGGCTGATAACTGTGAAGGGCTGACCATCCAAAGTCGACTCGAATGTGAGTTTCCTCTGACCCATCCCCCTACCTAGCCCTAACTGTCATGGTGCTAAGTTGCCAATGCTAAACAGACCTGATTAGTTGATTGCCCCTGCTCGGCTTACAACGTTATTAGAATTGCAGAATAAAAATATGTAAACGCGCACACCATGTCCTTATTGACAACTGTATTGTCCTTTCTGACAGAAGACGTTCACCACACACAATTTCTCGATTTCTTGTACATTATCCTTCCTTTAAGTTAACAAATAGTAATTCTTTTATCTTTTCTATAACATAGAATTTTCCTTAACAAGGTACTATAAATAAACACATAATGTAACAGTTGCAACAACAAGATATACACAAGAATATATTGAACCTTTTTACCTTCTCTTGAGTCAAGTGTCCTCCTACTTAGTCTTGAGCTACTTTTATCTAGCTCATTCGAGTGTAGACTAGTGGCAAGTGACCTTTAGCTACACTTGTGCATCATATCAAGTGCGACTTGAGCTCATGTGAGGCGTTGTGCATTATATCCATCATCGGTGCACAAGAACCCCTACTCTCCCTCGACTTTCATTAATCTTTCAGGCCATCTTGTGGCATGGACCCACCCCCTTTAGTTACGCGTGATATTGGGTTTGTGTGTTCATCAACGAGTTCGTATCAGATATTGATTAAGGATTCCACCTCTAATGTTAAATGTTGATTCTGAAGTCACGATAGAAATGGGTATACTCAATATATCATGTGCCATTTTTGTAAGTTGAGGATATCAAAATTGATTGGTTTTCTAATAGCTTAACACATCCAATTCAACAATTATGTATTGCTTCTCATCTAAATACTTCTCTAATTTAGATTTGGTGCCACCTCTAAGGATTTGCATGCTTTTAAAAGATTGAAATTCCTACACAAGGTAAAAAATTTGTAAGCATCATATATAACTTTAAAAGTGTAAGAATTTGGTAAATAGTTGTAAAAAAATAAAGTTACCTCTAAGTCATCACCCCATTTATCATTCATACGTTCCTTACTTTTTGATTTATTGGTACGTACATTTTGATATGAAGTTGTAGCATTTTCTTTTGCATATTCATCAAAGAGAGAGAATAACTCTCTTTTGACTTTCATAAACTCATTTGAGTCAACACCATAAATCCTTTAATAACTCTACTTAACAAAATCAAGTTTATATCGTGGATCTAATATAACAACAATTCCCAAAACCAAACTAAACTCATGCTAATCCTTATCAAATTTCAAAAACATCCTAGTTGCCATTTCCCTTAAATATGCTTCACTTTAACTCATACTATTCATCAATGCTTCGTATACCTTAAAAATTGAGGGAAAGTACAAGTTGATAGTAAAATACATTATTCTACAAAATTGATTAGTAATATCATAAAAACACTTCAAAAACTTGCTTATTTTCTCTATTTTGTCCCATTCTTATAGAGAAGGATAGTGCTTGTAATTTGAATTACTTAACTCCAAGTGACAAAGCGCACTTTTATAATAAATTGCATTCTCAAGCATAAGATATGTTGAATGCTATTGAGTTGGAACATCTTGTCTCAAGTCTCTATCTTTAGATAAAGACAACAAATTCATACATTCAGCAAACTTTACCTTTCTTGTTTGAGACCATTTCACATACTTTACACTTTCCCTCACCTTATCTACAGTACTATCAATTTCTTTTAAACCTTCTTGAATAATTAAATTGAGAATGTATGCATAACATCTAATATGAAAATAAAGACCTGAAGCCAAAAGTCCACTTCGCATATTTAATTGTCTTTAATAAACTCACAAAAAGATTATTAGCTGAAGCACTATCCAAAGTCACATAAAGTACTTTACTTTCTATACCCCAATTAGTTAATAAATTTATTGTTCTTTCAGTTAATGCAACACCTATATATGGAGGTGGCATAAATGCAAAGCTCAAAATCTTCTTTTGTAAGACTCAGTTTTTATTAATGAAGTGTGTAGTTACAAATATATATCCATCAGTAGCTATTGATGTCCACAAATAAAATGTCAAGCAAATTCTTCCAGGACATTCCATAAGCATATGCTTAATTCTAGTTTTTTCCCTCTTAAAAATCTTCATTAAATCAGCCTTACAAGTATTTCTAGATATGTGTACAACACTCTCATTTAAATATTCAAATAATTCCCTCATTCCACCGTACTTTACAAATGAAAGAGGCAATTCATGCTTAACAATTACAGCCACTAACAATTCGTGAAATTTTTCTTGATTGAACTTCATCTTATTAAGTTTCATATCTACAGATAATAACATTTGACCAACAACCCGAGTATTATGTCTATAACATTTATTCATATGTCTCTTTAAGTTCTATGTTCCGAACTTACTATCACATTTTATTTTGGTCTTACATGACTTACATATATCTTTTGTAACAACTAATCCATTAGGTTGTTTCTTACAAGCATGTGTAAACTGTTTCCTCACTAAAGATATAAGCTTCCTCTGTTGTTTAAAATTTGTAGTTGATATTGACACTTCTACGTCAACAATGTCGTCTGCTTCATCTACTCTTAGCACTTCTATCTCATCGAAGTCTAGTGGATATTCTAAAGATGAATCCATCTGCATGTTAAACAAAAATATTATATTTAGTGAAATATAATAGTACTCATGAAAAATAACTACTCCAAAAATACAAAAGGAGGCTTCCAAGACCTTTTTTTTTTTTTTTGGTATGTTGATCACAAGCAAATATACCGGAGTAATTTCACAAACAAATACTACCATTTGATCTCTAGCATAGCATAGTAACCGGCTAAGCATTTTAAGATATCTAGAAGTCAAACCATTTTAACTCCTAAATAAGCAATTGTATTACCATATTTTTGCTCCATATTTTTGTAAGATATCTATACCAGCTACACATTGTAGGAATCAATAATGAATCAATGGCCAAAGACATGTCGAAGTGGCTAAAATAGGAAGGCCAATCCTCCGACAATCTAGGAGCCTAAGTTTCACTCAATTGGTTTCTTCAATCACAAAACTATTCCCCCTACACTTCACTTCTCTAAAAAATATCCCAAATTTAATACTAATTAACATACTGCCATAGTGGTCCTTTGTCATTAATAAAATTTCAGAACCATAATTATCATGTACCTATGATTGAATAATTAATATGTCCACTAAAGTATAACATTATACAAGAATCTGAGAACATAGGATTTCTTTAGCCAATAACCATACTTATTATCTTCACATAAGGCATTATTTCATTTTAAGCACCAACATGATAAAAAAAATAGAAACTCTAAAATAACCTCGAATTCAATGGACTTTATCAGTGAAAAACTATTTTAAACAACCTTAATATATATTAAAAAATTGTTTACTTTCACAAACTCTTGTAAAAAAACAACTTCTATAATGTGATTGACGAAATGGTGACTCTTTTTTTTTTTCTTTTAAGCTCACATCATGAAACTAAGTAAAACCTAGGAAAGCTATGACCTTTACAGAACGTTAACATTAGTATGATCTCGTAAAGAAGAAACTACCCACATGGTAAATTCATCTAGGTTCACATGGGAAACGATAAAGAATCAAACTTTACTCTTGAAATGGATCAAGATACTAAAGAATCAAACTTTAGTAAAGAAAATTAACTTGCTGTCGAAAACATAAAGAAAATAAAATCAAAGTAAATAAAAAAAAAAAAAAACTTACAGTTGATTCTTGAGACAAAAATAATGGTGACCGGTGAGTGGCTAGAAGTGGGAAATTTTGAATGGGTGAAATTGAAAGACAAACCCTAAGTTGAAAGAAAAGAAAAGAAAAGATTCGGTTTCAATTTTTTATTTTGGTTTTGGTATTTAACTATTTGTGCACTCTTGCCTCTCTATAGAACAAAATTAAAAGTTAAATGTAATGGGTTCATAGGTCGAACCCGTATCCATATACAGGACCTGTTTATTTAAACAGGTCCATAAACAAGTCAAATGTTTGGACACTTACTTTGACATGAATTTCACCATATCTAAACGAGTCTAACTAGTTTGTATCTCATGTTAAGTTTTTCTATACACTAACCCGTTTAAATCGTGTCGTATCGTATCCAGATATATCGTTTTCGAGTCCTAAATTGCTAGCCCTAACTTTACCTACACCAAAATCCCATCATAACTATCAATGGTAACAATATGATTGATTCTCTAAGTATAGTAACTTGAACAACTTGCAAGCGAGTAATCTTTATAATGATCATACCCCAAAACAATATTTCTAACTAATATAAAAATAAAACCTAACAGTAGGTCTAATCCACATACTATCATTTAGCTCAATTAATCATCTATTGATCATCAATGCAAAGTTATGAATGCCTTTAACACCTAACTTGTTAATAGTAGTCATAATTTCAATATAAGTAATAAACTTCATCTTAATACCTGTAGCTACAAAGAGAAAAGTGTCGAGCCATATTTTGGTTTCCTTAATTTAACTTATATTAAGTTCAACTCACTTAATACAAATTACTCTACATTAAATTAAGGAAATATTTTTCTTAAAAAATTCTAAAATTTTAGTCGCCAACCATTTCAACTGGTAAAAGATAAAATTAAAGTTTTCGAGTGGGAAAATCCTAATTTGACCACTAGTTTGTGAATATTTTAAAAATTTTGATTTTTAGAAAATTAAACTAACCTATTAAGACAAATTGATGAGCTTTTATTTTTATAATTTTCTAAAAATGCTAAAAATATACCTAAACATATAAAAGATAACTAAAATGGCTTTTTTTACTATTTTTTTTATTACGAATTTCTAAGCAATTTTTTTTTATTTTTTTTATATGGTTGTTCCAAAAGTGCCTACTTACGCACTGGTCGGATCAAACTGGTCATAATTCTATTTTTATAAAATATTTAGTAGATTGATTCTTTTATTTCGAAAACCTAAGTTAGGTTTATATTTATTTATCAATTTATTATTTTTTAAAAAAAACCTAAGATATCTAATTTTCTCGAATTAAAGAAAACCCTAACTAATTAAATCTTTTTGAAAATTCTTATTAAGATATTTTTATTTTTAAAACTATTATGTGTCAAAATATATCTTTTTTTTTAATCCTAACTCTACGTTTAGATACATATCTTTTCTAAATCTTAATTACTAAATACGTATCTTGATATATATCTTTTCTAAATTCTAACTATATAATTTTTCTAAAAGATACAATTTAATTAACTTTTATTAAAAATTGAAATTATTTTTAAAAAATACGTAATATAAATTAGTAAAATAATTGAACTAAAAAATAAATAAAATAAAATAATTTTACCTATGCATCGAGTGTGATTGTGCATTGTGATTGTCTGGATGTTACCAAATTGGATTTCATTGGCGTTTGAACTTATGGAATTAAGAATTGGAGCGCCAGGAAATTGGATTAGAGCGTCGGGGAATTCGTCTGGACTTAGACATTGGTTTGGATCGATTTCGTCAGGGAATTGAAATTGGCGTTGAAATTGGAATTGTGGAATTGGATCGGCTTCGTCGGGGAATTCGTCTTGGAATTGAAATTGGCGTTGGATTTGCATTGTGCTTCGGATTGTAGACGGTGGAAATTGGGAATTCGGAATTGCGGATGGTGGAAATTAAAGTTCAATTTGCTAGATGGTGGAAATTGGGAAATCGGAATTGGGGACGGTGGAAATTGAAGTCGTCAAGGAGTTGATGTTAATTGTGGGAATAAAAAAAAAGTCCTTAAATCTTTATTTATAAACTAATAAATCAATCTTCCATAACCGCACTACACCATGATCTCTTATATATATAAGTAGACATATAAGTGTACAATTTTTCCTTTAGAGTCCTTTATACTTAAAGTCCAGAGTTCTTTATACCTAGTTTTAGTTACGTCGTCTTAACGTCTAAGTCCATTGGAGAAATCTCATATAAAGATCAGCATTTGCTCTCTTAAGATACTACCGTTGTAGGCACCTTGGATGAGCTAAACAAGCCAATCAGCAATCAACATCTTAAGTCAAATATATATATTAGTCTAATTTGGTCTACTACTATCTTAACAAGCACATTCATCAAACAAATGTCATGTACCTGGAAAGATGAAAAAAACCTACTCATGAGATTAAATCAACCATGAAACATAAATATAAGGACTTGATAAATAGGATAATAAACTCTTTTTAATCTTTCATCCAATTTAATCAAATTTAATATATACTTAAGTTTGAAACTCTTAACCTCTCCTTTAGTTCACTTTCACTCGGGCACTCTGGATAACTATACCTAACTAGGTTTTGAAAGGCTAAATTAATTGGGAAAGATTATACATTTGGATTAGATTAATATTTATAACACTTAGGTAGAGGTTTAGAGTTGAAGAAATCAAAGAAAAACAAGATTAGATGCTGGTCAGGACATGATGTCTTGCTCCACTAATGTCTTGAATCTAAAATGCAAGTTTTACCAAATCTAAAATGCAAGGCATCCCCACTCCATTGGAAAATATGCAAATTCCTCGTTAAGGATTCTTCTTGAGACCAACCCAAAACTTCAGCCCAACTTTAATACACTTCAATATATGAATAAAATCATGATTATTAGCTACTTCCAACTTTATTTCTCCTCCTAAACGCATACTCTCCTTCACTATAACCCATAAGCAAACTTCAACCCATTAACAAGATAGAGAAAGAGTGAGTAAACTTACTTGTTATGATAGATTGAGCTTATAATCTCCAAGAGATATGTAAAACTCATTAACTTAAGCTGTGCAACCATCAAGAAACATGGATTTTAAAACTTTAGCTAGTAAAACTCTTTTAAATGGAAGTTTTGCTACGAAAAACTTGAAAATGTAATTTAGAAGCTTGATTTACCTCAAAATCAAGCTTTGCACAAATTTCGTCTTGAGTTTTAAGTGCTCAATAATTCCCTTAGTTGGGTTTTAGAGAGTTTTTCAGGAAAGAAGGTGAAGAGTATGGTTAGAGTAGCTAAAACAAGCTCAGGGTTTTAGAGAATGGATAAGGTAGATGGGTTAGGATAGATTTGTGTAAAGGCTAGTTTTAAATTGTAAATCGGTCCAGAACCAGTTCGTTGAGCTGTTGAATCGGTAAGGAACTAGTCTACTAGGCCATTGAACTGGCCCGGGCCTGCCTTGGGCAAACTTAAATCGATTGTTGAACCCCTAAGTCTTAAAAGTTTAGGCGATTCAACCATCGTAACGTTTTGAGTTGGTAGGCCATTGAACCGACTAGTCGAACTGCCCTTAAACCAGCAGTTTGGTACAACAGTTCAAGGCCGATCCAACCTTAAAAATTAAAAAATATACTATATATATAATGTAAACATACTATATATATACTATATATAATATACTATATAATGCATATAGGTATATAGTATATGTGATATAACAATTAATATACTATATATATACAATAATATACATCTATACTATATATAATATAGCACCATGTATTTACACTTATACAATTCAAATAAATTATTTCGAAATCGAAAAAAAATTGAATCGAGAATAAAATTTTTTATTCACTAGCAATGACATAAGGATTTAGATTTAGTTGAAAAAAAAAAAAAAAGAGAACAATCCACAAATTATTTTTAATAATTAAGGAATTTAGGTAAAAGAGAGAGAAAAAAAAAACACACTTAAAGGAAACTAGCTAGGGCTATGCCTCTTAAGGGCCAGGCCTGATTTACTCCCTTCTCGACTGGTGAATTGGTGATTTAGGATCGATTCTAAGCTAAATTGGCCTAGTAAACACCTCTAAGTGAGGTAAATGGAAGGGTGAAACATGAAAGAAATATTAAATGCCACCTATTTTAAAAATAACTTCATTATTTCTTTTAGCATTATGTTCATTATTGTAACATTATAATAAATTATACGAATTTCAGTAACTTGTGCTATGAACAGCAAAATGGAAGCTCTCAACAACTTTTTTTTTTTAAACATTCATAATATGTTGATAAGAGAAGGATTCAACAACTTAGGTGTTACTTTTGTGATAGACTGCATCATGCTTGAGATTGTCCAAAAAGGGAACGGTTGGATACTCTCCTTGCAAGGAACGAAACAAATAAAGACAATAAGAGTAAGCTTGGTCTAATCCATCTTCCCTATGCCATGGAGTCTCAAGAGACGAAGGAGAGGAAGGGTTTAATGTTTGTAGAGGCTAAAGTGGCTGGAAGGAAGATAAATGCTATGGTAGATACATAGGCCTTACACTTATTCATTTCAGAGGATGTTGCCTTTAGACTTAGGCTAAAGTTTGAATAGAGTAAAGCCCGATTAAAGACAATTAACTCCAAGGAACTCTAAACCCATAGGGTTGCTAAGAATATGGAACTCAACATCGGAAACTAACAGGGTAGGGAGAATATTGAAGTAGTCTCTATAGATGACTTTGAGTTTGTTATCGATATGGACTTATTGGATAGGAAATATGTCATTATTGTTTCCCAATCAAATTGTATTTGTTGGCTCAATTAGTGTTCTTAGTGCATAGTTTCGATAAGTAGGAAGATTGGGCAGATTAAAAAGCTTATTACATCAATACAAATTATAAAGGAAGAGATGACACTGATGAATGGAGTTGGTTCAACTTTGATGGGGGAGGTTAAGAAAGGAACAATTGATACGATCCCACAAAATTCAAAAATAGTAGACGCTGAAAAGCAGGATGAAGCCTCAACAATTAAGGTTAAGTTGGAAGAGGGTGAGATGCTATATTGGGCTTCAAGAAGGTTGCCGAGCATTGTCAAGATAAGGGTACAAATGGAGGACTAAGGTTAAAGTATTGCGTGGAGCAGGATTTAAGACAGAAGCTGCGACGAAGACGTTGCTGGATTAGATGGGGAGAATTTCAACGACTAATTTTTCAAGACCCCAAAAATAAGCCCAAAAGGATCTTACAAACAAGAGATAAGAAAATGGAGATAAGGATGAGAGGTTCTCTTAGCTTATTAGAAAAGAAAGGCCCAAGCCCGGACTTAAAGAAAATTCTAGAAGTTGGAAGGTTCTAAGAAGATTCCGAAGATGTCTAGATTTGATGTTCATAATAGGTAAGGTAGGTACATATGATTTAATTGTAATCATTAAATCAAATAGACCTGGGCAATCTATTCTAAGGGGTTGTCTGTATATATAGGGGGTCTTCCCTCATTCATATTCAAATAGATATTGAGTGGAATTCAGTCGACAACCAGAGTCTATCCATTTACTTTCTCTTCTAATTTTGTGAGTGTGTTTTTAGGCTAATTTAGCTTTCCTTGGTATGATCAGGAATGCTAGGTGTCATACGGGAGTGTTGAGAGGAATTCGTTAGTAACACTAGCACTATACCCAAGATTAAGCACTTCTTTTGGCGTATACTCTTTGGATCATTATCCATACTTGTGAATTTATTTCATCGCCATGTTGTAGTAAGCCCTAGTTGTCTTTTTAATGGGGCAAAGGAAGAGACTATTGAGCATATTGTATTAAGACATGAATTGGTAGCTTATGTGTGATTTAGAGCATTAGGCGTCAGAACTAAAAGAGATGACTTACATTGTTTGGGTCATGGGGGAGGATGATGGTGGAGAAAGTGCATAAGAGGTAGGGTTGGGTACCGTAAACCATGGATGGAACAGTATATTGAATCGAATTGAATAAAAAAAAAAAAATTTTTTTACAAACCATTTGGTCATAGTTCGGTTCAATTAAATATAAACGATTCATGGTTTGATTAGAAGAAGTGAATAGAATCGAATCGAACTGAACAGTTTTAAATCGAATCGTTTGGTTAAAGAAAAATAATTTCATGCAACTGAGTTGTTATTTCTTTTTATTTTGTTTATCAATTTTTATGGATTTTATCAAATTTTTCATATCTTTTTCATCTTTGTCTTATTTTTGGATAAATTATTAAGATAAATTTTATATTTAAAAATTTTCCCTTTCTAAATTGTCATTTTCTCATATATTTTGAAATTAGGAACCTTACATTGATACTTATGTATTTCTCATTTCTTTTTAATTCTTTAGTATGTCTTTTTTGTTTTCTTTATATTGCTTTTTGTGGGCAGCTTTACTTCTCTTTCGTTCCTTGACGTCGGTGTGGAAGGAAATCGAAGGAAAGGAAGGATGGTGATAGGTAAAATCAATCACCAAAGATGACCTTAGTGGTGCTCGACACCGTAGAACGTGATGGTGGAAAGGGGTAACCAAGTCTATGCAACGAAAGAAGGGAGATGATGTATGGGATTGCCGGATCAAGGGTTTTGATTGTATAAGGGTATGAAATGTTGAGAAGCTCCGTAAGGACAAGAAGTAGTCAAAACTGTAATGCGTGTAACAGGGGATCCACTATAACTTTTTTTTTTTTTTATGGGTCATGGGCCAGCGAGGCCCAACAAGCAGGTATTGCAGCATGGACACTCCGAAGGTGTCTGGGCAGTTGGCTTTTATATTGGCTATTAATATGGTGAAGAAAGCAGTGTGGATACCCGTTTGCATTGTCATAGATTGTTTGAATTTGTACCATGCCATCACAGGAGTTAACAAGAATCTCCATTAGACCTCCTTGCCTCTTTTCGAAGAAGCTCAACATTTGCTAGGGTCTTTAGTCAATGTTTCTATTTGTTTTTTACATCCTAATATGTCTTTTAATCAAGTTGTAAATTTGATAGCCATTAATATTAGAGTATGAATGTGACCTTACAATTGGTGGTTAAAACCTCCATTCGTCCTTCAAAAGCTACTAGATGTTCTTTGTTATAGCCATTTGTCCTCTTTGATTTTGTATGATTGTGGTTGATTTCTAAAGAAGTATTACCTTTTCTTGGTGAAGAAAAAAATGGAGATGACATATTTCCTAAATAAGATGGTTTTAAACCAAAGTACTATAAGAGGAAGTATTGTCGAACATTTGTGGTTAATTTGAAGTTGCGCTGTTCTAAATACATTGAAGATCGACATACGTCTGCGAGATATTTTTAAATAATTGGATATTTAGATCGCCGGAAGAAAAATAAAGGAAAAAGGAAATTCTAGCTATGAAGTGCTTGTTTCAACTTCTAGAAAACCACAATATTGCTTCCAAGATTGGTTATAGTAGTGAAATGGTGAATGTTGTATGCCAAGAAGCGACGAAGGCCTTAAAAGGAAACAAGTCAAGAAGCGACGAAGACCTTAAAAGGAAACAAGTCATGGACTTTCAGATTGATGCTTCTTCTGAGCTTAAATTTTGTCGATGCACATCCTAGAAGTTTTCCTAGATGCATTGATAGTGCGAGATGTCTTATTCGTATCGAGTTTCATTTTAAATTGTCATCATTTGGAAAATCGTTATCTTCTGATAATCTAAAGGCTGTGATGTCCGAAAACTTGGAAATAATTAAAATACCAAATTTATTATTGAAATTCCAATTACTTCCCCTCTTGGTTCCTCAATAGTTGCATTGTACATTGGTCGGGAGGCAGAAAAAGAAAAAGAAAAAAGAAAACCCCCAACTATTTAAGATTATGGAATTTAGGTGATAATTTTTTATATTCTTTATAAATTTTATTTTTCTCTCATTTCCATAAATGATAGACTTTGATACTAGATGTATCTTTTATTTTATGAGTAATCACTTCATGCTACTTCCCAAAATATATGTTTTTTATATGTTAAAAATCAAAACGATTTCTTGTCCCATTTTTTCCATGTCTTTGACCTTATTCCTACTTTTCTATACCATATCTAACTCTCTTATGAACCTAAAAACATTGATTTAGTATAATGGAGTATTTTCTTTAATATTTGTAGACTTTTGCATTGGCAGTCTTAATTCAATTATGCAATTTTATATCAGAAAGGAATTTAATGTTATACATTCATATTTTAGAATAAAATAATTTTTTAGGGGTTATATAAAAGATATAATAAAGAAAAATTATTTAGAATGATTATACAAATATATATAAACAAACTCTTCCTTAGAAAAGAATTACAATTTATAATTTTTAATACCTATAAAACAAATTATAGAGATCCGCAAATTACTTTATAATATCGGTATCTTTTTTAAAATATTAGTAATGTGGGTGATATCATTCTCAAATTAATATAAACAAAACAATAGGTTGAAGCATCGCCATCTACTGTTCAGAGAGTGGAAAAGAATAATTAAAAAATGCACAATTGAAGGAACTGCGATAGAGATTGTAGATGACTTTTGTCCGCGTACAACGACATGACCATTGACGACAATGAACAAGTTGCCCCGCTAACCAGCGTAGACCGTTTCCGTGTTCTGTGAGGTGGAAAATTCTTTTTTAAAACTTTTAAAATTATATCAATATCTTAAATTTTCGTATTGTATATTTACATTTTTATAATATAATATTGAATCTTCTAATACATTTTAAAAATATGTAGACATTTATGAGGGAGGATCCACTTAAACATCCTTTCAAACTTTTTATAAGAGAGGATTCACTTAAAACATCTTTAAATTAAATAAACTTTTAAATTTTGCTGATCGATAAATAATCCTGTGAATTAGGACTAGAAAAGATTTCTGCAATTGATCTCAAAATTCAAACACCTTAACTATTTATCAATAGAAATTGATGATCTGATTTTGATAATAAACATCAACAAGTAAAATTATATAGCAATTGATATAAACATATAAGTACCACACATTTATAATGTTTATTACAGTTAGCAAAAGAAAAATAGTATATAATAATTTAATTGATTGCGCTCCGATAAAATTTGGATGTAATAATTAAAATAGTATGACTTTACCTAATTTGAATAATTTGTGTACCACTATCACTTTTTCAAATTTAGGATTATTTTTCAAAATTGTCCTTTTTTAATATTTCTAATGTTTTTTAAAAAAAATTAAAAATAAATAAATAAATAAAAACCTAAGTTTTTACATGTTTTAACATTATTTCGAATATATCTATGTATTCGTTAATCGGGATTAAACAACCAAGTTATTTTAAAAAACTTTAGTGCATTAGCATGTTATAATTTTAAAAACCAATTAAATTTACTTAGTTATCAATTTAATTTATTCAAAGAAAATTTTAAAAGAGTCTTAATTCTCTAGTATTTTTATTTATAAAAAATTTTTAAAACGTATTAGGTTTTCTTTAAAAAAATGTTCATTATTAATTTTTATTTCTAAAAAAATTCTAAAAAAAACCTAGTGCTAAAAAAAATTACTAAGAAAACAAACCTGCAGACAAATTGAAGTGCGAGTCGTATGCAGTAAGTTGACTTTAAGTCGGACTCTCGAATTTAGGTCGGGCTTCAACTCCAAACTAGATCACAACAGCTTAGGGACGCGACAAGGGTGGTTTCAAGCATCGTTTCGAGTAGGTGACTTCGTTTCCATGTGTTTCCAATTGATAAATAGGGGGATAAACTAAGGGTGTAGTTGTCGTGGCACGTCGGTGGTGCTTAGATTGAGTTTTTGAGTTTGGTTGCTAGAATTTGCGTGGAGCGGCTGCTGTTCGATGAAGAGAACAAGGATGCTACTGGTCGTGTGATGAGGATATGGTCGGGGCTGAGTAGGATCGCGCGTCTGTGATTGAAGTGATCGGAGTTGACGGCGTGCGTAGACAGTAGCTTGCAGTGAACTGCATCGAGTGCGTGTAGCTCGTGTGAGTGGCATTTGGAGTGCTCGTGAATTGCTGCTGAATGTGTGCATCGTGACAGGGGATGCAGTGATTGGTGTGTGCTGATCGAGGGTCGCTATTGTTTTGTGAAGTGCAGTTGGACAAGGGGGACCATTGTGTGGATGTGTTCGGCACTCGCTGATCGGTGGAGTAACAGCAAGAGAGAGAGCGAATCGTGGAGGATGGTTGTGGATGTCATGGGTCTTGGGTCGAGGGTATGGTTAGTTGCTGCTGGGTCGTGCGGCGTCGGTTGGGTCGGTCGGTGTGGAATTGTGATAGGGGCCGTGGCCGTGATCGATGTGTGCTATAATGGACAGTGGTCTTCGATGAACTGGTGTGCTCAATGTTTATGTGAGCGTGTGTGGTGTTGGATGCTACTGTTTGGTTTGTCGTGTGCTTGGACGTAGACATAAGGGACTGCAGCACATGTGCTGTTATTCTATGTTGGCTCGTGAAGCTTTGCAGTTAGTAGACTTGTGAAGTGTGTTTGGAATCGAGTTCATGTAGTGATGATGAGGACGGTGGCTGAGCGTGGGCAGTTTCGGCTGTAAAGTATGGTTGGAGTTGGTGTTCGGTGGTGGGGAGAGTGGATTAGATGAAAGTGGACTTTGCTTCTTTTTTTTTTTTTTTTTGTGTAATTGTCTTCTTTTATATAATGTGATCAATATTTATAAAATTCTATATCAAATTTTTTATATTGATTCAAATCCGTATCGATAAAAATCAAATCAGATTTAAATCTATAAAGATTTCTATTCTTTTGAATTTAATGTTATTGTATCATAATTCTATTAGATTTAAAATATTTGATAAAATTTAAAATTAAATTTTGAATAAAGAATTATGTATGCTGAACCGATTTCTGCAAATGGAAGAAAAAAATAAAAAACACATGTGCTTGGTGATATTCAAACCTATGACTTCAAGCTATCATTATACTAATGATCAAATGCTTATCTATTAAACTGTTAACCTATATCTTGACATTTAATACAATTATATTATATTTAAGCTATATGACTCTCTAAAATAAAATTACTTGAAATGAGTTAAAATCAAATCGATTGACCCTAAAACGTTTTGCTTTGTAAATATCTATTAATAGGAATCAACCCCTTAGACCGATCATAAGAACCCGAGCTAGAGGACTCTAAGGGCTTGCATGGAAAATGCTAGCTCTAAACCATAGCTAAGATGGGGATTTTTATCCTAATCTAACCTCCTGTCAACCTGTCTGTTAGATCTTCACTTGTATCCAGCATGCTCCTACCCAATTGCGAAGTCATCTAAAAGGTAACCTAGGAAAGGTTAGCCGAGCTGAGCTCTCCAATCGATCACTAATGTTTAACTCCCATACAGCCGACTTCCCAACTAGAGTGATTGGCTCCTGACCTGATCCAGATCAGGTTGACCTCTGAACACTAACACTTTTGTTTCCACCTATATTGTAACAAACTCCTGACATCCAGCCATCAAGTGACACGTATTTTTTGACACAACATTCCAAAATGATTCGTTTTTCTCCATACTGAATATTCTTGGTCCTTTTTACCCTTTTTTAGTATGATTCATGTAGCCTAATTATAAGATACCCTTTTTGTCTTTTCATACATGTAAAATAACCTTAGTGGGCAAGTATATAAACTCCCACTTCCCTTGTATGCAGAATCATCCAACATTCAATACAGAATTATTCACTTTAAGTAACCTTAGTGTTCTCGTTATCATTATCATTTAACTCTTATTTATTCTCTTTAGCAATGAGTAATGCGAGTGACCCTTTTAGTTAAGACCAGTGTGTTATATTAGGCAGATTGATGGCCGAGTAGGATTGAATGGTGTGTCATATCCATTCCATAGCTGCCCGGACTTTCCTAACCTTTTTCCTGTTTATTTTGGTTCGTTCGTTGTGGTGTTCCTTCATGTCTCCGACTCCGGAGATACATAAGCTTCGCTGGTATTAGAGTACGGTTCTGCAAGGGAGTGCGTAAAGTTGCATTAAAGTTTTTGTTCGCCTTACTATCTATGGTTGTTGTGCTCTTTTCGTAGCTACTATAGTGTATTAGTGTGATAGCAAGTATGGTTTATTGTTACTCTGTTTACTCAACTTTTCATCACGAAAACAGAGTAAGTTTGTTTCCATTCTATTTAGTGACTATTAGGTATTAAGGTTGTTGGTAAGTTATTAATCTGTTTTGAGAAGTATTATACCATGTTAAATTCGAGCGTTCAGGGTGTTATTAGTGATCAGAGTAGTGACGCCTAACTTAGTTGTGGTCGTAATGGTAATAACACCCCAGGGTCCATTGATGACAAACTTGATGGACTCATAAACCTTGTTGAGAGTTTAATTACTGTAATGCAAATTAATAGGCAACAACCCCAAGGTGTACAACAACAAAACCCACAGGATGACGTCCCTAGGAGACACTATGTCTAAGGCAATCGAACCAATTGCCTAGTCTGACCACCTCGAGTTGGAGGAGCTGCTCGACGAAGACTGGAGTTAGAGGAGATTGTAGAGGATGATGAGGAACTGGATGTTGAAGAGTTTGGTGAAGAAGAAGTTGATTATTACCAAATACAGGAATGAGGATGTCGAGTCCCTCGAAGGTTAGATAATGTCAAGATGCAAATTCCGCCCTTCAGTGGAAATGAAGATACTAATGAATACTTGGAGTAGGAAGAAAAGATCGAGAAAGTGTTTGACTATTATGAGTATATGGATGCTATCAAGGTCCGACTTGTTGCACTGGAATTTACTAAGTATGCGACAATATGGTGGAAGAATTTGAATGCAACACGAGCCAAGGATGGAAGACGAAGTGTTAAAACTTGGAATGAGATGAAAAGGTTATTGAGGGGTAGATTTGTACTCGAGACATACTTGCAAGATACGTTTGCAAAATTGCAAAATCTTCACTAATGAAACCAATCTGTTGATGACTATGTCAGAGAATTCCAGATGTTAATGATCAGAGCCAACGTGAAAGAACTAGAAGCCCGTACAATATGAAGGTTCATTTTTGGACTTAAGTATAAGATTCGCAATATTGTGGAAGTACTGAGGTTTTATACCTTGGAAGAGGAGATCAAGATTGTATAGAAGATTGAAAAGGAAAGGAGAAGTGTTTTGATCCGACTTGGACAAACATTCTCTCGAGCTCCCGTATTGCGCCGACCTATTCAAGCTGACCCGAGGAGGCTATATCGATTCGAGGACAAGAGTGACAGACTCAATGATAGCAGGGCCGAGCCAACTTAATGCTAGGTTGACCCCAATGACATATGAAAAGGGACAAACCTCCGGATGAAAGACTAGCGAGGTGAAATACTTCAAGTGCTTAGGCTTCGGACACCGGTTACTAAGTGTCTGAACCAACGCGTTATGGTGCTCCAAGGAGATGTCATGGATAGTACTGATGAGAGTGAACCCAAGAAAGATGTTGGGAAGCCCGAGGTAGGAGGAGACATGTGTTTATGTCGACCTGGGAGAAGTGATGACCTTAGTATTGAGTCGAGTATTGAGTTCCTTACCAAACTCAGATGAGGACCAGAGAGAGAATATGTTCCATACCAAATGTACCGTTAAAGGCCAATTATGTACGATCATAATGAATAGAGGAAGTTGTACAAATGTAGTTGCACAATCCCTTGTACAAAGGTTAAGTTTGCCAACCTCAAGGCATCCCCAACCTTACAAGCCGCATTGGCTTCATGATAAGGGTGCTTTGCACGTGATTGAATAGGTGATCATACCATTCAGTATTGGAAATGTATACAGAGATGAGGTAGTGTACGATGTCGTCCCTATGGGAACTTCACATCTACTACTAGGACGACCTTAGTTGTTCGACTAACGTATCATACACAATGGGAATAAGAACACTTATGGCTTTGTTAAGGATGTAAAGAGGATGGTGTTGCAACCCCTAACCCCGTCCTAAGTAAATGAAACTCGTAATTAACTTACCCGAGCTAGCAAGAAAAAGGCCTTAGTGATGAGTCGTAGAGAACTCCAATCTACTGAGAAGGCTGATGAGCCGATGTTCTTATTGGTTAGACGATTAATGGAGATGAGGGAATTGTAGGAAGTCCCGGAAGAAATCCGACGCTTGTTAAATGAGTTTTTGGACCTATTTCTAGAAGAACTACCTAGAGGACTACCACCAGTCTGAGGCATAGAGCACTGTATAGATCTGTAGCCAGGTGCTGCTTTGCCGAACCAACTTACATACAAGATGAACCTAGAGTAGGCTACTGAGTTGAAGAAGAAGGTGGATGAACTTGTTGAGCCAGGATATGTGAGGGAGAGCATGAGCCCTTATGCTATGCCAACTCTGCTCGTACCGAAGAAGGATGGATCATGGTGCATGTGCATTGATAGCCAGGCAATCAATAGAATTACTGTCACATATAGACACCTGATACCGAGGCTTGATGACATGTTAGATGAGCTTCATGGTATAAAGATGTTTTCAAAGATTGATCTGTTGGCTACCATCAAATTCATATGAGATCGGGAGATGAGTGGAAGACTGCCTTTAAGACTAGGCTCGGACTCTATGAATGGTTGGTTATGCTGTCCGGACTTACTAATGTGCTGAGCACGTTCATGAGATTAACGAACCATGTGATATGCCCTCTGATCGAAAGATGTGTGATCGTATATTTTGATGACATACTAGTATATAGTGCTGACTTGAATGACCATGTTTAGCATCTTCGCGAAGTTTTTGACATTTTGCGAGCTGAGAAGTTGTATGGGAATGCGAAGAAGTACATGTTCTGTCAGAGAGACGTGATATTCCTAGGGTTTATAGTGTCAGGGGAAGGAATCTAAGCAAATGAGGAGAAAATTTGAGTTGTTTTGGAATGGCCGATGCCGAACAATGTCACTAAAGTCCGAAGTTTCCATAGCCTAGCTTCTTTCTATAGGTGATTTATTAAGAACTTTAGTATAATAGCCGCCTTATTGACCGAGTTGACAAAGAAGAGTAAAGGATTTAGGTGGAACGACCGAGCTGAATAGAGCTTCAGAGAAATCAAGGAAAAACTCACCTTGGCACCAGTCCTATCACTGCCAGATTTTGACAAACCCTTCAAATTAGAATGTGATGCATTAGGAATTGAAATTGGTGCTTTCTTGATGCAAGAACAATAACCCGTCGCCTATTATAGTGAGAAGCTTAATAGTCCTACCTTGAATTATTCTATGTACGAGAAAGAGTTATACTCTCTTTTTATCGAGCCGTTACTGTTTGGCAACATTATTTGCTGCCGCGAGAGTTTATTATTTATATTGACCACGAATCGTTGAAGCATCTTGGGAGTCAGAACATGCTTTCGAAGAGGTAAGCCAAATAGTTAGAATTCATGGAAGGGTTCTCATACGTCATTTGGCACAAGAAGGGGAGTGCAAATGTGCTTGCCAATGCTTTGCTACACAACAAACTTTACTAACCACTTTGTAGAAAAAACTACTAGGATTCTCACTCATCACTGACTAGTATGCTAATGACCCTTACTTCAATTCCATTGTTGAACAGTGTCGCGAGGGACTAGTTATTGGAGGATATTATCTTAAGGACGGCTATTTGTTCAAGGATTGTAGGCTATGTATCCTAAACTGCTCCACACGAGAGCTATTGGTTAAGGAAGCTCATAATAGTGGACTTTTAAGCCACTTTGGAGAAGTCAAGATAGCTAATTTGTTGAAAAAAACTTTTATTAGCTTGGTTTGGCTAAGGATGTCCATAAGGTCATTGGTGGTTGTGAGGTTTGTAAGCATGCTAAGGGGAAGAGAGAACCCTATGGAGAATACATACCTCTACCAACACCTACCTTATCATGGGCCAACCTCAACATGGACTTTGTCCTAGGGTTGCCCCGGACGTCTAGAGGAAAAGATTCTATCTTTGTTGTAGTAGACTGCTTCAGCAAGATGGCGCACATCATTCTATGCCATCGAACTAAAGATACTTTATATACTGTTGAATTATTTTTGCAAGAGATTGTTTGACTATACGAAGTACCGAAGACGATTGTCTCAGATCGAGACATGAAGTTCTTGAGCTATTTTTGGAAAACCCTTTGGAGGAGACTTAGGACCAAGCTCGTGTTTAACTTCAGTAGCCACCCTCAGATTGATGGCTAGACTAAAGTGATAAATAGGATGCTGAGCAATCTACTTAAAGCTATTATAGGGAAGAACTTGAGAGATTGGGATCTATGCCTACTAGTCGTAGAGTTCGTATATAACCAAACTGTCCATAACACTACTGGAAAGACTCCATTCAAAGTCATCTATGGCCAAAACCCAACCATTCCCTTAGACATGGTCAACACCCTAGCAACTGTTGAAGCAAGTTAATCTAAAGTGGATTGAGCCTAAGAGTTGCACGAGCTACACCAGTTTGTGATGAAGAAGATCACTAAGTTCAATTAGAGACAACAAGAGATTGGCAACCTAGGCCACCGAACTATTTCCTTCAAACTAGGAGACTTAGTATGGGTTCACCTCAACCAAAAGCGATTCTCGCAATTAAGACAAAATAAACTATCTCCTCAAGTTGACGACCCATTTAAGGTCCTGAAAAAGATCAATCGCAATGCCTACCAGATTGAGTTGTCTGATGATTATGGTGTATTTTCTACCTTCAATGTGTTCGATTTGATTCCACACCAACCAGCTGAAGAAGACCTTACGAGCGTTCTAGGAGAATGAGCAGATTGAGGACAAATCTTTCAAACCCCCAGGCAGATCATAGGAATCAACCCCTTGGACCGATCACAAGAAGCCGAGCTAGAGGATACTAAGGGCTCGTATGGAAAATACTAGCTCTAAACCATAGCCGAGATGGGACTCCTATCCTGATCTAACCTTCTGCTGACCTGTCTGTTAGATCCTCACTTGTATCCAACATGTTCCTGCTTAACTGCAAAGTCATCTAGAAGATAACCCAGGAAAGGTTATCCGAGTTGAGCTCTCCAACCGATCACTAATGTTTGACTCCCATACAGCTGACTTCCCAACTAGACTGATTGGCCCCTAACCTAATCCAGATCAGGTTGACCTCTAACCATCGATACTTTTGTTTCCACCTATATTGTAACATACTCTTGACACTCAACCATCAAGTGACACGTGTCTTTTAACACAACATTCTAGAATGATTATTTCTTTTCCATACTAAATATTCTTGGTCCTTTTTACTCCTTTTTAATATGATTCATGTAGCCTAATTATAAGATACCCTTTTTGTCTTTCATACATGTAAAATAACCCTAGTGGGCAAATATATAAACCCCCACTTCCCTTGTATGCAGAATCATCCAACTTTTAATACAAAATTATTCACTTTAAGTAATCTTAGTGTTTTCGTTATCATCCAACTCCTATTTATTCTCTTTAGTAAGGAGTAATGGCGAGTGTCCCTTTAGTTCAAACCGATGTGTCACATCCAGTAGATTGTTAGCCGAGTAGATACGAGTGGTGTGTCATATCCATTCGGTAGCTGCCTGGATTTTACTAACCTTTTTCCTGTTTATTTTGGTTCGTTTGTTCGTTGTGATACTCCTCCGTGTGTTCGACCCTGAAGACGTATCATCTATTTTCCTAAAAAATCATTATAATTTTACTTTTAAATTCTTTTTTGGTATTTTTATCATTTTCCAAAATTTTTTATTATTTTTTCATTTTTAATTTTTTTATAATTTTGAATTAGGACCCGTTAAAAAAACAAAAATAAGAGGATAAAAATTAGGTATTTACATCTGCTCCTCTATGTGATGAAGTTTAAGTAAAACTTTAACATAAAGACAAAAGAGGGACTATTTTTACCTTAGGGCTAACTCTGTCCTAAGAAGCATTATGACTAGTTAGTTGTCTTAGGACTGGTTTGTTGGGGATTTGGTAACAAAAACTTGAAAAGAACAATAGCGAGGGTAGCGCTCCTATGGGTTGGCAAGAACCTTAAGAGTACTGAAAGGAGTATAGCACCCTATGAACTGGTTATCCTAAATGAATGGGTAAAGTGCTCTTTGAGTTGGGTAAAATTGAAGACTTGATTGTGCCCCTATGAGATGACTAACCAAGATGAGATAGGCGAAGCACTCTTTGAACTAATTAAGACCCTAAAGAGATATTGAGGACTTGGTTATTCCCCAATGAGCTGACTAATCAGGATGAGATGGGCAAAGCACTCCTCAAGCTGATTAAGACCCTAAAGAAATATTGAGGACTTGCTAAGATGAGACGAGCAAAGTACCCTTTAAACTGGCTAGGACCCTAAAGAGATATTAAAGACTTGGTCGTGCCCTTATGAGCTAACTAACTAAAATGAAATGGGCAAAGCGCTCCTTGAACTGGCTAAGACTCTAAAGAAATATTGAAGACTTGGTTGTCTCCCTATGAGCTGACTAGTACAGATGAGATGGGCAAAGTCTTCCTTGATTTGGCTAAGACCCTAAAGAGATATTAAGGACTTAGTTGTGCTTTTATGAGCTTACTAACCAAGATGAGACGAGTGAAACAGTCCTTGAGATAGCTAAGACCTTAAATGAGATATCGAGGACTTGGTCGTGCTCCTATGGGCTGACTAACCAAGATGAGGCAAGCGAAAGATGAGATAAGCGAAGCATTCCTTGAGCTGGCTAAGACCCTAAAGAAATATTAAAGACTTGATTGTGCCCCTATGAGTTGACTAACTAAGATTAAACAGGTAAAGTGCTTCTTAAGCTAGCTAAGACCTTAAAGAAATATTAAGGAATTAGTCGTGCCCTTATGAGATGACTAACTAAGATGAGATAGGCGAAACACTCCTTGAACTAGCTAAGACCCTAAAGAAATATTAAAAACTTAGATGTACCCTTATGGGCTGATTAACTAAGATGAGACAGGAAAAGCATTTCTTGAGTTGGCTAAGAACTTAAAGAAATATTGAGGACTTGGTCTTACCCTTATGAGTTGACTAACCAAGATTAAATAGATAACGTGCTCCTTAAGTTGGCTAAGATCCTAAAGAAATATTAAGGGCTTGGATGTGCCCCCATGAGCTTATTAACTAAGATTAAATGGGCGAAGCGCTTCTTAAGCTAACTAACCTTAAGAGATATTAAGGACTAGGTCGTACCCCTAAGAGCTAACTAACTAAGATTAAACGGGTAAAGCACTCCTTAAGTTGGCTAAGACCTTAAAGAGACATTAAAGACTTGGTCGTACCCTTATGAGCTGACTAACTAAGATGAAACGGGCAAAGTGCTCTTTGAGCTAGCTAAGACCCTAAAGAAATATTAAGGACTTGGTTGTACCCTTATAAGCTGACTAACTAATATGAGACCGGCGAAATGCTCCTTGGGTTAGCTAAGACCCTAAAGAGATATTGAGGACTTAATCATGCCCTTATGAGTTGACTAACTAAGATGAAATAAGCAAAGTGCTCCTTAAGCCAGTTAAGACCCTAAAGAGATATTGAGGACTTGGTCGTGCTCCTATGAGTTGACTAACTAAGATGAAACGAGCGAAGTGCCCCTTGAGCTAGCTAAGACCTTAAAGAAATATTAAGGACTTAGTCATGCCCCTATGAGCTGACTAACTAAGATGAAACGAGCAAAGTGCTCTTGGAGCTGGCTAAGACCTTAAAGAGATATTAAGGACTTAGTCATACCCCTATGAGTTGACTAACCAAGATAAAACAGGTGAAGCGCTCCTTGAGTTGGCTATGACCCTAAAAAGATATTAAGGACTTAATCGTGTCCTTATGAGCTGACTAACCAAGATTGAATGGGCAAAGTACTCCTTGAGTTGGTCAAGACCCTAAAGAAATATTGAGGAATCGGTCGTACCCTTATGAGTTGACTAACTAAGATAAAACGAGTAAAACACTACTTGAGCTGACTAAAACCCTAAAGAGATATTGAAGACTTGGTCGTACCCCTATGAGCTAATTAACCAAGATAAGACGAGGGAAGTGCTCCTTGAGCTGGCTAAGACTCTAAAGAGGTATTGAGGACTTGAGGACTTGGTTGTACCCCTATGAATCGACTAACCAAAATGAGACGGGGCAAAGCGCTCTTTGAGTTGGCTAAGACTCTAAAGAGATATCGAGGACTTGGTTATGCCCTTATGAACTGACTAATTAAGATGAAATAGGTGAAGCGCTCATTAAACTGGTTAAGATCTTAAAGAAATATTGAGAACTTAGTCATGCTCTTATGAGATGACTAACCAAGATTAAACGGGCGAAGCGCTCGTTGAGTTAGCTAAAACACTAAAGAGATATTGAGAACTTGGTCATACCCCTATAAGCTGACTAACCAAGATGAAATGAAAGAAGTGCTCCTTGAGCTGACTAAGACCCTAAAAAGATATTAAGGATTTGGTCGTGCTTTTATAAGCTGACTAACTAAATTGAAATAGGTGAAGTACTCCTTGAGTTGACTAAGACCCTAAAGAAAAATTAAGGACTTGGTCGTGCCCCTATGAACTAACTAACCAAGATTAAATGGGCGAAGCGTTCTTCAAACTGGCTAAGATGCTAAAAAAAAATTGAGAACTTGGTTGTGCCCTTATAAGCTAATTAACTAAGATGAGATAGACAAAGCTCTCATTAAGCCAGCTAAAACCTTAAAGTGATATTGAGGACTTAGTTGTAACCTTATGAGTAGACTAACCAAGATTAAACGAGTGAAGCACTCCTTGAGTTAGCTAAGACCTTAAATGAAAACCTGAATTGGGGCAATGCTCTATGAGCTAGCTGGAAACCTCAGAAATCGTGAAACAAGACTGCACACTAAGAGTTAGCTAGATCCTTAAAAGAGAATATGAATTGGGACAACGTTCTAATAAGCTAGTTAAAACCCTAAAAGAAATCGACAATGGATAAGCACCCTATAGGTTAGCTAAGAACCTTAGGAAGCAAAACTGGGGGATGTAACCTTTTACAAAACCTCTTAACTTGAGAAATTTACAAAACCATTGATGACGAAAAAGGCTCCTTGTTTTGAAAAAGAGTTAATGGACATCAAAACTACATCAGGGAGAATGACCTACTAAGTAGATGACATGAATTTCAATTTATCTGGCCACTCGAGTAGGCATGGACTTGAACTTGTAACAAGCCTTTACTTCCTCTCCCTCTTTTTCCTTTCTTATTTTGCACCTTTTCTCTTTTCTCTCTCTCTGTTTTTTTTTTAGTCTCTCTTTTCTTCTTCTCTCTCTCTCTCTCTTTTTTTAAAAGTCTGCTAACTAATACAAATTCTTATCTAAGAAACAAGTGCTATTACCATCCATTTCCTTGGTAACCATGTAAAGTATCTCATATCCATCATAGTTTCTAGCCCTGATATTGAGCTTCTTAGATAGGCTTTAAACATTCATTTCTTAAGGAAAAAATAACTCATGATTAGTCTAGTCGAAAAGGACTTCCTTATATACTTTCGATTTAGATTTTGCTCTTGATTATTATTCCAAAAATTACAGTCGAGTTTGCAGGTGATATACTTTTATCAATCTATTAGGTCTTTTTTAGGTTCAATATTGTGAATCGGGCTTTTGGTTAAACGGTTTCAAAAGGGACTCTTGTAAGGGTCTATTTTGAAAGAAATGCTTTCATCTAACCTAGGTATACAAGTTAAGAACCCTTAGGAAAGAACTAAACGTGTGCTTGCCCTAGCTTTAAAAATAATTTTTTATTTTAGATAAATTATTCTTTAAGATTAGAACAGCTTTGAGTAGGAAGGTATCGTGGGTGAGGAGTTTTTGTGTGATTCAAGATGGATAGAAAGATTTTGTGTTTGTGATTTGGAGTATGATTCTAAAATGAATATGCGGTTTTGTGTTTATTGTTGGGAATGCGATTCAAGACCTTGTGTTTTTAGAGTAACTTGGGCTTCTGGGTCTTCTTTGGTTAGGGCTTTTCTCAAGGTCGATGTTTAGGCCTTTCTTGTTTTTTCTTTCCTCTGGTTTTTTTTTTCTTTTTCTTCTTCATTATTTCTTGCTTTTTTTTCCAGAAGTAATTATCACTTTTGTTAAGTCTTTGTCTTTAGATGACTCAAAGCCTTAAATCCATGGGTTTCAAGTGTAAGGGCTTCGGTAAGGTATATATAGTCTTGAGTTATTTGGAAAAGTATTGGCTCTTCCTCCGAGGAACAATTTATAAAAAATAAAAGTTATCTTAGAATAGTTGTTATTAAGGTAAGTACAAACCAGTTTTTAATCTTCTCTCCTATTCAATGACCCCAACCGCTGAATTACCCCACTGTAGGGTAGTTCTAGAAAAGGTTTACATTTAAAAGGACTCCAAATCGGCTTAATAGGGTTAACAAAGAATAATTGTGTTTAGGATTTGAAAATGAATGCTTAACTTCATTTCGATCTACATATCAAATTCAAAATGGGCTTTCTTTAAGGAATGAGTCTAAAAATCCTTCACCATTATGTTACTCAACTCTCAAATTATTTAAGGGTTAATATGTGGGATATAGCTTGTCTCTTTTTATTATAAACTTTTTAAAAGTGAGTTATCAATTTCCTAAGTAAGAGCCCATGTTGGTTTTCCCCAAGGTAAAGATTAACCTTGCCCCCCTAATTTCTTGAAACATGCCCCCGGTTAATAACTTTCAATCGATTTGAGTTGAAAATGGAATTTCAAAGATCGAATGCCCCATACCTTTCACGTTCTTGCTTAAATCGCCTCAGACTTATAGGTTTTAACACCCCTTGGCTTTCATGTGTGGTTTTGAACCCAATTCTTTAGAGCTGAATGGGCCAACATCGATATCTTTTGAGGTGGAAGGGACTATGAATTGCCCCTCTTATTTTTTTATTTTTTTTTAAACCCGGGATCAAGCTTAGGATGGGGTTTCATGGCTTCATATTTCAACTTAGTTCATGGTTGGACTTGATGGCTCAAGGGCTTTGAGTTGGTTCAATGATCTCGATGGACTAGTGGTTCATGTTTGATTAGTTACCTTAACGGGCCATGTGATTTGTGCTTAGCCTAAGTCCCATAAGGATTTGTAACCATTAGCAATTTCTTTTTTCTTTTTTCAAAGAGAGAGAGAGAGAGAAAAAGTTAGGGTCTTTATGTTATAAAGACTGAATAATCAAATTATAAATGAGGGATTACTTTCTTAGGATTCTATATACAAAACAACACTACTAAGGGTCCATTTACAAAAAAAGAATTCTAAAAAATGAAAAACAGAAGACTAAACAGAAAAAATATCTAAATCTTATTTATTCTAAATGAAAAAGGCTATTTATAAAGTGTTAATCTATCCAAAAGAATGAATATTCCTGGCTGGTAAAATACTTGGTAAAATAGAAATTACCTAAAATTATTTTACAGGTTTGATTCTTTTTGTTTTGTTGTTTTTGTTTTTTTTTTTCTTATTTACTTTATGAGGGTTGGGCTCACTTAATGTGGGCCTAAACAAAAAGCGATAGATTTGGGCTCCCACAGATATACTAAGGTTCACACTAAGGTAATATTTACATCGATCTTTTGTAGGGACAAGATGGGCCCAATCTTGTTTTTAATAAATTCTCACTTATTTAGGCTAAAAAGTTGGAATCACATCTAGAGTAATTTTTGAAGCCAATAAGGTAGGTGGACATGGATCTGTTCAAAAGCAACTTAACTTGACTTAGTTACACCCATCTAAAGAAAAAATTAAATATTACAATCAAAACCTATCTTAAACCTTACATGGAATTATTATTGGGTATTCACAAGGAAATATTACAATGAGACTATTTAGAAAAAGACAGGGAAAATGCAAGGGAATATAACTTCACAATTGCCCTTATTTGTCTAGATTTACCACATTATGGGTTCTCATAATTTTTTTCAAAAAGGTTTTCATGTATGTAAAGGATGGCTTCTAAAGGTCCTCAACTTCTGTGACCACCGCATTTTTCAATATAATGGTTTTTTGGTCACATCAAAACTTGAGTAAAGTAACTCAATCAGCCTTGAAAAGTAGTTGCCCCACAACATTCAAAACTTACACAATACCCCTTCTCATAAGGTCTTAAGACGACCTGGTTTTGACCATATCTATCATGCATTTATAATGTGAAAAAATAAAATAAAAAGTAAGAAACCCCAAGACGACCCCCTAAGATGAGCTACAACACAGATGTTAATATATATAAAAAAAAAACAATATAAAAGAATAATCGACTCAAGTATTTTTTTTTTTTTTTGAAAAATAATCTTAATTTTAGTAAATTGTAGTAGCTAGCTCTCTTGATAGTGTCCCAAGTGGAGTCGCCAAATCATCGAGTCTGAATTTTTGGTTTCCTACGTTTTAATTTCTTTTCCTACTTTTTGATTAATAGTAAACCTTAATCCATTCGGTATTCATCTACTAGATAAATTAGGAAATTTAGGTTCTTAAAAAACTTTTAGAGTCACCACCCGATCGGAGTCGGAAAAAAAAAAATCCTAATCAATTGAGTGGAGTAACTACGATTTAGCTATTAGTCTTTAATTTTAATTTGATAAAAGCCAAAAGGTTTCCAATTTAGGAGCTACTGATTAAACTTTAATAAGTACCATTATCACTTTTTTAAATTAGGCTTATTTTTCAAAATTGTCTTTTTTAATGTTTTTAAGAAAAAATAAAAAAATTGAAAATAAAATAAATAACCAAAGAAATAAAAACCTAAGTTTTTATAGATTTTAACATCTCCCTAAAGGTATGTACATACTCACTAATCAAGATCAAACGACTATAGTTCTTTTTGAAAATTTTAGTGCATTGATTTGTTTTAATTTTAAAAACCGACCAAATTTATATAGTTGTCATTTTAGTTTATTCAAAGAAAACTTTAAAAGGGTTCTAATTCTCAAGTATTTTTCTTTATAGAAAAATCTCTAAAATGTCTTAGATTTTTTTTTTAAAAAAGTTCATTATTAATTTTTATTTTCTAAAAAAAATACTTTTTCTAAAAAAATTCTAAAAAAAACTAATGCTAAAAACAATTTCCTAATCTAATATATATATATATATATATATATTCCTTTTACGTATTTTAAAATAACTATTAAATAAATCAAGATAAATAAATAAATATATAAAATAATAATAATATAAAAAAAAACTAACTAAGAAAACAAACCTATAGACAAATTGAAGTGCGGGTCATGTGTAGTGACTTGACTTTAGGTCAGATTCTCGAATTCAGGTCAAGCTTCAACTCCAAACCAGATTGCAACAGCTTAAGGACGCAACAAGGGTGGTTTCAAGCACCGTTTTGAATGGGTGACTTCATTTTCGTGTGTTTCCAATTGACAAATAAGGGGATAAACTTAACACTTCAGCTAATCGGTGACAGTTTATGGTGTTTTCCAAAGTTAAGGGTGTAGTTGTTGTGGCAAGTCGGTGGTGCTTGGATTGAGTTTCTGAATTTGGTTGCTGGACTTTGCATGGAGCGGCTTCTGTTTGATGAAGAGAACAAGGATGCTATTGGTCATGTGAAGAGGATATGGTCGGGGCTAAGTAGGGTCTCGCGTCGGTGATTAAAGTGATTGGAGTTGATGGCGTGTGTGGACAGTGGCTTATGGTGAACTGCATCAAGTACATTCAGCTCGTGTAAGTGGCGTATGGAGCGCTTGTGAATTGTTACCGAGTGTGTGTGTCGTGACAATGGATGCAATGATTGGTGTATGTTGATGGCGGGTTGTTGTTGTTCTGTGAAGTGCAGTTGGATAAGGGGGACTATTGTGTGGATGTGTTCAGCATTCGTTGTTCAGTGGAGTGACAACGAGAGAAAGAGCAGATCGTGGAGGATGGTTGTGGATGCCATAGGTCTTAGGTTGAGGGTATAGCTAGGAACTGCTAGGCCGTGTGGCGTTGGTTGGGTTGATCAACATGGAATTGTGATAAGGGCCGTGGCCATGATTAGTATGTGCTATAGTGGACAGTGGTCTTTGGTGAAGTGGCGTACTCAGTGTTTGTGTGAGCTTGTATAGGTAGAGTATGTGGTGTTGGATGCTGCTGTTTGGTCTGTCATGCACTTGGATGTGGATGTCGGGAACTACTGTACTTGTACTGTTATTCTGTGTTGGCTCGTGAAGCTTTGTGGTCAGTGCACTTGTAAAGTGTGTATAGAATCAGGTTCGTGTAGTGATGATGAGGATGGTGGCTAAGTGTAAGCAGTTTCAGCTGTAAAGTATGGTTGGAGTTAGTTTTGGGGATGGGGAGAGTAGATCGGATGAAAGTGGACTTCGGTTTTTTTTTTTTTTTAATTGTCCTCCTTTATACAACAGTAGTGCAATCAATATTTATAAAACTCCATATCAAATCTTCTATATCGATTCAAATCCATATCGATAAATATTAAATTAGATTTGAATCTCTACGAATCTCTATTCTGTTGGATTTAACGCTATCATATCACAATTCTATTAGATTCAAAAAATTTGATAAGATTTAAAATTAGATTTTGAAAAAAGAATCCCGTACGCTCAATCGATTTCCGCAAATGAAAGAAAAAATAAAAAATGTATGTGTGCCTAGTGATATTCAAACTCATGACCTCAAGCTATCCCAATATTAATGATCAAGTGCTTATCTGTTAGGCCGTTAGCCCGTGCCTTAACATTTAAATTGTACTAAAATTACATAACTTTTTAAAATAAAGCTACTTAAAATGAGCTAAAATTGATACGGACTCGTAGATAAATATACGAACTCAATATCACGCATAAACAAGAGGGGTAAGTTTAAGCTGCAAGATGGCTTAAAAAGTAAATGATAGTTGAAGGAGAGCAGGGGTTCCTGTGCACTAATGATGAATATGACATACTAATGCCTCACATAAGCTTAGGTTACACTTGATATAACGCATAAGTATGGCTAAAGGTTACTCACCATTAGTCTATGCTTGAATGGGCTAGATAAGAGTATCTCAAGAGTAAACAAAAAGAATACTTAGCTCAAGAGAAAAAGGTTAAGTGTATTCTTCTGAATATCTTCTTGTTGTTGTGACCGTTACATTATCTGATTTTTTATAGTGCCTTATTAGAGCAAATTCTACGTTATAGAAAATGACAAAAAGAATCACTATTCTTTAAATAAAAGAAGAAGAATGTATAGGGAAAAATACGAAATTGTACGCAATGAACGTCATTTGTCAGAAAGGACAATACGGTTGTCAAAAAAGGACAATACAGTTGTCAAAAAGGACAACAAGCACGCATTTTACTCTATGATTCTGACAGTGTAGAGGGCTAAGCAGGGGTGGTCCTTTGATCAGGTCTGTCCAGCTTCAGCAACTTAACGTCTTGACGGTTGGGATTAGATTGGGGTAGGCTCAAGGATAGCCTCATAATGGGGTCGATCTCGGCTGGTTGGCTCCTAACGGCTATAAGCTCAGCCTCGGCACTATGGGGATTTACTATACTTGGACTAATGCTTAGTGGAGGATTAAATTCAGCATATTGGTTGGTCACCTCGGTAGCACCTTAGATGATATAGAGGGCAAAGTAGCTCGACTAATCTTATTGGGGCAAGCACTACTCCTCGGCACTTAACTCACCTCGGACAACTTAGCGAACCACTTGAGAGAGGCCTCGAGCTTGGAAGCGAGTGAGTGGTCCTTGATCCTTATCACAAAACCAAATCAATTAATTCTAAAACGTTTTGCTTTTTAAAAATCTATTTTCCTAAAAAATCTTTATAATTTTTCTTTTTTTTCATTTTTTTTTTGTATTTTTATCATTTTTCAAATTTTTTTTACTATTTTATTTTATTATTTTTATATTTTTGAATTAGGACCTTTAAAGAAATAAAAATGAGTAACAAAAAATTAGGTATTTACACTTACCATCCCCATTACCTAACTTTATATGGGAGGCACATGAGCATTTTATTAATAGAGTAAATTAGAGATTAAGACTCCATTGGCTATATTCATATCTTTATCATGAGCTATCTATTTATTTTACTACATATTGACTTGGATGGAATAGTCATTCCATTCCTTTTTTATTCCATATGAAATTATTATTACGGTGTTTAGTTGAGCTTTAGATGCCGAATGGCTATTCGGCATATGTGAATTGTTATTAAGCAAAACATTGAATAACAATTCATGTTCCCATCCTCATGAATTGATGTTCAATGGTCTATTTATTATCTTTACCATAAATGTCCCTAATCTTGTAAAGATCACTCCATCACTCCTACAGAAAGGCATTTAATGGTTGTTTTAGTCATTCCTATTTAATCCTTTATATTGTTTGATGTCATGTATGTGATGAAATGAACATGTAAAAATTAGAGTTATTCATCAAATGGAGTTGAACCGAACTGTATGAAGCCGCAAGATGTTGTTCTTTTATGTTTTAGTTTAATTTGGAGAACTTCCAATGATTCACAATTTAGTTTAGAGAGGCGAGCAAAGCAGAACTGAACCACTTGAAACCAAACTAAACTACTACTTATTGAAAAATAAAAATGTGTAACATTGTTTTAGATTTAAATCCTTTTAACCTTTCATTCTAATCTTATTTACCTTTTTTGTTTTATCATTACTCATTTCATTCTTAACCTTTATAATACAATCATTTTCCTTTAGAATTATCTCTTATCTCTAGTTGACTTATATGCCTTCACTTCATTTATGATGAATATTGTCATGAAATAATTTTATGTAGCTTTTATTTTTGTGTAATGTACTTTAATTTGGACATTAATATTGGTTGAAAACTTCAATAACTATTAATGATATTAAAAAGAAAATAGTGCTTTCAAAAAGTAGTTCGAACTGAATCAAACCACATTTAAAATGGTTCAGTTTAAAACCCTAAATCATTAGAAGTAGTTTGATTCATTAAGTGTTTGAATTAAACTATTTTAAATGTGCCTTGGTTTGGTTTAACCTACAAATCAAACAATGAGAACCCTTAGTAATAATTATTACGTGATCATTTCATTTTTATTGAATTCTAATTTAAATTTCTCCCTTATTCCATAAGCTAGAGTGAATGTGAAGTTTGGTGCATTACTTTTGTTTTAGTGAACGAACACTTTTGGAGGACTACATTATGCTAGCAGTACCGCAAAAAAGGCGTAGCATACCCTCATAGAGTTCTACCAGGGGTAAAGGAGTCATACAGCACCATTCATTAGCATATGTTAGCCCTATCCTGGTTAAAAATTTCTCACACTCTCCGGCTAAGCCTTTTATAGGTTCTTTAGAGAGACAACCATTGCTCCTATCTAGATAACATGTCTTTAGGTCGTCGTAAGGGTAAACTTTAGTACATCTCTTGTATGCCATGTAATTTGAAAATTGATGTATCTAGTTTGTAATTAAATTTGATCCTTTTAATATATGTTAATTGTATACATCTAGGGTACTGAGAGATGACAACATAGCTGATATAAAGTTCCTGAATTTGTTATTTGTATTTGAATGTAAATTTAATTCTAATTATATCTATTTAGGAAAATGTTGGTTATTCGTTTGTTTTACGATGGGGGGTAGGATGTTTGTACCAAAATCACATGCCCCTTATGCGGCTTCAATTAAAAGAAATTATAACTAAAGTCGCATGCCCCCTATGTGACTCTAATTATAAGAATATCTAACTGAAGTCCCATTGGGCAATGCGACTTTAGTTATAACTTCTTTTAACTGAAGTCACTTATAACTGAAGTCACATGAGGGGCATGTAACTTCAATGTCCTCAAATTTGCACTGAAGTGATATGTTCCCCATATGACTTTAGTGCAAATTTTGATGAGGATTGAAGTCGCATGCTTCGTGTCAAGGTCTCTTTTTGTAACGTACTTGTATTAGCAAGGGCTATTCTTTTGTAAGGGGGATTTTTTTTTTCATTTTAGTTAGGGCCTTACTATTATTAGAAATTTCTACTTTTAGAAAATAGTGTTATTTCATCAGTTTTAATATCTACTCCTCCTAGGCCTAAAAATGCCCATAAAGCTTTTTACGGAGGTATGAGTACTCTTCTAGATTGAAATTCTTACTCACTATGTTGGTTGATCACGATTGACGGCACCTATTACATATGCATTACCCTCGTACAGACATATTGTAGCCTTATATTACTATCGGAATTAATAAAAGCATGATATTCGTTTTCTCATTCGTGCTCGTATCTCTTATTTTACTATTTTTTTTTCTTCCTTATCTGTATTGCTTACAGGTTTAAGCCTTATTGACTAGCGTTAAGGGTAAGTTAGGCTTGCTTACTATTGTAGAAGTAAGCTAGTAAACACTACACGATCTGTTTGTACACTTAAGAAAGCCTTGGACCGCAACACTTCGCATGCAACTTTACTACCCCAAATCTGTAATAAGTTTTGTCTTGGGCTTATTCTCGTATTATTTTTTTGTAAATGTCCTATTTATGCGTCAAACTCTCTTAATTGGATAGTAAGTTATTTTGAATGAACCAATCTAATATAATATGTATATATATTTTTCAAGATATATTTCACAAATAAAGCTAGATATTCCATAGGTAGAACTTTGTATGGGGTTCGAATTAAAAGAGGATATGTGTGTCCTGCATAATAAATCGTGCCATACGTGACTAAGGAAATTATTTCACTTACATGTATGAGATGATCAAGTGAGATAATATAAGAACGAAGAGGAGTAAGCAGTCTTAATAGATTCTAACACGATAGGTGATAGATAGAGAAGTGCAATAGAATCAAACTCTACAATAGATAAAAAACAAAGTAGTATTCTTAATGTGTTTGGGTGTTTAATTGTTGAGACAGAATTTCAGTAGAGTAATAACTTTAGTGAGAATTTGCCTCTTGTTCAGATGAGGAAATGAAGAGGGAATTTATAAAGGATAGTAGGTGCATTTAATCCGTTGGATTATAGCCTCGATCAATTGTTAAGATTGAAGCTTTTTGTATATGAGTATGAGATGGGTTTTTTCCATGAGTTTAGGACCAAATAAAAGTCTTTATATTTTATTAGTATGAGTTAAATTAAGAAAGATTGGATTAGGTAGATCGATCTAATAGATCCTACTCTATGTCCACTATGCCAAATCTTCTTTTATTATCTCAAATTTTTATAAATTTGACTCTTTGATCCTTATTACCTTAGTCTAAAGATTTGAATCCATTCCGATTATTGGGCTTGGAGCCCATTAGTTAGATATAGTCCACTACAAACCTTTACTCTCAAATAATGTATTTTATATATATATAACACATTAGAAGATTATAAATTAACTAGTTGAAATTCCTCAATAAAAAATATATATTTTGATGAGATTTCATCGTAAACTCGTATTTATTTTCGGGAAACCATACTAACATTTTTTTTTTTTTTTCAAAATGAAACCATACTGAAGTTAAACTACGCTGTTCCGTCATGATCATGACTTTTGTAAAATTAACTGATTGGAGCAATTATACTTGTAAATTGCCATTTGTGTAGTTAAAAGATAAAAACGTTCTCTAGAAGTGGAATCCTTGCCATTATACAGGGAATAAAAAAGGACTCTTTCTAAAGTGACGACAAACGCACGAGTTGCCATTTGAACTTGCCTTCCGCGAAGGTTACTTTTTTTTTTTTTTTTTTTTACGGTCCCGAATATATATTTTACAGGATAGATATCATTATGATTTAATCTTTGATTTTATATTTATTAAATCTTAATTATTGAGCTTATTATATTTTTAATAATTCAAATTAAATTGATAATAAATTAATTATTAAATGATAGATAAAACAAATTTCATAAAAAATATGGAAGAAATGGTAAAACTTCTCCCATTTTTTTCGTTTTTTATTACCCAATAATGGAGAAAGAGCGTGTACGTTTCATTGTTGACTCAAACCCAGTTTGTCGTTCCTTGTTACCACGATAATGGAGAAGGTGCGTCGCCATTTCGTCATTGACTCAAACCAAGAAGGTCCGACTCCCAGTCCCTGGATGAATTTATACCGCCCCCTTCTCCCCTGTTCGCTCTATAACATCAAAATAGTACGAATATCAAACCTCTGAGCTCTTGTGTGGTGCATTTCCTTTTTCCGTCTTTTGCACTTACACGACCTTTTCCTAATTTTCGTCCGAGTAACGATCGAATTGTCCAGCAAATTTTGCCCACCAAAAGAAAAACGAAGGGGGAATAAAACAGCGGCCCTTTGAAGAGCTACGCGTGAATTCATGAAAATAGGTAAGCACAAAATTGCTGTTTTTCTGGAAATCAATTTCCTCAAACTTTTAATGTCTTTAACTTCTGATGAGTCTACCTTTTTATATCGTGCTCCGCTCTCACTCCCGTTTCTATTTTTCTATTATATATTTTCCTTTGCAAAGTGCTTTGACGCGCAATATATATAGAATTAACGTCTTAGATGTTGAAAACATTAATAATTCATGACTCAACTAATCTTGTTAAATCTCATATCTTAACTTGATCTTCGTTACTCTATTTACTACCTCTATTAGTACCTTAACTCTATTAATAGTATAACTAGTCAGATATCCTTCTTTTCAACGAAATCAACGCGGTGGTATTGATGATTTTTTTTTTTAAATTATATTATATGTTATGATATATCTATTAAAAGAATAGCACTTATATTATTGGATTATAAGGATTTTAATGGTATAATTGGATGTAAACACTTAGATAACTGATTTAACTAAAATTAAATAAAAAAAAAAAAAAAACAGAAGAAGCCTAATGGCATGTCTATTTCATTTAGTGACACCTGCAACATTTTGATTGCTCACCATATCTAATCCAACAGGATCTCAATTAACTATCGTTACAAAATACATTTAGTGATAAAATAATCATAGTTAAACAAAAGTTTGTTTAATTAATTAAAATCCTCACTAACGAAACACCATCGCAATCATATTTTTAAGTGTTCTATTTGTCTAGGTACTATTTTCAATTAATCATTATTGCGATTTTACATGTACGGCACAAACCATTATTTTGCTTTTTGTTGAACATGATTATCTTTTGCAAAAATAGCTAAAAGCTTCATTTCATAAATCATTTTGGGGCAAAGTGTCGTTTTATTGTTTACCCAAAAAATGAAAAAAAAAGAAAAAAAAAAAGGAAAGTTTCGTTTTTGTTTTCACCAGTTTATATATAAATATATATATATACACGATGGAGCGCTAAAGGCTTCATGAAACTTTCAACTAAGTGTATTTGTGGTATTATAAGCATATTAACCAGGAAATCAATAGCTTAAAATGATTTTTTTTTTTTTTTTGGCCCGAAATATCTTAAATTGATTAAAGCCCTACTCAAATTTAATTTCCGTTAGCAATATTCATTTTTTTTGGAGTTTTAAGTGGCTATTCAATACAGTACATGACTCGATCGTGTGCAAAGTTTAAGCTTTTAAACTTCTTTAAATGTTATGTCTATACTTTAAAAGAAAAAATAAAAAAATAGAAGAGCTATGATGCTATAAAAGTAAAAGCAGATCCACTTGTTGGGCTTTGTCTGAATGATGTGGTCGCAGATCATTTGGTTCAGCCCATTTTTAAGAAATTCTCCTTTTAAGAATATCTTTTATAATAAGTCTCATGTATTCAATTCTTTTTATCTTTTTGCCCCCTCATCAGAAAAGCAACTCTTTAAGGTTAAAAGGAAAGAGGGGAAAAAAATTTTCTTAAAACCATACCGATGTCCAAATAAATTTTATATAAGTAACGCAACATTTATTTATTTATTTATTTTTTTCAATTATATCATATTACTATACAATTTTAAAAGATGAAGATTCAAACCCTAGTTTGTTTTATTTATAAATGAGTGTTCAAAAATTTAATTAGATTTAAACTATTAATGCAGTATAATAGCTTTAATGTAATAGTTTAAATATGTTTATATTATTGATATTGATGTATGTTATATTAAGGATAAATTAAGTCTTACATAGGTGTTTTCTTCCACTCTCTTTTTATATACATGTGTCTTCATTTTCAATGTTTTGCACACCTATATATTTAATTGATCGTCACTGCCATTACTTAAACTAATATGTTTCGGTATTATGGAAGAAAACATTTAGACCTCTATAAGAAATTTTTTTTAATAATATTAACTTGATGAGTGTTTAAATATCATCGAGTCTTTTTTCCCCTTCGATCATTTCTAGACACTTCTATACATTTTATGTGCTTCGATATAGCTATCTATATCACCAAAATTCTCCTTTCCCAAGGACACAGGCTTATGTACAGTTGATTATTTCAAAGAACATTGTCAATAATCAATATCTAGCTTATAAAAACAACAACAACAAAAAAAAAAACAAAAAAAAGAATCATCTACTGAAACATGCTATTAGTTGTAGTCAAGTGCAAGTCCACGGAACGGCTCTATTCCCAATTCATCAGGCAAGAGGGGATAGGATTAGTGGTGGTACATCGCCTTTGCTCCCCACTAAGCTTGACGTTCTGACTTTTTTTGTCGGGGAAAATAAAAAAAAAAAAGGTTGCCAAGGAAAGAAAAACTTTTGAAAAATTATTTCATTTAAAATCAATTTCAGGATTAATTAAAAACATGATTTCACTTAAATTAGGATGAAATATCATCTCATCAAAAGATTATTTTAAATATTATATTTTTTAAAATAAATTTTCAAAAGCGGATTTTAAGAATTTTTTTTTTCCTTTTTCCTTTGTTACCATCCTTTTCTATTTATGATTAATCATAAATTAATCCACAAAGTTAGTGGCAGACAGACAACAAAACCCCTTAATCCCACCGAATCAACCTATACGTATAAACTAACTTAATTACTTTTAAGAAAAATTAAAATTGAAATTAAAAGTCAAAGTTCAAATCTGACGGGTCAAATGGGAAACCTTGCGCGTTCCTACTTTCTTCTTTTTTTCATTTTTTTTTAATCCAACAAAAATAAGATAAATTTACAACCCAACCCCCCACACCTTCCTCCTTATTACAAAAGCCTAACCTGTGCTGTACGTCCTTTTCTTTTCTTTTTTTTTTAAAACTCAAGACACATGCTCTCTCTCTTATTTTTTTAATAATTTTTATTTATTACAAAACTAGAGGTCTGCTGGAATTAAAAAAAGGCCCACCCCACCAGCAGCTAAGATCTCCTGCGACGCGGTTTGTGTGTGACGGTGCTCCCTTTCGTAGGTGACAATCAGCATCGCCGGATCGTCTGGGGCGCTCTCCACGTGTTTCCTCGCAGGGCAACCTCTTACTGTACTGCACTTGCAGTAACATCTGCCATAAGAAAAAAAAATTAATAAAATACGTTACTCTACGTTATCACCATGAAAATTAATAAAAAGTAAAAAATAAATGGATTAATTTAAAAAAAAGAAAAGAAAAGAGAAAAAGCGGCTGAAAAATGAAAATTCAAATAACGGGAACAGGATCGTTAAACCGTGAGTATGGGGATCCTTGCGGCTACACAAAGTGAAAAATATTGAAAATACATTGAGGTAAATTTATATTAATTGTTTAATATCATTTTATTTAGTTTCTTTAGAGCGTAAGAGTTAATTCCAGCTGAGATGCTATGTCAGACTATTTTGGAACACCAATGATAATTTTTATCATGCAACTAATTTAAGTTTTAGACTAACATAAGAGTAAAATTTATTTTATATACATGTATTTTATCTTTGTCTATTATTATTAATCGATGGACACGTATTACTTTTCGACTAGTCCACAATAATCAATTTAATATATATAATTAAATAATAGAGTAAAAATATTCAAAATTAAAAAATAGGAAAAAGCTTGACAACATATAGAAACTAAAATAGGGATGTGACAATTAGATTTGTGCGTGGTTTGACCAACTCAAGATAGTGGATAAACTTATTATATTTAGTTGCGATATTCAATTATTTATTTTAAATTTTGAAGGTCGTGAGTAAGAGGATCCCTTAAATGAACTAAGTCTGCAATGTGTCTTTTCAGTAGCAAGTGCTTGATTCGAGGAAAATTATTATCCATATTTCTTTTTGTTTCTTATATGCATACATGCAAGTAAGGTCGGCTTGTTATTTTATTTTGTTGTTGTTTGCCTTTTATCGAATTGTAAATATAAGAATTATAATGATAGGTGTATATTGTTGCATTATGATTTGAAAGCAATTTAAGCCAAATTAATTTAAAGTGGTTCAATTTAAAATCTTCAATGATTAAAAGTAATTGGATTTACTGGAGGTTTGAACAAACAAAACCATTAGCACTTCTAATTTTTAAGATGTTTTATTTGTCCATTTATTAGTAATAGGGGAAAATTATCTACTTAAGGATAGAGGTGCACTATTTAAAAACGAATAGGGTATTCAATACTGAAATATATAGTCCAAATTGAGTATTCTTAATAATTTATTAAGCATAAGCTATTAGCACAAGTAACAACATCCCATGAATATACTGTGTCATGAGGTGTAATGGATTGAATAAAGACAGAGTAATAATTATAGTATTTAGTTAAATAAAACAGATACGGGAAATTGCAAATAACTTTTATAAACTTTCACTTAGTACGGATTAATATTTTGAATTTTCAAAACACGGATTTTGGTCTTTAAACTTTAAATAAAATTTAAAGAGTTATTTTCAATTATAAGTTTTGTCTATCAATTTATAAATGTTTAAGAAACAAAAAATCATATTTTGATAATTCATGAGACAAAATTTAAGAGGATATTTGTAATTTCCACGATATTATAATATACCCATGATATAAAGTAAAAATTTTATTTTATCTTAATGTCTATCTCGATCTCTCTACTCCCTTTCTCTAGCACCATGACAAATCAACTCAATGGCTGGATAGTAGTGGTGCAGGTGTGTGTATGGTACAAGTGGGTAATTGGGTGGCCAATAGTAGTGCATGAGTTAGCAGCTGGACAAAATAAAAAAGATCACAAGCTCTTAGAAGGGTTTGTGTCTTAATGGAACAAAGAAAAGGTTACGATATATTAAGTATTGGCTATAATAGCTGACAAAAATTTCCACTTGTGATGCTTAAGAGAACAAGATCTCTAGAGTTCAATGTTGAGTACAATTGTCAATTGTGTATACAATGTGTGCCGTTGTGATGAGTGAACGAAAGGCAGTGTAGAGTATGTGTATGTGTTGAAAAGATGAACAAGAAAGACTCGAGCGAGAGCATAATATGGACAAACTGAAATGTGGAAGAATGAGCTTTCGGCAGCAGCTATATCGTTACACTCAGCAGTTGTTTCTACAAACAATTACACGTGTCAAAATAAACAACCACAAATAACTGTAACTACTTCTATATCTTGCTAACAACAATAATAAAAGAAAATTAACTGTAATCGCTTGTTTTCTTTAGGGATAAAAACTGAAGATGGACCAAAAGTGTAACTTGAAGGAAGCCTCGACCAACAACTGCTCGCTGTCATTAGAAGCAACAAAATCTGCCGCATATGACGTTTTTCTGAGTTTCAAAGGAAATATACGAAACGGATTCGTGTCCCATCTATATGAACGCTTGAAAAATGTTGGTTTTAATGTTTTCAAGGATGATGCTGAACTGGATGAAGGAGATATCATTTTGGAACAACTTAAGATGGCCATCAATAACTCGAGAATATGCATTCCTATTTTTTCTAAAGACTACGCTTCTAGTAAGGCCTGTCTTCGCGAACTTTCACATATGGTTTTGGAGGGTAATGGGAAGCACATCTTTCCCATATTTTATGATGTTCAAGCTGCTGATGTTGAACTGAAGACGGACTTATATAAGAGTGCTCTAAAGGCTTATGAAGGGAAAGTTGGACAAGAAGAACTTCAGAAGTGGGAGAAGGCACTTCTGGAAGTGAGCACAATATTGGCATATAACATTGTCGGAAAAAAGTAAGTGCATCCATTCATCGCATTAATATAACTTATATTTTTTAAGGAAACATTGAGTTAGATATTAAGAAATATATAATGTATATTCGCATGGCTTTCAGGTGAATAATTTTCTTACTATGTTTTTTTATAAAAATGCAATCCCTTGGATTGTTATTTTTTCTCAATTTTGTGTAGTCCAATTTTCTATTGCTTTTAATGAGAGCTAGATGAGGATCTAAAATGAAGGTGAAAAAAGCGTAAGTCTATGGATTCCTTGGAATTCTGCAACTTCTAGGAAAGAAAAATCAAATTTTGAGTATTAGAAAGTTATCGTGTTATTTTTTATCTCATTAACATTATATTCTTACAAAACGCATTAGAATGAAGTGAATTAGTTTCCCAAACAAGGCATACATGTAACAAAAATGTGAAATGTCATACTTTCATAAAGTATTAAGTTACTCTTTTGGATGAAACTCGATGATCCTTTCCATGTAGTGAGGCATACAAAACCATCATATAGCCATAAGTTTTGTTTGTGCATTAAATTTAATTTAGTAGTAGGTAAAGCCCCTTACAATATATTACTGAAATTTTAAAGTATGTACACATTGTTGGCCAACATAATAATAGCAATTATAGGACTCAAAATTCTATCTCACCTAATACTGCTTTTACCAAACCTTTTAAATGTCTTAAATTATAAGAGAAGGTCAAAAGGCTTAAATTTTTTTAGTTGAGTGATTAATATATTATAGAAAAATAAAGGCAACAAAAATTCAATTGAATTGAGCATAGAATAAAATTTTGTAATTTAATATATGAGAGGTTGAGGAATCACATTGTTTATTTTTCTATTTGCCGTTGCATTTACTTTCATGTATACAAGTGTACTGGGACCCATGATTGATTTACCTCGGCTTCATGTCTAAGGTTTGATTTCATCAAGTTTCTTCTTCAACCATTATTTTGAGAAGAATTATATGGTAATACATAGTTTTAGTATATTAACATTTTGGAATTGATTGAGTTAGATGTACAAATTGCATAACTTTTGACATTATTTTACTTACATGGCAGTGAAGCCAATGAAATTACAGCAATTACTCGAGATGTTTTGAATCTATTGAGGCCTAGGTATCAAAATCATACCAATGATCTTGTTGGGATTGACAATCAAGTGGAACATGTTATCAAATTGTTGCAATTAAACACCGATGGTTGTCGCATCATTGGGCTCTGTGGAATGGGAGGCATTGGTAAGACAACTCTCGCTACGGTTGTGTTTAATCGTCTCCTTTCTAACTTTAACAATTGTTGTACCTTTATTGCAAATGTCCGAGAAAGAGTACAAAATAATGAGCTTGTAAAGTTGCTGCAACAATTATACAAGGACCTCATTGACGCTAACCATTCGGATGCTATTGACAACATTAATAGTGGAATCAACAAGATAAAAATGGGACTACATAACAAGAAATTTCTTCTTGTTTTGGATGACATGGATGAAACACATAAGTTGGAAAACTTTGTTGGAGATCTTTCAAGGCTTTCCAATGGAAGTAGGATCATTATCACTACTAGAGATGTAAGGGTTTTGGAAGCTATAGAGAAAGATCTCATACGACGAATGGATAATGGTCGAGCTCTTATTGACATTTATCGAGTACAAGAATTGGATGATGATCGAGCTCTTCAGCTTTTTAGTAGGTATGCTTTTCAAATGGACTCACCTCCAGAGAAATTCAAGAGCCTTTCAAAGGAGTTTATTTTCTCTTTGGGAGGTCTTCCATTGGCTATTGAGGTTAATGGTTCCTATTTACGTGGTCGTGAAGATAGAGCTTGGAAAGACTCAATGAAAATGTTAAAGAAAACCCCTTATGGGAAAATTCAAACTTCTTTGATGAGAAGTTACAATGAGCTAACCGAAGAGGAACGACAGATCTTTTTGGATATCGCTTGTTGCCCAGGTAGCTTAGAGAAAAAAGGAGCTTACTACATGTGGCAAGATCATTGGTATCCAGATCTCTCAATAGAAAATCTTGTAAATCGATCATTAGTAAAAGTTCTAATAGGAGTGGAATTTTCTTGTGAGTTTGAGTACTTATGGATGCATGACGTCTTGAAAGATCTCGGGAGGAACATTATTCAAGAGGAACGTAAAAGCTATGGAAGGGAAGTTAAAAGATTCTTGCGTATTGGTAAAGATATTGGCAAAATACCAAACGAGGTAATGGTTTGAACTTCATGTATTTTTCTAGACCCTAAGATGGTAGTGAGTACTTAATTTAAAAACACCTTCCTTTTCAAAATTTAATTTAATTATCAGAAAAAATTAAATTATTCTATTCAATTACTCCTTATAAGTGTGAGTGTGTAAAGCTGTTGCATTTATCTCGCATATAAAACTAGATATATATTTCTTTTAATATGGGTTGGAAGAAAAATATAAATTTTGAAGTGTAGCAGAAAATCCATTTGAATTTGGAGACTCGATTGGACAAACTTTTGGCTATATGATCCAATCATTAAATAAAGAAATCGATCTATCTTTCTTGTTTGACTAGATACAGTTCTTATTTAATCAACATCCTTCTAAAAACCATATTGATGATATCACATTTCTGTTGGGATTTATACAATTTTTTTTTTTTTTTTTTTTTTTTGCAGGAAAGGAAATATGTGGAAATGCTTCAGATAGATTTTTTGACGATTACACGTGAGGATTTACTAGGTTTTGAAAATGTGAGGTTTTTAAGACTGCGGGCATATGAAATCATAGGAGACTTTAAGAGGCTTCTCCCAAACTTAAGATGGATTTGCATGACAGATGTCAAGCACATCATGGTGACCAATTTCGCTGCAGAAAATTTAGTTGTTCTACAGCTTAAATTTCCCCATGATGGAGTTATAAATGGTCATTGGTGGAACCAAATGAAGGTGCGGTGTGATGATATATTTTTATAGAAGGAAGTGCATGACTATGAGTCCTTTTGCATCAATGACCATGGCATGGTTATCATTCACCCTTGTTCTTTAATATTCGCTTTTCTTGCAGGCACATAATAAACTTAAAGTTCTAGAGATATCCGGTTGTTCCAAAATGGAGCGGACACCAAGTTTCAGGGAATTTTTAGGTTTAGAAGTATTGATTCTGGGTTGGTCAAGACACTTAGTTGAAATTGACAGTTCCATCGAAGAGTTGAAAAAACTGACTCATCTTGATATGAGAAGATGTGATTCCCTTGCATACTTGCCCCCGGTCATTGGTAATGCAAAAGCTTTGGAAGAAATTCTATTGAAAGGATGCAATCAAAAATTCGAATTTCCATGCTCAGTTGGTAATCTCAAAAATCTATCACGACTTCGTCTTATGTCTTTAAAGATGGAAGAACTCCCAGCTTCGATTGGAAACTTATTATCTTTACGTGAGCTGGATCTATCGACCACGGATATCAGTGTATTACCAGATGCAGTTGGACAGCTAAAGGAATTGAGAGTGTTGAGGATGAATAATTGTAGAATAAGAAAGTTTCCGACTATTATTGGTAGGTTGAGAAAGCTTGAAGAGTTGGAAGCCCAACGTTGTATGAAATTCGAAGGGGATATTACAAGTGAAATCAGCGAATTGTCCTCCTTAAGAATCTTAAATTTGAGAGGAACTCCAGTTTGTAGATTGCCAAAGTTTCCCTCAAGTTTGACACATTTATTCATCAACTCTGGCATAGCGCAAATTGAAATACACTCGGATGTCCTGCTTGAACTAATCAATGTCATCGAATTAGAATTGTGTTGCGAATGTGGTGATAATCCTTTCAACATTCCCTATGGCCAAGTTGATCACAAGCGCTTAGATTTTCAGTGTATTTGGAGATTATCTATGCTTGAGAAGTTGCATTTGTGCATTCCATATGTCATAACTGGATTGCAGATTTTGAATGGACTTCCTTGCCTAAAGGAATTAAAGTTATCTTTTGCAATACTCCAGGATCATCTGCTACTTCCATCAACGCTATCACTTTTGACTCTGGATCGTTGTAAGTTTCCACATGGAACTCTAGATGTCTCGCATGCGAAGAAGTTGACGGAGTTAAAAATTTTTGGAGGTGACAATCTGTGTGAGATTCGAGGTCTAAGTGAATTGGATTCCTTGATGAAACTAACACTTGAAGGCTGCAATCAGTTGAAAGAAATTTCAGATGTGTCAAAATTGAAAAGTTTGTCTAGTTTAGAATTGAGTGAATGTGGCCAATTAGTGAGCCTAAGGTTTGATGAACTCGAGTTTTTAAAGATATTACACATAGAAAATTTGAGAAGTTTATCTTCATTGATAGTGTGGGGTTGTAAGAATTTGCAGGCCATAACTGGATTTGATGGACTAGAGTCTTTGACTTATTTATCCATAAGAGATTGTCCATCCTTTTGCAAATTTCCTGAATTTTCCAATTCAAGAAGTCTATCGTCATTAGCTATTTTATCCATAAGAAACGTCGGATTGGAGTCACTGATATTGAGAAAATGTGGAAAGCTGGAGATTATAGAGGTGCTTGATGGTGTGAACTTTTTGACCAATATATCCATATTTGCCTGCCCATCCTTGGAAGTGTTTGCTTGCTTGTCAAACATGAGAAGTCTATCTTCATTAGATTTGTGTGATTGTGTGAAGCTGAAGAGCATAGTGGGGTTTGATGGTCTGGAGTCTTTGACTCGATTATCTATAAGGGATTGTTCATCCATAGAAACTTTTCCTTGGTCAAACATGAGAAGTCTATCCTCATTGGAATTGTGGAATTGTGTGAAGCTGAAGAGCATAGTGGGGTTCAATGGACTAGAGTCTTTGACTAAATTATCTATAAGGGGTTGTTCATCTATAGAAAATTTTCATTGTTGGTCAAACATGAGAAGTCTATCTTCATTAGAATTGTGGGATTGTGTGAAGCTGAAGAGCATTACAGTGGAGTTTGATGGACTGGAGTCTTTGACTAAATTATCTATTAGGGGTTGTCCATCCATAGAAAATTTTCCTTATTGGTCAAACATGAGAAGTCTATCTTCATTAGAATTGCGGGATTGTAAGAATTTGAAGGGGAAGCTGAGGTTTGATGGACTAGAGTCTTTGATGCGGTTAAGCATCGTATCCATCGAAATAGATTCACTAGAATTGGTTGCATGTCCAAAGCTGAATTGCATAAATTTGCTTGATTTCGTGGGGTTTGATGGACACGGACTAGAGTCTTTGACTGAATTATCCATAGACCGTTGTCCATCTTTAACGAGTTTGCCTTACCTTCCAATGTCAGGGAGTTTGAAACACTTGTCGCTTTCCTATTGCGAAGGCCTCATATCGATTGAGCTTTATGGACTAAAGTCTTTGACTGAATTACACATAGAATGTTGTCCATCTTTGACTGAATTACACATAGAATGTTGTCCATCTTTGACTGAATTATGGATATTCCGTTGTCCATCTTTAAGGAGTTTGCCCCTTTCAAAGTTAGGGAGTCTGAAACACTTGTCACTTTCCTATTGCGAAGGCCTCGTACTGATTGCGCTTAAAGGGCTAGAGTCTTTGACTGAATTATGCATATTCCGTTGTACATCTTTAAGGGGATTGCCTCATCTTTCAAAGTTAGGGAGTTTGAAACACTTGTCACTTTTCTATTGCGAAGGCCTCGAATCGATTGTGGGTCTCACGCGCTTGGAGTCCTTGGAGAAAGTTCGTATTATCGAATGCGATTCTTTGGAATTGAATCCCAATGACCTCATCAAGTTGTTGAAAGATACAAGGAGTGTATATATTACAGATTGCAGTAAACTGTCTACAATCACGAAAGATGACGCAAGGTCAGTCATATAATAATATGTTTCCACTTTTTGTATCATTGGTTAATTTTATTTTATTGGGATATCTAATTTATCTCGTATCGGTAATATTTCTTTTTGTCCGTCCTCTTTCCTATGTAGGAAGGAGATTTCTTTTAGCTTGACAATTTTAATCTTTCTTTTATTTCAATTAAATAAACTGGTTAATTTTTTCATACAATTAGCTATCTCATTTATTACAGCTTAATTTTTCTTATTCCAATTAAAAATTTAGGACAATTGTTTTTATTTAACTAATTATTGGGTGTTTTGTTTCATAGTACAAATCAATTTTGATAAAACTGTAGCTTCCCTTTTCAATCAACAATCATCATTTTCAGGTTTGCATTCCACATGTTTGTTGATATGCCCCTGCTAGTAACTGCTTAATCATCATTTGTCACGGATCATTGAACATAGAAACCTCTATTTGTTCTTTTTAGCCTACAAAAGATATTATTTTATTGTTTACTTTATAGTTTCAGTCTTGTCTTGTTTCGGTTAGATTTTGTGATCAGTTTTTCAAAAGGAAAAATATATATTTGATTCTCAATATTTGACTGATTTATTAGCTAATTATTTCATCATTTTATCTAGGAGCAATAGAAGTATTAGAATTTTCATTTTTTTTTTTATTTTAGTGCCTCATCTTTTTGAATGAAATAAATTAGTATTTCTATTACAATAACCATTATCATAAGATAGTTGGATAATAATATATGTACATCAACTTTTCTTATTTTTATTTTACTACTCAAAGTTTATTTTTGTTCATTTTGATACTTAAACTTTTTAAAGTAAAAGAAATATATATCCTTTCTAATAACATTTATAAAATATTATAAAATCATATGTAATAACGAGTAATTACAACAAATTAAAAAAAAAAAAAAAAGAGGAATAGCAAAGAATGGACTAGAGTCCTTGTTAATTATTATTTTGTTGATTTTTTTTGTAATATTTGTACAAAATTTATTATGAAGAAATTATTTATTTGTTTCACTTTAAAAATTGAAGTATTAAACTAAAAAAATAAAGTTTAAACACTAAAATGGAAAGAAAATGAAATTTGATGTAATTATAGTATTATTCTATCATATTATGATAATAATCATAATAATATAAATATTAATTTATCTCATTTAAAAAGTAATTGATATGTATGAATTCTCAACATTTTCCATATTTTCTAAAAACGGAGCTTCATCAAATCTGTTAAAATATTCGTCTATGCTTGACACTTCAATTTCTAACAGGTCAACTTCTATGGATTAAAATACTGCAACTATCCAGTATTTTCCTTGTCAACTCCTTTTTGATCTCCTCTGTATCTCATGTCATCTTTTTTTTTCCATGTGTTGTGCGGCCACCACAACCGATATTTAATTAGCCCCCACCTAAACGATTTGCGACACTTTACTCCATTGCCCAAAACATTGCATATCATCAACAATTCATGAGCATGAATCCGTTCCTGTCAATCGAGACTATTTCCCACTTATCCTACTCTTGGTCAGTCATATAATAATATGATTGCATTTTTCGTTTCATAAGTTTAGTTTATTTTAGTGGGATGTTTGATTTATCTACCGTGTGTAATATCTCCTTTTATTTGTCCTTTTTTGCCTAAAAAGAAGATGTTTTATAGCTTACAAACTTGGTCTTTTCTTGTTTCAATTAGATAATTTGATCAGTTTTTAAACAATTAATTATTGCGTAGCTTCTTTTGATGCGATTACAGCTCAGTCTTTTCTTATTCAAATTAAATATTTCAAATAATTTTTGTTTAACTTGTTATTAAATATTTAATTTTCATAGTATAAGTCAGTTTGCTAAAACTGTAATTCCATTTGAAATGTATAATCATAATCTTCAGGTTTGCTTTCACATGTTCAAATACCTTTATGGCTAACCGCTTAAGCCGGAATTATGTATAATAACAAGGTTGTGCTTGCAATGTGAATATAAAACTCTCACTCCCATGATTATTTATTTATTTATTTTTGCTTAGCTATACAGTTTGAACTTTTGCTAACTATTATAAGGGCTATTAGATCTTGAATTACTGAATGTACTTTAATACACATGTGATGTTGGTTGAAGAAGTGACTTAAATGAAGTGAAGCACTGGCCGAGGAAATATCTTTCCCACTCCACGTGCCATGATTGGGCCATCTAATACTTGTGAGTGAAAATTTTATCGCGCTTCCTTATTATCATCGCTTCGTTCTTTCTTAAAATGCCTTTGGTTTAGATAATTGTTATTTGATATCAAATAAAATTTTAAATCTTCAGTTCTCATTTCTTACATGGTAGCTTTCTATTTTTCGTCTTATTGTGGTGAAAGAAGATTGCATTCTTTTCTTTTCTTTTCTGTTTTTTTTTTTTTTTTGGTGAATGAGATGATATCATTTACTCAAATGTACATAAGAGATGTACAGGCAAAAACAAAAGCATTATTCAAACCTAATATCAATAAAACAAAAAGATAATAGGATTGAATAGAGAACCAAAATTAACTATAAATGCATACAAGAATAAACCTAATGATTGCTTCTATTCTATTTGCATTCCTATTCACCCTCCTTATATTTCTTTCTTTCCAAATGTACAACCATGTTAAAAAAATCTTATACCCTAATCGCTTGAGAAGGTTTGCAGTTTATCCAACTTAAGCCACTTTCAATACCAACCTAAATTTCTTTTGAAACTGAACATTAAAAAAAGAGATGAAAGTAGCTCTCCTCTTCTGTTTTGTACATGTAGCACTTATTTTCTTGAATTAAACCCCACTCCATCAGTTTGTTGTGGGTTGTCAGTTTCTCCTGTGTTAGCATCCACAAGATCATTGAATGTCTTGGTGCCGATTCCTTGTTTCAAACTATTGTTGCCCATACTTTCCCATTGCTTTTGTGCCTCGCTAGGTAGTAAGCATTTCTTATAGATAGTTTTTTTGGATTCAGCAGGGATCCAAACCATCTTATCAGGAGAAGTTGGGGTTGGTCTCACATTGCCAAGATCTGCCAATATGGCAGTCCATCTAGTGCCTTTAGGCCAATTCCAACCTTCCTCTATGATGAATGAACTAAGCATATTGTCCTTAAGGCAGCCAAAGAGTGGTCTGTTCTGTTCGTCCCCCCACTCTATCAAAGGCCCCCACAGGTGCCAATTGTCGTACCAAAAAGTTATGAGTTTGCCATTACCAATCTTCCCTCTTAGAAGGTTTCTTACTAGAGGTTGTAGTTGTAATATTTTGTGCCATGACCAAGTGGCATCTGCTGGAGTTCTTACGTTCCAGAAACTCTTTCCCCTAAGGATATCACTTCGAATCCAACTCGACCATAAGGTTCTTTCATCACCCTCACAAAGGCTCCAAATGTGTTTGAGTTGTGCAACTTTGTTCCAAAGAAAAATGTTAATGAAGTTTAAACCTCCCTCGTTTTAAGTTGACATAAGTGTTTCAAATGAAAAGATATGAGTTGTGCTTGATGTGATGGACCGTATTATAATCCCCTTTTGAGAAGATAAGGATATGGTCAGCAAAGCACAAGTGATTTAACTTTTCCTTTTTGCACCTCCAATGGTAGGTGAAATCCTCCTTATCCCCCTTTTCCTTCCTAATACAAGAAAAAACCTCTATAGCAAGGACAAAAAGATACGAGATTATAGGATCCTCTTGTCTCAATCCTTTTGATGATCCAAAATAACCAACTAATTCCCCATTAATATTAATGGAGAATTTTGCAATGGTGATGCAAGACATTATCCATTTGATGAAAATTGATGGGAAACCCATGACCGTAGCTCCATCTAATGTTGTCATATGCTTTTGAAAGATCTACTTTGGTCACGCATCTAGCTCCTTTATTGTCATTGTGATATCTTTGCACCAATTCTTGGGCTATTAGGATATTGTCAACGATTCTTCTTCCTTTTATAAATATAGTTTGCTCCTTGCTTACTAAAGAGGAAAATTTTCCTCAATTCGATTAGCCAATAATTTAGAGATGCACTTGTACATAGTGTTGCAATAAGCGATAGGTCGAAAGTCAACAAAAGAGAAGGGATTATCTTTTTTTGACACCAGGGTTAGATAGGTAAAATTAATCTCCCCTAACATTTTGTTAGAAGCAAAAAAATTCTTAATTGCCAAACATACCTCATCTCCCACTACTTCCCATGCTTCCCTAAAGAAGTTTGCACAATACCCATCAAGGCCAGGTGCCTTGTCTTTTGCCATGGACCATATCGTGTTCTTTATATCTTCATTTGAGAAAAGTCCGATTAAAAGGCCAGCAGAGATATCTATAATCCTTCCTTCCAGCAAGCATCTCAGACGATTCTCATCCACATTAAAGGATGGCTAATCATTCAAAAATCTTTTGAAAAAGTTCATTACTAGGGACTTCACTTCATCTATAGACTCCACTTTTCTGTGTTCTTCATTTAGGATAGAAGAGAGACAATTTTTATATTGATCAGATATGCTTAGGGGCCTGTACCTATGCCTTAGCATGCTGAAAAGTTCCATCCACTTAGTATTCACCAAAGCCCTGTTAAGCTTGCGAAGGATAGGGTTTGAAGGACTTCTATTTGACTAGGTATGAACAGTTCCTATCGCTTTCATGTCTTCCAATTCTTAGTGGTAGCAAATGTCATTAAATCTTTCCATTCCATGTGAAAATCTTTTAATCCTCCAACCTTTTCCTTCAAATGTCTACATTCATTGAAATCTCCTAAAATAAAATAAGGTTTATCAATGTAGGTGTTCAACCCCATAAGGTCATTCCATTAGTCCTCATGTTTGTTTTCCTTATTCTTGGCATACACAAAAGTGACAAAGATAGAAATATGTTGCTAGAGAAAAGAACACTCATAGTTAAGCATTTGTTCTATTGCTTTAACGACCTAAACAGCCTACATATTCGATCTCCAAGCTACCCACAATCAATTTTTGTACTGGTATAACACAATCCAATTTGGGAAGGTATGGTTCCTAATATTTTCAAAATTTTGCTCTCTAACTTTTGTTTCCAAAACTTCTATCCAAGAAAAATTTTTATCTCTACACAATTTACTCATCACCTTACTTTTGATGGGGTCATTTAACCTTCTAATATTCTAGACACTAATCATGGATTATATACAATGAAAGATGAGGAAATAAAAAAAAAATATTTAATATGATTCTCAATCAGAAATCACTAGTAGAATAATAGAATTTAGGTTTCCAAGGGTCACCTGAGCTCTTGCTCAGTTGGAAGGTGACTTCTATTCCAAGATTCCAACTAACTGCCTAACCGTCAATGCTCTTTCTTATTTACACTTCCAAATAAGTGCCCACTCATCACACTTTGCTATATTAGCTATAGACATTAAGTCTTTAATCCATCCATAACACTACCCACAAAAAGCAACACTATCCCCACGCACTACTACTAATAACACCACTACATTACTACTATTATACTACTGCTAGTACCTCACACCATACTATAGCAGCATTACTATAGCATACTACAAATCACAAACACAAACTACTGTACTACTTAATACTACATATAATATTCCGCAACAGTATCATTATATGCTCTTCTCACTACTCCCATCACCTCTCCTCTTGTAATCATTAACAATTGGAGCTTGTACTCTTAGGATTCTATCAATTGCCCCCTCTGAAAGATAGTTCTTGTCCTAAAGGACAAAGTCAGGAAATTGTAAGCTAAAAGAAATGGTATCCATCTATGTAGCGTCTTGAGGTGATTGACTTTTCCAATGGATAAGAACTTGTGGAATCTCTCGGGAGCCTTCTACTCTAAATCTTCGGCCCAATACAGCTATGGGTAATTCGCCGACTATGGCTTCCTCCAATACTAGATCAGTAGGTAGTTCGGTAGTGTTACAAAAAGTGTCCACTACCTTCTTTAGTAAAGAGACATGAAAAACCGAATAGATACGGCAATGAGAAGGCAATTTGAGCTTGTAAGAAACCTTCCCTATATGTTCCACCACCTAAAGAGGCCTATAAAAACTAAGAGACAGCTTGGGAGAGACTTTAGAAACAACCTTTTGTTGCAAGCTAGGCCGAGTTTGAGAAATACCCAATCACCAATTGCGAACTTAACATCTCTTCGATGCTTATTGGCTTGAGAACAACTAAGAGTTTGCGCATGAGCCAAATTGTGCTTAAGTTGTTGTAACACCTCATCCCTAGATTGCAAAGCCTCCCTTAAAGCCGGATGCCCAATTTCCTTATCCACAAAAGACCCTACAACTGGGGGAGATCGTCCATAAACAATTTCAAAAGGAGTCAATTTAAAAAAGGTATGGTAGGAAGTATTATAATGAAATTCTGCCTAAGGTATCCACATAGCCCAATTCTTCAAGTAATCACACACGAAACACCTCAAATAGCATTCCAAACAGCAATTCAATACCTCTGTTTAACCATTCATTTCTAGATGATAAGCCGTGCTAAAATGAAGACGAGTCCCTTGTAGCTTGAATAATTCCTGCCAAAAAGTACTCACAAAGGTAGGATTTCAATCACTAACGATTGTCTTAGGAATTCCATGCAACCGAACTACCTCCTTTATGAACAAATCAACTATACTATGGGCTGTATAGGGGTGTTTTGTCAATAAAAAATGCCCATATTTAGATAATCTATCAACCACCACAAGCACCACATCAAATCCCCTTGACTTAGGCAGTTCCCCAACAAAATCCAAAGAAATATCATCCCACACAACATTAAGAATAGGTAGCAGAGAGAGTAGACCTACAAGAGACAAAGTTTGATATTTTTGTCTTCGATAAATAGCACACAAAGCCACAAAGTGGTCAACATCTTTCTTAAGACCCACCCAATAAATATTAGAAGCAATCCTCCTATAGGTTCGCAAGAAACCAGTGTGTCTCCCGGATGGAGAAGTGTGAAATTCATGAAGAAATATATGAGTCCATTTAGAATAAGATGGGACTACCAACCTATCAAAATAGAACAACACATCATTTACCAAGCGATAACCTTGGCTCGCTGATTTTCCCTCCTTTAATAGTTGAATTTTTTTAGATAAGTTAGGGTCTTAAGCGACAGCTGCTGTTATCTCAAACAAATCAGTCCAAATCGAGCCTAAAAGAGCTCTATAGTCAACCTCATCATGCACTCTAGATAATACATCAGCAGCTTGGTTTCATGACCACTTCTGTACATAATCTCAAAGTCATACCCAGATAACTTCGAAAGCCAATTTTGTTGGTCTAGAGTGGTAAGTCGCTGCTTTAGTAAGTATTTCAAGCTCCACTGGTCCGTTTTCACCAAGAACTTCCTACCTAATAAGAAAGGCCGCCAATTTTGAATGGCCAACACCAAAGCCATAAATTCTTTCTCGTAAGTTGACTTGGCAAGAGTTTTGTCTAATAATGCCTTACTAAAATAAGCAATTGGCCTGGTATTTTGTTGAAGAACAGCGCCAATTCCCCTCCCTGATGCATTACATTTAATTACAAATTGGTGGGAAAAATCAGGCATAGCCAAAACGAGTGCCGACACCAATACGTCTTTCAATTGTATAAAAGAGCCAACAGTTGTTGCCGACCAATGGAACCTATCCTTTTTTAATAAATCCATCCAGGGTTTAGCAATTTTTCCATAGTCTTTAATGAACCTTTGATAATATCCTGATAGACCAAGAAAACCACAAATACCCTTCAAAGTGGTGGGAGTAGGCCACTCCAAAACACACTTAACCTTTGAAGGATCCATATGGACACCTGCAGATGAAACTACATGGCCCAAATATTCGAGAGCATGTTGGCCAAAAGTGCATTTTTTTTATTGGTCGAAAAGTGATGATCTCTTAACGATTGTAAGACAATTCGTAGATGCTCTAGGTGAGAAAACAAATCCACATTATAAACAAGTATATCATCAAAGAAAACTAAGACAAAACGTTGGAGATAAGTCCTAAATAATTCATTCATGATAGATGAAAAGTAGCCGCAGCATTAGTAAGACCAAAGGGCATTACAAGAAACTCATAATGACCATGATGTGTTCGAAAGGCCATTTTATGAATATCATCTGGAACTATGTAGATTTAGTGATACTTCGCCCTAAGATCAATCTTAAAAAAAATAGTAGCATCATGAAACTCATCTAGTAATTCCTCAATTACCAAAATAAGGTATTTATCCGGAATAGTTATGTCGTTCAAAGCATGATAGTTGACACAAAACCTTCATGATCCATCCTTCTTCTTCACTAATATAACTGGATTAGAAAATGGACTAATACTCAGTCGTATAATGCCTACCAACAGCATATCATGAATCATCTTTTCAATTTCATTCTTTTGAGCAAATGCATGTCTATAAGGGCATACATTAATTGGCCCACAACCAGATTTGAGAGGAATACGGTGGTCTCGCTGCCTAAAAGGGGGCAATGTCAATTTTTCCTCAAAAATATCAATAAACTCTACTAACACATCTTCAATCTAGGAGTCAACAGTAGTGTTAGATGGATAATCATGCGATTCTAACATCCATAATAGAAAACACAACTTACCATCAGTCATTTTAGCCAGGGACTTCAAGGACACAACAGCTTTAGATAGTGTTGGATCTCCTAACAATACATGCTCACCCTTCAAGAAAGGAATTTTCATTGTTAAATTCTTCTAATCAATCTTAACCTCCCTTAAGGTCCTTAACCGAGAATCATATCCAAACCCCCCAACTCTAGAACATAACAATCTACAGAAAAATCAACACCCCCAATTCCTACTTTCATATCTCGACACAAACCCCTTAAGGATATAGCATTCCCATCACCAAGAGTAACTCAAAAGATTGTTGTAAAATCAACATGCAACTTAAGACGGTCAATGAAGGCTTGAGAGAGAAAATTATGACTAACCTTGATGTCTATCATTATAGAAATGGTGGTAGCATTCAACATACCTCGAAATTTCATAGTTTGTGGACCATCAAATCCCTTTAATGCCAATAAGGACAGCTCCATTTCTAGCTCGTACTTGTCAGATTGTTGTCTAGTCCACAATTATTCATCATGTCCACCACCCATCTCTCACTCGCTGTCCTGTAAGTCTGCCCCTTCACCCTTAGTGATTTATTAGGATACTTATGTGTAAGAGAGAATGGTTGATTACAATGAAAACACAATCCCTTAGATCTTCTCTCCAGATATTCAACGTATGGCAACTAACGTTGACCATGAGTGGAATGAACAAGATCTCTATGCTGTCCGTAAGCCCCATTCGACATGGTCTTTAAAGTACCTCCCGAGGTTGAAGAATGTCATCCAGTTGACAACACTGAAACATTTGTAAAAACTTCAAGAACACCATCTTTTTCCCATAAAGATTTGTCATGATTCTGAACTTAAGGGAAGGCCATATTTCTTCCTAAAAAGTAACCCACCAAGGTATATTTCCAAATGCTTTCCCGTATAGCTCAAACATCAAGTGGGGCTTTGACCACCCTCCATCTTTCAAGGATGAGCAATCAAGGGCCAAAAAAGCAAAGTTCGTTGAAGAACCCGATGAAGGGAGGTCTCATCTTTAAACTTAAAAAAGTAATAGCCGGAACCATTTGTGGGAACTTCAAGAAGACCGCCCTTTTCCCACGAAGATTTGTCATGATTCTAAACTTAGGGGAAGGCCATATTTCTTCCCAAGAAGTAACCTACCAAGGTATATATCCAAATGCTTTCCCTTATGGCCGAGACATGAGGTGGGGGTTTGACCACAATCTTGTTGCCCTTTCGGTAAGGAGGGTGATAAGAAAGCATTAGGTTGACTTTTAAGGGGGGTGATGATTGGCAGGCGGAGAAACCACCTCAGCAAAAGATTTCGTGGTTTTGAGAAACCACTTTGCGAGTCCACAGGGCTTTTGATTCCACCAGCTCAGCAACTTTTGTCATGTTCTGCTTAGTAGAGCTATAGAGAGAGGGGTAGTTTTCACCGAAAAAGGCCTTCTTAAGGGATCCTTTTTATCCCTCGGACGACGCACCAAAGCTTAGAAAGGAAACTCTATCTGCTACAGCTGATTTGTACTCCTTTGTCTTTTCAACTAAAGTCTGCCTATCCTCTAAAGAAGTGACAGCTGTCCCAACGAGTTGACAAGCTTTTCCCTCTAAAACCATAGAAGTTTTGAAAACCACTTCCTCCTTCAAAATCTTAGCAGAAGAAGAGCCACTCGAGGAAGAACCCAAGGTTGATTTCTTCGATCCTTTCTTTGATGGTCGTGAATTAGCATACGAGGATCTGTATTCCCAACCATGGCCAAGCTCCTTTGACCAGGAGTCATCTTTTTTCTTCTCACAAAGGTGCGCATGGAAAGGAAAACCGGACCGTAGGGACGAGAGAAACGGACAGCCAAAAGAATTCGAGCAACACAGGAACGATAAGGGAGAGAAAAGAAGGACAAAAACGAGGAGAGCAGAATGAAGGAAAACTAAAAACCACTAAAAAAAAACTAAACAAGAGAAGGAGACGAGTAAACCATAACGAGAAAACTAAAAGCCACAAAAAGACTATGAAAGTAGTAAACAAGGGAAAAAAGAACGCTTGGACTAAAAGAGGGAAGGGAAACACGAAAGGTGAGGAGAGAGGGGACTAAGGTGAGGGAAAGAAGGGCAAAGGAAGAGAAAGGAGAGAGGGTAACGTTCCTTTATACATTTTAATTTTGTTATTTTTTGTAATTATATATAAAGTTTTAAATATCTAATTATACATCTAATTGAAGATTTAATTATTACGGTTTATATTTCAGTTAACTTTAATTTATAACGTTAGTTCAGTCAATATAATCAATAACTGGAGTGACGACTTATAGCATTCGAAGGATTCTATGAAGATAGCCATCTATTGCAATCAATAGATCCTATAACCCCACATTTTTTAAATGAATCTATGTGACGATTTGTATGAGATTCAAGGTCTAGGAGAATTATATTCCTTGATGACACTAACACCTAAAGGTTGCAATTGGTTGGAAGAAATTCCAAATATGTCAAAATTGAAGAGCCTATCTACATAAGTATTGAGAGAGTGTGGCAAATTAGTGAGCCTAAGGTTTGATGAACTTGAGTGTTTAAAGTTATTATGCATAAAAAATTTGAGAAGTCTATCTTTATTAAAATTGTGGGATTGTAAGAATCGATTGGTGATAGATGGATTTGATGGACTTAAGTCTTTGGCGGATTTATCCATAAGAGATTGTCCATCCTTAAGCGATCTTTCCTATTTTCTATATTTGATAAGTCTATCTGCGTTAGAATTGTGGAATTGTAAGAATGTGATGGGGAAATTTAAATTTCATAGACTCAAGTCTTTGGCTAATTTATCCATAAAAAAACTTGAGATCGAAGTCGCTGGAATTGAGTAATTGGAAAAGGTTGGTGAGGATAGAGGTGTTTGATGGTGTAGACTCTTTGATCAATATCCACATTAGACTGTCCACCCTTAGAAGAGTTTGCTTGCTTGTCAATGAAAAGTTTATCTTCATTAAAATTGCAAGATTGTGTGAAGATGGGCTAAAGTCTTTTACTCATTTATCTATATAGGGTTGTCCATCCATAGAAAATTTTACTTGTAGGTCAAACTTGAGAAGTCTATCTTCATTAGAATTATGGACTAAATTTGAAGGTGAATCTGAGGTTTGATGGACTAGAGTCTTTGACAAATTTAAGCATAGGAGACTTGGAAATAGATTCACTAGAAGTGATTGCATGTCGAAAGCTGAAATGCTTACAGTTGCATGGGTTTCATGTACTAGAGTCTTTGACTGAATTATCTATAAGAGATTGTCCATCCTTATAATTCTTTCCTTGTTTGTTAGGCCTTGAAATTTTATCTTCATTATATTTGTGGAATTGTAAGAATCTGAAGGGGATAGTTAAGTGTATTGAGTTAGACTCTTTGACCAATTTGTCCATAAAAACTTGCGAATAGATGGAGTAGAATTGGGTGGCTGTGAAAAGCTGGAGAGCATAGAGGGGCTTGATGGACGAGAGTCTTTGACTGAATTATATATACTCCATTGTCCATCTTTAAGAAGTTTGCCTTACCTTTCAAAGTTAAGGAATTTGAAACACTTGATACTCTCCCAATGCAAAGGCCACATATCAATTCGGCCCCTCACGCAATTGAAGTCCTTGAAGGAAGTCAGAATTACTGATTGCAATTCTTTGGAAATAGACCCCAATGACCTCCCTGAGTTTACTAGCCATTGCACTAAACTAACAGCTTGCATGTCCGAAGCTCACTCAAGTCACCAGATGCACGTATCCTACTCTAGGTCAATCATATATATTCACTTTTTATATCATAGGTTTATTTTATATTAGTGAGGCATCTAATTTGCCTCGTGTGGGTAATATTTATTTTTTGTCTATCCTTTTTTCTCCATCGGAAGAAGATTTTTTAGGTTCACATTTTTAGTCTTTCTTTGTCTCAATTAGATATTCTGGTCAGTTTTTTTATAAACTAGCTAACGAATTGATTACAGCTTAATTTTTGTTTATACCGATCGGATATTTTGAACAATTTTTTTATTCAACTAATTGATTGAGTATTTCGTTTCATAAAACTATATCTTTCGTTTTAGATGTATAACCATCATTTTCAGGTTTGCATTCTGCATGTTTGTTGATATGCCTCTACAAGTAACTACGTAATCAGGAGTTATGTACACTAACAAGCTTTTGCTTGGTTTTTGAATATAAAAATGTTGCTTTCATGATTTTTTGTTTAGTTTATTGATCTTTTCATCTGAGAGACTTAACAAGACTCATATGAATGTATGCTACAAGGGCTATTATATCTTAATTTAGTGAATCTACTTCTTTATTACACATGTGATATTGGTTGGAGAAGTCCCCACAACTGGAAGTGAAGCGCTGGCGGAGGGCATACAGTCATATCCTGAAGTCGGAGCAGATTTTGAAGGTACAAGCAGAAACTACGGGTGAGTGGAAATTTTATCATGCTCCTCTACTGTTATCACTACATTCTTTTTTAAAATATAATTGGTTTAGATAAATGTTATTTGATATCAAATAGAGTTAGTTGAATCTTTAGTTCTCACTTTTTACATGGTAGTGTCCTATGTTTTGTGCCATTATGTGGTGAAATCAAATTACCATCTTCATATTTTCATTCCCGTCAGGTCTTTTTACTGCACTTTTCCGTTTCAAATGAAATAAGTCGTCATTTTCAAGGGATCTATGGAATTTTGGTTGCTATGTTTTGCGTAGGTATGTGACAAGTAACTTAAGGAAATTCTGTATCAACTTGATAAGTCCAAAGCATTCGGTCCTTGATACTTAATAGATGACTTGGCATGTTGACCAAATAGGCCTTGTTATTCCCCTGCTTTTCCCATCATACATCTTTTTCATTAGTCAGAAATCTTCTACACATGGAAACTCCCATTTGTTTCTTTCTACCTACAAAAAGTTTTTTTTAATCATTTTTTTCTTTTTCTTGCTTCAATTATTTGAGTGCTTAACCGTCTTCTCCACATGAATCTTCAACATTACCTTTATCTGTGGCCAAAAAGGTCAACTTCTATCTTCAACATCACATCTATTAAAATATACGCTTCTCTTGACACATATCAACTTTTAATAGGTCAACTTCTACGGATGGAAATATTGTGGCTCTTGATAGGTCAGCTTCTATAGCTATCCAGGTATTTTTGGTGTTTCATTTCTTTATCCACTTCTTTCCCATGCCCTCCCCGTCTTATTTCATAATTCTTTTGGAATAATGAGTGTGTAGTCACCACAATTGAGCTTTAATCATCCCTAACCTAAACGAGGTGTAACACATTGCACAGAACATTTCAAATCACCAATAATCCATGAGAACGAATCCTTTCCAGTCAACTGCCACTGCTTCCAACTTATCCCACTCCAGGTTACTCATATAATATGTAATTCCAATTTTTTTTTTTTTTTTACAGGCTTATTTTATTTCAATGGGATGTCTGCTCTGTCTGCTGTGTGTAATATTTCCTTTTATCCGTCCTTTTCTCTACCTACAAAGACAATGTTCATATCTTCATAAATTCTTCTTTCGATTATTGCGTAACTTCTTTATATGTAATTACACCTTAGTCTTTTCTTATTCCGATCAAATATTTCAAAAAATTTTGCTAAACTAATTATTGATTTTCTTTTTTGTTTCATAGTATAAATCAGTTGGCTAAAACTATAATTTCCATTTCGAATTCTATAATCACCATCTTCAAGTTTGAATTCCATATGTTGGTTCAAATACCTTCATGACTAGAGCTGCTTCATTAAGAGTTATGTATAATGACAAGGTTTTGCTTGCATTTTAAATATAAAACTACCACTCCATGATTTTTTTTTTTTTTTTTTTTTTTTTGCTTAGTTCATCATACAGTTTGAACCGTAGATTTGAGATACTTCAGTACTTAAAGAGTTCATATTGCTCATTGCTCTCATGCTTACTAGATTTCGAATTACTGAATTGACTTCTTTAATACACATGTGATGGTTGATGAAGAAATTTGGCTCGACTTAAATCTACGAATTGGACCACCAGCCAAGGAATATAATTCCCCTTCACAAAACAATATTCTCCACATGCCAGGATTGTGACATAACCAGTGAGTGGAAATTTTTTCATGCTCCCCTCCTATCATCGTTCCATTCTTTCTTTAATTGCCATTGGTCTAGATCAGTTTTATATTATATCAAATAAAGTTGCCTCAGTTCGCATTTCTTACATGGTGGCTTTCTATATTTTGTATCTTAATATGGCGGAAAAAGATTACATTCTTTAGTATATCATTCCACTCGAGTCTTTTTCTACTGTTTCCTGTTTTATGTGAACTTGATCTTCTCTCATGTTCGAAAGATAGGTTTTTTATCAACTCATACTCCGTTTCACATGATTTACTGACTTTTGGTTACTGCGTTTTGTATGTATCTCATATCTTCAAAGAGTGTGGAAACAATGCATCGAGTGTGGTACTGTGGATTGAGGATTGAAATAAACTACCTTGTATCTTGAAAAATCAAATCTTAAGATGGGCTACTTCATACTAATATTTTAGTCATTTATTATATCAATTAGATAATTTGGCATGCTTTAATTGGCCTGATTATTTAGTAATTTTCTTTATAGTATGTAGTTTTTGTTCTAAACGAAAAATTATCACTTTCATTTACATTTTAAATGCTTGTTGAGATGAAATTATTACTCACTTTGATGTGTTGATTTGACAAATGTACTAATTACACGGTTTATTTTAGTCCTTTTTTTGCTAGAATAGTGAGATGATTCATAGTAAAGTCTAACTATTATTATAACAATGTGAGGTGTTTTTTGTACAATGATAATGTTATCTCGTAAATTTCTTTTATGAGTTCAATTGCCGATGTTTTAGATCAATTTGATGAACCTTAGATGGTCATGCTTACGCATGACTAGAAAGTACTATTCATATTTGACGAAGGAGACAAAGTTGATGTGCACATAGTATGGAATTGAAAGAAAATCATCCGTTTGATGAAATTGGGACAGTGACGATCAAAAGTGAGTTGGCAAGAAGTCTTGGTCTAATTTTCTCCCTGTCCATGCTATTTCTACGACTCCATTTTTTAAGGAAAATTTCTCAACATAAGCATCAAATATTACATGATTTTTCCTTCATCGCAGAGAAACTATCTTCACTGAGGAAATGCAAGTTGTAAAAATAATTGAATCTTCCTTCGTTTATCTCTATGTCACAAGAAGTATTTGCTGATGAAGTTTCTACATAGCCAACATAAATTTAAGCAAAGTTTCTGTACTATTCCAGCTGGTTTATTCTACATTTTGCTATGTTTTGCTACCAATATCTTTGTATGTTTTTCTTTTTGAGGTTGGATTTCTGTTTCATATGTTGCTCTGTTATGCTTACTATGGATGCAGATCTACTTTGTCATTTGTTCTAACAAATAATTTTTACCGATTCGATTTGTTGCATTTTTGCAATGAATCTTGATATTTCCTAACCTAGTTTTTGCTACGATGAGTAGTATATGATCATCAAATCAATATGAGAAATATACAGCCTCCTATGTGCTTACAGCTGAGTGTTTTATTTTTGTTCTCTATGAAGGGACGTAGCAGCTATGACAGGTTGGATTATTTTGGACATGCTAGTGGATTCAGATTGAAGGGTATGGAATCTTTCAACGGCGTTGGATCTGAAAGTAACGAATAATGCTCTTCATCACATTCATATTACTTCAATTTTCAAACCGTATTTCATGAGATGCTTGAAAATTGAGAAACCAAGTGATAGCAAATCACAAAGTATGAAGTTATCGTTAAAAACACGGTACACTAGTTCTTGTTTCAGCTGAACCAAATGTTTTTACAAACACGTATATAATTAGTGATTGCTTTGAGTTTTACAACTCCGGTTCGATTTTGGCATTCTTCTTAGACTTCCTGGATCAGTGGTGTTTGTATTCCTTAGCCCATTCACCAACTGCAATAGGTTTACCCTTTTCAACCTATTTTTTTTTTCTTTAGAATCCTGTTATATTCAACAACACAGCACTAGCATTGGTGTTTTTCTTTCTTTTGTACCAACATCGAGTGAGGAGACACATAATTTGAAAAATTATAATTGTATGACAATTGATAGTATATCATCAGTAGAACGAATCACTCGTTGCACAGATTACTAATTATCAGCTTAAATTTATATAGTTAAGTTTTACAGCGAATTTTTGGACGGGTATGAGAAAATATCATTTGATCAAAGTGGTACTAAGATCAAGTAATAGTCTAAGATAGCTGATGTATAATTTGGGACTACTTCTTTTGAACAGATAAAGTTGGTTTTAGCGAAGTATAATTCTAGTTTCCAATATAAGTTAAGCATTAGTCTTCCAGTTCCCACGTCGTGTGAAAACGAATTTCATCCAAACAAAGTAAAACCTTGTCCAAAAATGGTCCTACAAAATGCTTGAGAAAAACAGTGTTGAACACCTCATTCGATGGAAGCAATCAAAATTTCATACTGGTACGATTTTTTAGACTAAAACTCACGTATATTTAAATTTTAGATGTGTCCTATCTTATCACTCCAATAAGGTATCTTTCTGCTATAATGTATCTAGTTGTATGATGCATGAGTAAAAGCAGATAGCTTAATTCGAGTATTGTATCTCTTGTGATGAATGTCTTTTAACACATGCCTCCTATCTTTAAAGTTAAAATATCTGCAATTTAAGCTGCAAAATATATACTGATGATAAACTATCAATTTAAGCTGAGAATGACGAGTTCTGCAACGAATCACTTGTTGCAAAATATATACCGATGATATTTTGCAACATAGAAATTCTCTAAATTTCTAGAACTTAATAAACTAATTCGGGAACACCATTCTCTATGCTGCAAAATATGTAGTTTAGAGAATGATGAGTTCTGAAAAGTTAGTTGCATGAGAGTTCTGCTTTTAGCTCTTTTAGCGAAATATCTCTTTTTTATATATATAAATAAATAAATATATATATTTGTTTTCCAGCCATAAATGCCGATTGCCATACTTCTTTAACAGTGGAAGCATGGCTTCACAGCCTTCAACCTGAGAGGAGATGATAAGAATTCTCCGCTCATTCGTTAGTCTTTAATATGGCGCTCAATTCATTTCTTAGCGCAGAATATGGATTTTATGGGAATTCTCATTACTTGAAAAAAAGCCGAATATAGATTCTCTCTCGGAAGCTCTGAATTGTAATTCAATGCTCCTTTTCATATATATATTTTTTAATTCCATTACAGCCCTGACTATCTTTTTATAATGACCCAAAATAACCCTCTAATAAACATGTATATCAAACCCTAGATAGCAAGTCCAATCCCTTTCTTCCATGTTGATCAAACCTAGACTATTGCCCCCCACTCTCTCTCTCTCTCTCTCTCTCTCTCTCTCTCTCTCTCTCTCCGGCGAAGGAAGCGAAATTGTTTAGAAATATTCATAGAGCTATGTCCATTTATGTAGCTTTTGTTTATACTGTTTACGTGTTCAATGAGGTTAATATATTGTTTCAATCTGGGATTTTTACTTCGATTATGAAGCTTGTCATGGTTCTATAGCTTCTGTTGTAGATCTCAATCGCAAAATATCGATTTTCCTTTCCTCACAGAGTAGGGATCTCAGTCACAAAATGGGTTAACGTGCTCCTTTGATACAGTATATCTCAGTTGCAAAATCAATGACAGCTTCTAATTCATTTCCTTCTCAAACTCTTCTTTTGTTTCCTCAAATACCGAAATCAACCACCAAAATTGAAATAGGAGATGAGAGAGAGTCTTAAGAGGAAGGCGAGAGAGACAATCAAGAGTTATGAAGGAAAAATGATCTAGAGTCATTCGTCAATAGTGGCCATAGAGATTGCTTCAAAGAGCTTGGTTGATTTCTTCGTTGCTTGGTTAGGGTTTGGATGAACCAATATTTTAGATAGGTTGTGTATTCATTATTTACATAAACAAAGTGTATTTTGGACATTTCACTTTTCTATCCATTATTTTATTGAGTTTTGTTAAATAAACAATATATTATCACTTCCATTATATTCAAGTAAACACCATAATATATATCGCTTATTATACATTTATTTCATTCCATAGAAATTGCCATTCCATTCAATAAGATGCACGGATCAAACAAGTTCACCCCACTTTTTCCTCATTTCCCAAAAATAGCCCTCTTCGAAGTTTTGAGAGTGAGGATGGATAAGAGAATAAAATTTGAAGATAAATTCAAATAGAAAATCAATATTTTAAAAAGTTCTAATAAATAATTAACGTTTTAAAAATTAGTTCGAATAAAGAATTTTATTTACTCATTGTTATAGCATTTTTCAGTTAGCAGATATGGTTGTTAAGTGCTAAGTGATGCTTGCGTGGTACTTTATTGAAAAAATTAAAAATATATATATAATTTGAAAAAAGGAAAAATATTTGGATCGTCCAAAATCCTCTTCACGCCCCTTTGATCCACAATCCTAGTGGCTCGCCGAAAGTTTTTCCTAAACAAGAAATGCAATCTACATATAACACCACAAAATATATGAACAAAACCCCAAAAATAAAAAGCTCCTTAATTAATTAATAAAATTATAAATACTAAGTTATAGAGAGAGAGAGATAGAGAGTCTTACATTAATAACTCATTCGTTATCATTCTAATCGAGACGATTCTAGTCAGAATTTGGGAAGATAAGAGAGAAAATCATGTTTGTGAGCTTAATGCGTGAGGTAGATTTTTGGAGTCAAGCATCGTGGATCGAATAGATACAAGAAAAGAAAAGAAAAAAACGAAAAGAGAAAAGAAAACCTGAAGGTGTTGATCCAATGTTTTTTCGGATTGAATCGACAATGGCGATGATTGGGCTCTTTTCCGCATCTTGATTTGCTTAGGTTTTTTCTATTTATCTTTTTATCCTGTTTGCATTCTTTTAATTTTTTTTTTCTTTATTTGCATTTAAAGTGCCACATAAGCAGGCCATATAAATGTCACCAAACACTTAACAACCATTTTGAACTAACTTAATGGTGTTATAATGGTGGATTAATGAAATCCTTTATTTGAAGTGTTTTATTTAAATTTTGTAAAACGTTTAATCCTTATTTAAATTTACCTTGAAATGTTGATTTCTTCCCACATAATTTTTCCTTTTTTAAAAAGATTATTTTTCTAAAAGCATAGTTCTAAGATAGAGATTAGATATAAATAAAGTAAATACAAAAAGATGTATCTTTATTTACAATTTACCCTAAAATTTAAAGGGGTTTTTTTTGGGTAAATTAAAATTTAAAGTTTTCTAAGACAATATAGAATGTTATGAAAGTGAAAACAGTACATCAGATTGTGAGAATCGGAGTGGCAAACTGAGTAGGCTAAACCAATACTAGCAAACATATACCAGAATTGTGTGTGTAAAATATAAATATAGGATATAATAAAAAAATAATTATAAAATAAAATCTTAATTGTTCTAGGTGGCTTTTTCTATTTTGAAGTGCATATCACTGGATTGAAATATTAAGAAGACAAAAACATGTATTTCAATTTTTAAGTTGAAATAATTGTCAAGTTTATGGAGATAAAATTGCAAGGCAATGTGAAAGGGTCGTAGGTATTGATATAACCACCGATTTTTTTGATAAAAACATTATGAAAATTGTAATATACAATTAATGTTAGCAAATATGCCCTTTTTGAATTATATGATACTTGATAAAAGAGTTGAAAAAAATAACTTATTTTAGATAATATAATTGTAATTATAATATCGATGGTTATTTAAGTCCTTTTGGACATTAATAAAATAGATAAAATACCTAAAAAATCACTGACAAATAATCTCGAAAACAAAACAAAGGAAGAAGAAACTGGGAATAGATACACATACATTTGGTCCCATTTCTTGGAGCAAGCATCAAAATGTGAACATCCAATATTTGGAAAATGTAAATTTGATCTGGAATCTTATCAGATTGAAGGGTATGGAATCTTTCAATGGCGTTGGATCCGGAAGTAACGAATAATGCTCTTCATCGCATTCATATTACTTCAATTGTCAAACTCTATTTCATGAGATGTTTGAAAATTGAGAAACCAAAGCGATAGCAAATCACAAAGTATCAATGTTTTTACCTCATTATAAGCCTAGTTATCGTCAAAAACACTGTACCCTAGTTCTTGTTTCAGCTGAACCACATGTTTTTATAAACACGTTTATAATTAGTGCTTGTTTTGAGTTTTACAACTCCGGTTCGACCCCGGGATTGTTCTTAGACTTTCTGGATTGTGGTGTTGTTATACCTTACAAGATTAGCCCATTCACCAACTGCAATAGGTCTACACTTTTCAACCAATTTTTTTCTCTGTTAGAATCCCGAGCATTGGTGTTTTTCTTTCTTTTGTACTAACGTCAAGGGAGGAGGCACATAAATTAAAAAATTTATAGTTGTATGAGAAATTGATAATATATCACTAGTAGAACAAATCACTTGTTACATAGATTACTAATTATCAACTTAAATTTACATAGTTAAGTTTTACGGCGAATTTTGGACAAGTATGAGAAATTATCGTTTGATCAAAGCGGTACTGAGATCAAGCAATAGTTTAAGATAGCTGATGTGTAATTTGGAGCTGATTCTTTTGAATAGAGCGAAGTATAATTCTAGTGTTCTATATAAGTTAAAACATTAGTCTTCCAGTTCCCACGTCCTGTGAAAATGAATTTCATCCAAACGAAGTAAAACCTTGTCCAAAAATGGTCCTACAAAATGCTTGAGAAAAACAATATTGAACGCTTCATTCGATGGAAGCAATCAAAATTTCATATTGGTACGAATTTTTAGACTAACACTCATATATATCTAAATGTTAGATGTGTTCTATCTTATCACTCCAAGAAGTTATCATTCTTCTATAATGTATCTAGTTGTACGATGCATGAGTTAAAAAAGCGGATAGTTTAATTCAAGTATTGTATCTCTTCTGATGAATGTCTTTTAACTCATGCCTCCTGTCTTTATAAATTATTATATCCGCAATTTTCGAATACTATATTTATATCGCGTTCAATTCTTTTCTCAACTCAGAATATGGATTCTATACGAATCCTCATTACTTGAAAAAGCCAAATACGGAATCTCTCCTTGAAGCTTTGAATTGTAATTCAGTGCTCCTTTTCATTTTTTTTATTCCATTACAGCCCTCACCATCTTTTTGTAATGACCCCAAAATAACCCTCTAATAAACATGCATATCAAATCCTAGATAGCAAGTCCAATCCCTTTCCTTTCTTCTATGTTGATCAAACCTAGACTATTGCCCCCACTCATTCACTCACTCACTCACTCTCTCTCTCTCTCTCTCTCTCTCTTTGTCAAAGGAAGCGAAATTGTTTCGAAATATTCATCGAGGTACATTCATGTATGTAGCTTTTGTTTATATTGTTTACCTTTTCAACGATGTTAATATATTATTTCAATCTGCCATTTTTACTTCAATTATGAAGCTTTTGTTGTAGATCTCAATTGCAAAATATCGATTTTCCTTTCATCCTAAAGTAGGGATCTCGATTGCAAAATGGGTTAGCATGCTCCTTTAATACGGCAGATCCCAGTAGCAAAATCAATGACAGCTTCTAATTCATTTCCTATCACGGAGTAGTTTTTTTATTGGGGAAAAAAAAAAAAAGATTTTTCTGTGAATCATTTAAGAGAAAGTTGATAAACTTGGTGGATACCTAAAAGATATTCTTTCTTTTCCATTATTTTGACATGTATAAAAAAAATATTGTGACATTTCATTCTTTACAATATTTTCAAATCGATAGTTTTTTATATATCGTGATGGATGATTTTATCGTTTATAATCGAAAAAAAGAGTTACAAAAGGTTTTTCAAACCATAATAAATATTTTTCTTCTTGAAATCTTTCCAACTTCAAATTCTCTTTATAGAATGTCTCTTTAAAATGAAATCCATCCCTTGTTTCTTCTCTTTCATCGATTTTGACCGAGGAATCCTCCTTTTCTTCTGAAAAAGGGAAGGAGAAGGATCTTCTTCGATGAATCCCTCTTGTTCCCGTTTCGTCTCCTTTTTTTTTAAAGTTGTTTCTATTTCTACATTAACTCTTCTTTTGTTTCCTCAAATACTTAAATCAACCACCAAGGTTGGAATAGGAGATGAGAGAGAGTCTTGAGAGGAAGGCAAGAGAGACAATAGAGAGGAGAAACAATCCAGAGCTATGAAGGAAAAACGATCCAGAGTCTCTCATCAATAGTGGTCATAGAGATTGCTTTAAAGAGCTTGGTTGATTTCTTCTTTGCTTGGTTAGGGTTTAGATGAACTAATAATTTAGACTAAGGCTATTTTATTTCTTTATTTAAATACACAAAGCGCATTTTGGATATTTCATTTTTTATCCATTACTTGATTGAGTTTTGTTAAATAAACAATGTATTACCAATTCCATTACATTCAAGTAAACACTAAAATATACATTCATTACTTATTATATATCTATTTCATTCAATAGTAACTGTTATTCCATTCTACTATGATTTCACTTAGTGAAATATATAGATCAAACAAGTTCAACCTCGCCTCTCCCTCCTTTCCCAAAAGTACCCCTCTTTAGAGGTGAGGGTAGGGGAACAAAGTTCGTTCAAAGCAACTCATGTAAAAAATCCCTCCCTTAGTAATAACCAAATTCTACTCGAAAAAATTACAAAAAAGGGATTAATATTTAAGATTAAATTTAAATAGGAAATTAACATTTTAAAAGGTTCAAATAATAAATCAATATTTTAGTAATTAGTTTAAACAAGGGATTTTGTTAATTCATCGCAGCACTATTGAGTTAGCTAATGCGGCTGTTAAGTGTCAGGCGGCGCTTATGTATCACTTTATTGAAAATAATTCTTTTAAAAAAATAAAAAATACATATGAATTGTTTTTTAAAAAAATAAAAATATTTGGATCGTCCGCTAGGCATTCCGAAAATCCTCTTCCCGCCTCTTTGATCCGCAATCGTAGTCACTAGCCCAAAGTTCTTGCCAAACAAGACATACAATCTGCATATAACACCTCATAATATATGGACAAAACCCCAGAAATAAAAAGCTCCCTAATTAATTAATAAAATTATAAATACTTAGTTATAGAGAGAGAGAGAGATCAAGAGTATAACATTAATAATTACTCATTGGTTATCGATGAAATCGAGATGATTTCGGTCAGAATTTGGGAAGATAAGAGAAAAATCATGTTCGTGAGCTTAATGAGTGAGGTAACTCTTTGGAGTCAAGCATCGTGGATCGAATAAATTTAAGAAAAGAAAAAAAAAAACGAAAAGGAAAAAGAAAACCTGAAGATGTTGATCCGATGTTTTTCCGGATTGAATCCGCAATGGCAATGATTGGGCTCTTTTTCGCATCTTGATTCGCTTGTTAATTTTTGGCATCTTGATTTGCTTAGGTTCTTTTCTGTTTTTCTTTTTATTTTGTATGTATTTTTTTTATTTTCATTTAATGTGCCACATAAGCACAATGCAAAGGCTAACTAATTGGCACCTGACACTTAATAACCATATTAGACTAATTTAGCGGTATTATAAGGATGAATTAATATAATCCCTTATTTGAAGTAATTTTTAAAATATTAATCTTTTATTTGAACTTTTTAAAACGTTTATACTTTATTCGAATTTATCTTCAAACATTAATCCCCTCTCACATAATTTTCCCTTTTTTAAAAGATTATATTTCTAAAAGCATAATTCTAAGATAGAGATTAGATGTAAATAAAGTAAATACAAAGAGATGTATTTTTATTTACATTTTAATCTAAAATTTAAATTTTTTTTTTGGTAAATTAAAATTTAAAGTTATTTATGACAATGCAGAATGTTATGAAAGTGAAAATAGTACATGAGATTGTGAGAATAGATTAGCAAACTGGGTAAGCTAAACCAATACTAGTAAGTATGCATCCATATTGCGTATATAAAATATAAATATAGAATATAATAAAAAATAATTATAAAATAAAATCTTAATGGATATGGGTGATTTTTTCTGTTTTTAAAGAGTATATCACTGGATTAAAATATTAAAAAGATAGAAAAGTATATTTCAATTTTCGAATTAAAATAACTGTTAAGTTTGTGAAAATAGAACTATACAACAATGTGAAAGAACAATGGGTATTGACACATTTCTAGATAAAATATTGTGGAAATTGTATTATATAATTGATATCGATAAATATACTCTTTTTAAATTGTAAGATACTTTATATGAGAGTTGAAAAAGGTGAAAAAATCACTTACTTTAGAGAATATAATTATGATTATAATATGGATGATTACTTAAGCCCTTTTGGACTTTAATGATATAGATAAACTACCTAAAATATCACTGACAAATTATCTAGAAAACAAAACAAACGAAGAAGAAACTGGGAATAGATACACATACATTTAGTCCCATTTCTTGTAGCTAGCATCAAAATGTGAACATCCAATAGTTGGAAAAAGTAAAATTAATCCCTTTTCGATTATAAAAATTATATCAAACTTTTTCATATTATACTCTTTTGCTAATAAATCTAATTTTACAACTATTATATATTTTGTTTAAATAGTTTGATAATACCTTTTTTCTTTTTAATTTTTTTTTATGTACATGCATGACCGTATGCAATTATTGTATTTTAATGAAAGAAGCTATTGGCCCAGTTATTTTCTTGAAGCCTAATCGGAAGGGCATTTTAGTGCAATACATGCGCTGGACTATTTTCACTTCAAACAAGCAGCATGATTCCAATCCATTTATTGACCAATTTCTCCTCTCTCTCTCTCTCTCTCTTTTTTTTTTTTTTTCTCTATTTGCACCCCCTTTAAATGGTTAGCTTGGGTGTAGCTCGACTTGATACGATTCGACCATCCAAATTAAATTAAATCCAATATTGCGATTCAGTTTCCTTTTAATTCAAGTCCAGCCTTACAGTTCTGTTTATAATTTTTACAAACCTAAAATAGTTGATCTATCAGAAATCTCAAAATGATTGGGAAAAATTAAAGAAGATAAATGACAAATGAAAATTTGGCATATTGTTTGCATTTTGCATTTTGGAAGACAGGATTGGACCTAAGTATGTAATTAGGAGTTAAGAAAGTTAGGAACTATAGTGGCCATATTTGATATAGGGGTTTTAAATGGAGCACATGTGTATATTAGATGAAAATATTAGTTGTATGACTAATGTAAAAACAATACATACACACATACTATATATAACTTTAACAGTTTGGTTTGATTCAGTTCTTTACTTTTTGAAGCTTTAAAAAACGATGGGTTCGGTTTATATTTTTTTTTTTTCGAGATTAAAAACTAGTTCAAAACTACTTTACCATTTAACTGCTTATAGTTTGATTTTTATTTTATTTTATTTTTTTTTACCAATCTCTCCTAACCTTAATTCTCTATCCTAAGGATATCTCCACTAATCACATATACACACATAGTCTAGTGAAGTGGACTTCTATAGTTATACATTAAGTCCTTGTTTAAATGTATGCTTATGATTAATGGAGCAGAATGAAGACAAGAATGGCAAATATTTAACTAGTAATAGCAAACTCATTTCTTACAATATTTTCTCACCAAATTTTCATCCAATTTCTTTATTTTATCCAAATCAAACAACCCTTTGTTTTAAAGAAAAAGGTTTTCTTTAAACGAACTTAGCCTATCTAATCTGACTCAAGTTTATTTATATTGAGATTGAATCATCAGGTTTAAGCATGATTTCTATAACCATCGTAGTTCGAGTATGAACTTAGAGTTTTAATCGATCATAGGAGAGAGATAAAAAAGATGCATAACCATTTGTCTGCTTAGCAATTGAGTTTGAAGTTTTGTTGAATCATCATGGTTCAAGTATGAATTTAGGTAATGCCTTCTTATATTTTTACATCTATGATTCGACCATTTGATCTTTTAAGTCTTTCCATTACCTTAATGATTACACTACATGTAAAAACCAATAGTTTAGAATAAAATAGAAGAAGGTAAATAAAGATAAAATATGGTTAAATGTTGTATGTCATGAAATAAGGAAGGATAATAAGGTGCAAATCTGTTACCCTATGATTCCCTTTAACATATCCTATGGCCCCATATCTTTCCTCCATAACAAGTCATGTATTTTTCTTTTACTAGTAGAAAACCTCCAAGAAAACTTTCAAACTTAACCTTAAGCTCGATTTTGGAGAGTTTTGACCACTAAAGATTGAAGAAAATTCAAGAGAACACAAAGAAATTGCATTATTGGATAATTCTTCCACTTACTTGGAATCACATTTTTCTATAAAGAAGTTTAAGGGAAATCATAGAACGATTTGTCTTGCTATGGTTATTCTACTTTGAGTCGAGTTTGGGTAATCTTTTGCAAGAAAACTTGAAGAAAGAAAGTTCTTTGTAGGTTCTTCATATATTCTTGATCGAAATCTCATGTTGTTAGGAATTAAGCCCTTAGATCGATCACATATAGCCAAGCTATAAAACTTTAAAGACTCACGTAGAGAATACTAACTCGAAGCCATATCTGAGACGGAGATTCTTATTCCAAATTGATCTCCTATCAACTTAGCTATCAAATCCTCACGTGTGTCAGATCTGCTCCTGCCTAGCAGCAATGCTTTATTCTAGAAAACAACCCAAGACTAGCCGAGCCAAGTTCCCAAACCGACTACAGACATCTAACTGCAATTCAATTGACTTCTCTACAGGACTGATTGGTTCCTGACTTAATCCATATCAGGTCAGCTTTTAACTGCAAACACTTTTATTTTCACTTACTCTGCATTATATTTTTAATGCCCTACCCTCAAGCGATACGTATCTTCAAACATAACATTTCAAAATGATTCTTTCTCTTTCCGTACTAGATATTCTTTGTCTCTTTTACCCTTTTTAGTATATTTTATGTAACTTAATTGTAAGAAAAGAATACCCTTTTCATTTTTTTATATATGTAAAGTAACCCTAGTAAACGGGTATATAAAACTTTACTTACTTGTACGCAAACAATCAATCGATCAACATAGAAATTATTCACATCTCCTTTGAGTAACCTTACTTTTCTCGTTTCCCTTTCAACTCTCATTTACTCCCTTTTGTAAGGAGTAGTGGCGAGTAACCCTTCAGTTCGTACTGATGAGTCATAGCTAGTAAATTATAGGTCGAGTAGGATCGAATGGTGCGTCATATCCTTTCAGTAGCTACTCGAACTTTGATAGTTTTTTTCTTTGTTTGCTTTTAGTTTGCTTCATTGTGATACTTCTCTGTGTATCTAACCTCGGAGACACATCACCTTTGCTAATATTGGACCACAATTCCGAGAGATGCAAGTTAATAGGCAATAACCTTAGGGTATACTAGTATACAACCCACCAAAAAATATCTAAGAGAAAGGTTATGGCTAAGCCCAACACCTAATTCGACCCCTTCGAGCTAGTGGCATTACAGACCACACTACTAGACGAAGACTAGAATTAGAGGAGATTAAGGAGGATGATACCGAGGAGTATGGAGAGGATAAAAAAGAAGTTGGTTATTACAGAGCATAGGAGCAGGGACGTCAAGCTCTTTGAGGACTAAACAATGTCAAGGTCTAAATCCCACCCTTCAGTGGAAGTGGAGATGCCGATGAATATTTAGAATGAGAGGAGAAGGTACAAAAGGTGTTTGACTATTATAGGTATACAGAAGTAGTGAAGGTCCGACTTACTGCACTTAAGTTCTCTAGGTATGCCACTATATGGTGGAAAAATTTAAATATAGCTAAAGCAAAAGATGGAAGAGAAGGTTTAAGGACTTAGGATGAGATGAAAAAGTTATTAAGAGGTAGATTTATGCCTGAAACGTACCTACAAGATACGTTTGTAAAGTTGTAGGAGCTCCACTAAGGAAGCCGAGCAATAGATGACTACATGAGGTAGTTCTAGATGTTCATGATCCGGGCCGATGTAGAATATCGAGATTCATTTTTGGACTCAGATATGAAATTTGCAACATTGTGGAGGTATAGAGATTTTATACCTTAACAAAAGCAATAAAAATAGTATAGAGGGTCAAAAAGCAGAAGAAAAGTACCTTGAGCGAACTTGGGCAAACATTCTCTTGAGCCCCAGTTCTACGCTGACCTGTTCAAACATAGCCAAGGAGGCCATACCAAAATGAAGACAAGAATGACAGACCTAATGAAAGCCAAGCAAGCCAATAAGGCCAAGTAGGTTAGCTATGCCAAATCGAGAGTAGGCTGACCGCGAGAACATATGAGAAGGGACAGGCCTCCAGATTGAAGACCAGTGAGGTAAAATGCTTTAAATGCTTAGGCTTCGGACATATGGCTACTAGGTGTTCGAACCGATGTATTATGGTGCTTCAAAGAGATGTAGTGGATAGTATTGATGAGAACGAGCTCGAAAAGGAAGAGGATGTTGGAAAAGCTGAAGCTGAAGAAGAAGAGGAGACCTATGTCTATACCGACTAAGGAGAAGTGATGACCCTAGTCCTAAGATGAGTATTGACTTCCTTATTAAACTCTGAAGAAAATTAGAGAGAGAATTGATTCCATACAAAGTGTACTATCAAGAGCCAATTATGCACAATCATTGTGGATCGAGGAAGTTGCATAAATGTCATGGCATAATCCTTTATGCAGATGTTAGGACTGCCGACCTCTAAGCATCCCCGACCTTACAAATTACATTTGCTTCGTGATAAAGGTACCTCATACGTGACAAAACAAATAACCATGTCGCTTAGTGTTGGAAACGTGTATAGGGACGAAGTAGTTTACAATGCCGTCCCCATGAGAGCTTCACATCTATTACTAAGACGACCTTGGTTGTTCGACCGACATATTATTAACAACGGGTATAAGAACACTTATGCTTTTGTTAAGGATGGAAAGAAGATTGTGTTGGAACTCTTAACCCCATCCCAAGTAAATGAGACCCATAATCAACTTACCCGAGCTAGTAAGAAGAAGACCATAGTAGTGAGTCGAAAAGAGCTCTGAGCTATTGAGAAGGCTGATGAGTTTATGTTCCTATTGGTCCGAAGATTATTGGAGCTAAGATATTTAGGGGGTGTTCCTGAAGAGATCTAAAGCTTATTAAATGAGTTTTCCGACCTGTTCTCCAAAAAATTGCCAAAAGGACTACCTCTAGGCCAAAGCATAGAGTGCTACATAGATCTACAGCTAGGTGTTACCCTACTAAACTGACCTGCATATAGAATGAACCATGAGTAGGCTATCGAGCTGAAAAAGTAGGTGGATGAACTCATAAAGCGAAGGTATGTGAGGGAGAGCATGAGCCCTTATACAGTACCAACTATGCTCATTCCGAAGAAAGATAGTTCATGGTGTATGTGCATTGACAACCGAGCAATTAACTGGATTACTATCAAGTACAGATATCTAATATTGAGGCTCGATGAGATGCTAGATGAGCTTCATAGTGCCAAGATGTTCTCGAAGATTAATCTGTGAAGTGGCTACCACTAAATTCATATAAGACTGAGTGATGAGTGAAAAACTGCATTCAAGACTAGGCATGGACCCTACGAATGATTAGTTATACCATACAGACTTACTAATGCGCTGAGTACATTTATGAGGTTAATGAACTATGTAATGCGCCCTATAATTGGAAGATGTGTGGTCGTATACTTTTAATGACATACTAGTGTACAGTGTTCACCTGAACAACCATGTTCAACATCTCCATAAAGTATTTGACATTTTATGGACCGAGAAGTTATATAGGAATGTGAAGAAGTATGTGTTCTATCACAATGAGGTGACTTTCCTAAGGTTTGTAGTGTCAGGGGAAAGAATTTGAGCCGATGAGGAGAAATTCTAAGTTGTTCTAGAGTGGCCAATGCTGAAGAATGTCACCAAGGTTCGAAGTTTTCATGGCCTACCTTCTTTTTATAGGTGATTTATCAAAAACATTAATACCATAGCCACCCTCTTAATCGAGCTAACAAAGAAGAGTGAAGGACTCAAATGGAATGATCGAGCTAAGTAAAGCTTTAAAAAAATCAAGGAGAAGCTTACCTTAGCACCTATCCTGTTACTACCAGATTTTAACAAACCCTTCAAATTGGAATGTGATACATCAGGAGTTAGAATTGGCACTATCCTAATGTAAGAGCGACGACCCATCGCCTACCACAGTAAGAAGCTTAATGGTGCTACTTAAACTACTTTGTGTACAAGAAAGAGTTATACTCTCTCAATCGAGCCCTTACTGTTTGGCAACACTATTTGTTACCATGAGAATTTGTTATTTATACAGACCATAAGTCTTTGAAGTATCTTGGGAGTCAAAACAAACTCTCGAAAAGACAAGCCAAGTGGTTGGAGTTTATAAAAGGATTCTCATACGTCATCCGACAGAACTTTGCTAACCACATTACAGATAAAATTATTGAGATTCTCACTCATCATTGAGTAGTATACTCATGATCTTCATTTTAACCCTATCATAAAGCAGTATAGGGATAAAATTATTATTGTAGACACCCCATTATTGCTCCCTTTTTTTATTTTTCCAAATTTTTAAAATAGGATAAAGGGTCTTAATTTAAGAAATTAAAGAAAAAAAAATTTAGAAAAATAGGAAAAAGCACAAAAAAATAAGAAATTTAGAAAAAAAAAAAACAAAAAAAGGATAAATTTAGAAAATCTAGAAAAAATGACAAAAAAATAGAAAAATGAGATTTTTAGGAGGGTTTTAGGTTACTCTTTTATTACTATTATTATTATTATTATTATTATTATTATTATTATTTATTTATTGTTTTTTAGAGCTAAATGATTCAAGATTCTTTTATGAATGGGTTTATCTAGGCATTGTTTGGATTAATATGTTTTGTTTTCCATGCATAAATGAGAAACAAGTCAACTCAACTAGCAAGTGAGTGTGCATGAGCTTTATAAGTCCAAGGTTTGACTCTCAGTTCAAGCATTTAAGTGCCTTTTGTTTTCTCCATTAGGTTGCAGTTACACGTGTCAGCCTCTAATTGGCCAAATGTATCCAATGTCCTTCCCTTTCTTAAGCTTTCTCATACTTTCTTGCAAAGAACCCACTTAAGGTTTTCATTTTTTTGACTCAATTTTTTTTTGTGATGTCACCAGATTAATGGTGAAATCACGAAGAAGGCTCAGGATACTTCAAATAGTTGCCATTATTCAGTTTAGATACAATCGTTTTAAGGGCCAAATTTAAGGTTGAAAATTAAGGAAACCATTAAATGTCTAGATTTTCTTTCTCTTTAAATCTCCATAATTTAAGTTGTTCAAAATTTTCGGAGGATATAAATGCATACTGCCAACTGCACACGAGGGAGGACCATCGCTCTATCTCTCTTGGAGATTCTTTAACCCCAAACACAACCACCTCAAACAACCTAGTACATGGAACTTGATCAGCACCAACCTTATCCTTCAAACACCAACCTACTTATAACCTACCATAGCGCCTACTGCTGCACTCCACACCTTCTCTCGACCTTCACATACGCTACACACATCATGCACGCCCCACTCAACACACACTGTTACACGCCCAAAACCCGTTATCACACGCACGGCCCACTTTCTCTCGTACAAGCTCTCTGCAACTCAAACACATGCACACAACCCACAATTATTGAGCAACCACAATCCGGCTACATCAACCGAATGCCTAAACCAACATTTGACCACACACAAATGCTAATTGACATACACATAGATTGGGGGCACATACTCTCTCTCGTGCATCCACTTTCAAACCACAACTACGGCCACTCACCATCCACACACTTACATTGAATGATGAACATACACATAGCTACTCACAATCCATCCTCCAAATGTACTCCACAACACCCATATGTATACAGTCACGCCACTCCAACCCTGACCACAAGCTCTCTCTCGTACAACCCACTACCGCAATAAACACCACCAACTACCATAAAACTCACAGCATTGCCCCTACACCCCCCAACCCCAATCGAAAACTCATCAAAAAGCCTTTTCCCACTCATTTTGGTGGCTAAATCACCTTAGGACACGCCCTGCCGCCGTTACTACAGAAGAAGGTTTGAGACCCAACCCGACGATCTGACCTAACCAACCTAATTCGTAACTCCAATCCAATAATTGTACCTCTCTGAGTGTTTTGGGCCAGCTTTATTTATTTTAGTTTCGGTCCACATTTGTTTTTTTAATTATTATTATTGTTGTTGTAATTTGTAACCAGTTAAAAAAAAAAAGAAGGAAAACAAAATAGAAAGAAGAAAAAAAAAGAAAAGCATGAAAAAGAAAAAGAAAATAATAGTTTTTTTTTATTTTTTTATTTAAAGCATAATAGATAAAATAAAATAATAAATAATATAATATAAAAATAATAATAGAAATAAAAATAAATAAATAAGTTAGTGAATAAAAATTGTTTTGACATTTAGAAAAATCAGTTATTCCAAAAATAAAANTTTTTAGAATAATATACAATAGGATACAAATTTAGGAATAGAAATAAAAATAAATAAATAAGTTAGTGAATAAAAATTGTTTTGACATTTAGAAAAATCAGTTATTCCAAAAATAAAAATGACAGATTCCCTTTCTAAATTAGTTCCCTTTCCAAATTATGACCTTTTTTAAGACTTTTCATAAATAAAACCTCAATTAGGACCCTTTAGGAAAATTTCCTCAAATAAATTGAACCGGATAAAAATGAAAACTTGATCTTTTTTAAAAATTAAAATCAACTCTACCCGCTAATGTTTTTAGTAAGCACCTGTACGTACGGGGCGACTTAAAATATGAAAAATTTTCTTTTTTCCATCTTTGTAAATATATGTTCAAATTAATTAATTTAGTTACTTGTAAAATAATTTATCATTTAGAAATTGAAAAAGGGTATTATTGAAAAGAGAAATTAAATTTAAAAAGTTAAAAAGTGGTACCCGTTTAGGGTTTAATAGGATGGCCCCTAAATCTAGATCTCCTGTTTTAGAAAACTGTTTTATAAAAATGGTTTTATCGTTAGACTGGTAGCTAAGTTATAACTAATCGACCTAATTGGTTATAACTTAACTCTTTTTCCCAACTTTGATCGGATGGTGACTCCAAAGTGTTTTCAAAGTTAAAGAACCGATTTTCTTTAAACCTAAGTTAAAGGTCAGTATTAAATGAGTAAGGTTTAATATTGATCGATTTAAAAAAGACTTATTTATAAAAGCCAAGAGAAAAAAAACTAAGCTCGATAACTTGGTGACTCCACTAGGGACATCAAGAGGGTTAGCCACTTAAATACTTTCCAAAATTAAAGTTGCTTTTCAAAATACCCATATTATTTATTTATTTGTTTGTATATTTATTTGTTTGTTATTAACCTCATGTGTATACTTTGTTTTAATTATTTATTTTGCATATCACATACATCGAGACATAGGGGGTTCATTTGTTGCATCAAAGATACAAGGCAAATGTGGTCAAACCCAGGTCGTCTTAAGACCCTAAGAGGGGAGCCATTGTGTAGACTCCGAGTGTAGTGGTGTAATCACCATTCAAAATTGATTAGGCCACCTCACTTAAGCTTATTGTGACCATTGAAAGTGTTTTCTAAAAACAAGTAAAGTCACAAAGTTTAAGGAACTTTTAAAACCTACCTTAATTGTATATACTCTACTTCGAGCTTAAGTTAATACACTATCCTTAAGAAATTGCAACCTTGCTAATCATTTAAGAGTTTTGATGCAATCAATTTTGAAAATTACAGTAGGGTTGTAACTTCAGGAGTAATGTATTAACCCAAACAATCCTAATATTTGCATATTTCTACATGCTTTCTTTTGTTGCATTAATGACTAATTCTTGTTCAAAAATGTGTAGACCTAAAATGGCAGACGACCAATTAAACAATTAGGGGAATGATAGGCCACGAGACATCTCTAGTATTCATGAACAGATGCTGAAAGATGAGATTGCCTACTTAAAGGAAAAGTTCAAGTGTTATGAAGCTCACAACTAGGCCTTAAGGTCCCTTCTAACACAAGTCATTGGGGATACCTATAAAATGATAAAGGACCTTAAGGCTCGTATATGAGACTTAATGTAAAGTCTTTTTCCAATTCACATTTAAAGTGCCTAGAATAAATATCAAGTTTCAAAATAAATATTAGGTTTTCTGCCTTTTTTTTCTTTATTTTGATTTTTCAAAATAATAAAGTCCTCTTTAGTTCATTATCCCTCATTCTTTAGCATTCCCTTCTTTGTGAATAATCCTCCAATAGGCATTCAACTAACCATTATTCCCTCCAATTTAAGGAAATGTAAATATTCAATTTGAGATCCATTGGGATGAACTAGGGGTGTGTCAATAGTGCCAATATTTTTAGATTATATTTGTGATATATTAAAATGGTTTGTGCTTTTCTTTTCTTTTTTACACCTTTTGGCTTAGCTTATAATATAATTGCATAGATAAATCAATGATATTCAAAATGTCAACAAGATTTTTGTCAGTAATAATTCCAAAGATATTGCATCATCTTACAATATTCTTCATTAAAGAAGTGTTTATATAAAATATAAATACTTAAAGTAATTTAGCATCATGATCTAGGTCATTTGCACTAAATCAAGGTTATTCTCAAGTGGGCAATGCAAGAGTAATCTTAATTTTTGAAATAAATGTTAGTTAATTAGTAAATGAGTTACTCATTCAATTTAATTAGTTTTATCTTATCCAATCTACCAAAAGTTGATTTTTATTACTAATTTATGGGAAAAAGAATGATATGTAGTTTTTTGTTCCTTAAATCCCTAAAAAATTGTTGTCTCAGAACAATTCCCAAAAGTATGACTGTTAAAATTGCATACATGACTATAAACTATCTAGAAATCGCATATTGAACTAGGAATTCAATTGGGCAGGTTGTTAAAGAGTATCCGACCTACCGAACTTGATAAAAATTGGGAAACTTGTACTGGTACAATTTGGGGATGCTATTAAACAAGTCATTATATGATTTCCAAACCATCTAATCCACTACAAACCTTATAGGATTTGATGTTATAGGGATTTAAGTTGAGTTCTAGAAGTGGTTCTCAAACCCTATAGGGTTTTAAGTCGAGTTTTGAGATTTAGAAGAAAATTTGATGAAAAATTCGAATTCGGTTAAAAATAATAATATGATATTAATAATTTAATATTAGTTGTGAATAATAAAACATAATAATTAATTAAAAAATATCTTATCTCTTTTATATTTTGTCTTTTAAGAAAGTCTTAGGCTCACCTTTTTGTCTCTCTTACATTTTCTGTGACTCTCTTCTCTTGCTTTTACTCTCTCTCTCAATAAGTCAGCCACATTTTTCACTCCTTACCCATCTCCTTTTTATTAATCGTATATTAATTTAAAATAAAAAAAAGTTAGTTTAGTTTTGAATAATCATACACCATTTGTTTATTATTTAAAACAATCCATACACTATTTCCTTTAATTTTTTGCGTATACTTATAAATCAATTTAAAAAAAAATTTTAATATTAACAAGTCAGATTGGGTTTTTAAAGGTTGGGTTTTTAACAGGTTTTACAAAACCCTATAGGGACGAGTAGAGTTTTGGAGAGCCTTATAAAGTAGCGGGTTGGGTTTAGGTTTTGTAAAACCCATTTCAAACTTGCTTTAATGGCATTTCTAATGTGACTAGGTTCGATAGCCAATTTAAGGGTATTTAAGAAAATAACCCGACTAGGCTAGAAACTTACCAGAGGCTTTAAGATATTAGTAGATGAGTTTTCATCAGCTCAAAATTTAACAATATAACAAAATATTAAAAATATAGCTAAAATGGTAGCGATTTACTATGTTATTAGGTTTCGAAAATTAACGAACACTTAGAGATGAATTATATGAGTAATATAATTAACATTGTACATAAAATAACATATAAAAGACATGTATATATATTGAATATAATTATTATATAAATATATGTGCCCATAATTGTCAAAAAAACCTAAAAATATGCAAAAATTACTAAATAAATAAATAAAAATAAGGAAAAAATGATAAAAAAAATTACCAAACCACAAGATAACTAGGAGACATCCCCTTAGGCATTCTATATATAGTGCATACTCGAAATAGGAAAAATACTTATATATTATGTAATATAACTTAAGATATTTCCTAATTAAATTGAATAAATTAAAAAAATAGCAAAGGGACAATTGGGGAATCATTTTAGATGTGAGGGAGACATGACAAATTCATGCAAAAGACTTGGTAGATACATATATAGGTAAAGAGGACACAGAATATGAGAATTAAGTGAGAAAAATTGACATTTGGTTTTTGAAAAATCCTTCCACCGATCAAAGCATTTTCTAAATTCCTAGGAGCACTCTTAAGGTAAAGTCTGGTTAGTTTGAATGTGGGGGAAAATCTATAAAGGCTCATAAAGTAAAAGGAAGGAAATTCAACAAAATTTTAGAAGAAATAAGGCAAATTAGGTGAAATTAGAATTTCCTAAGCTAATCACTGCTTGGAAGTGAACCCAACTACCTACAGGTAGGAGGAGCAACACCAAGATGGGCCAACAAACCCCCACCCCTAAAGGTGGTTAGAGTTGCATGTAGCAATGAGTCTTAGTTTGTTTAATTTTGATTCTATTTTTCTAAAAATAGTAAAAAAGCTCTAAAAATTATGATTTCTAGTTTTCCTAAGTAAATTTTCATGTAAAATCCAAAAATGCAACTAGATTTTTCAAATTCTAAGTTGAAACATGTTGTTTGATTTCAAAATTTATGCACAAACATTTCAACATATCTAATTTGATTCCATAAAAAGAGTTTTTAAAAATTCAAAAGTTAAATTTTTGGGTTTTCCCTAATTAGCACATGTAGTTGAAATCAGCTAAAATGAGCGTTTGGTAAAATAATTGGGTCTTCAAGTATTAGTTTATTATTGTATATGGGATTTGAAGTGTCAGGTCAAAGTGTTGGAGTGAGGAAATAGGGGGTGTAGATGCTGGAGTTGTGTGATTTAAGAATTCAAAGCATCTTTTGTGTAGGTCAGAAAGTAAGTTAGAAGGTTTGTCAAAATGTATAGCAAAAGGGTATGGGAAATAGTATATGAGCATAATGTATGTTAGAAGCTAATGTAGAAGTGGATTGAATCTTGGGCATTAATAAGTGTTTTTACAGTAACTTTCTATGTCCTTTAGGTATGGTTATTGAAATAATTAAACTTAGTATAATATAGCAAAATGGACGTTTAATAAGTATTTTACCAAATTACATATATGAGAATCAAAATATATAAAAGCTTTATATTTTTATCCAAGTGAGAACATAAGTCAGAAGCCACTCAGATAATAGCTTATAGTACAAGGCTGGGTCAAAACCCAAGTTAGAAATTCAATTAGAAAGTAGTACAATGGAAGATGCAAAATGTGAGAGCAATTAGAAGTCTAAAGATGGTTGATACTGAATATTAGATCATTGGGAGTCAGAGAGTAGATTAAAAAGTCACCCAATTATGTCTTTTAATAATTTATTGAAGTCAGAACTTTGGTCAAAAACTATTAGGTAGCAACATATATCAAGTTAGAGCCTTTGTCAGAATGTGTCTTGCTTAACTAATACCTAATAAATTTCTTAGAAAACTTACCTAACACATTTGAAAACATACTTAAAGGCACATAATGAACATATATGTTATGTATTGGATGGAAACTAAAGAGGTTACATTAAATTTGAAGGATAATAAAGGAAGACGAAAGTAACATACTAGGAGAATAAGCATCAATATCCAGATAAACAGGATCAGTGTTTCACTGTACTTTAAAGTATTATTTAAGAATACTTAGAGACCTTAGTATATATCTTGTTTGTGGTTGTAAGTTAGTTGCTTGTGCACATGTAGTGTGTATGCTTGAATATTGTTGTGCTATTTTAAGTGCTAAACTTATATGTTATTTGCTTCATGATATTACTTGCTTTAAACTGTTTAAAATTATTTGATCACCTTAAAAGTAATCTAACATAAATTCGGCTTAACGACTAACCAAACCTACATTGTAACCTATTAGGGGAAACGATTAGGATTTTCGAGCTAAACACGAACCCTTTGTTGAGGATAGCAGAAATGGTCTTCTCCTTACCCTAAGTCAAACTAACTGATAGATGAGAAGGTCACAGCAAGGTTACGGTTCGTTGTTGAAAAGTAGTCTTAAATGAATGGTGTTCTCCATTGCATAAGCCTCAATTTGGTTCCAATTCACAAGTGCATAATGTTAAACTCCTCAAAATCTATATTAAAGTGGATACAATTTCTTTGATCTCATAACGACTAGTGAATGTCTTACAATGGTATTTGGTTGAACATGCACTGCATCTAATTAAACTTACTTGAAAACCTTGGTTGCTTTATGTCAAATATGTGCTATTATATTAGTATTACTTAATGAACAAGTTGTCTCTCATTCCCCTATAACTGTTTTGTAGGTTTCTTCAGTAGATTCACCTATATTACTTCAAGTTCTAGAAGCTTAAAGAACGAGGTTAGGGAGTGAGATTTGAAACTACTTGATTAGACTTCTATTTAGTTTATTGACTATATTAACCTCTTAGAAAACCAATAGAGTCTCCTTAGGTGACTTTAGTTTTTAGTTAATGAGATTTATTCCAAGTTCTGCAAGCCTATGATTTTTAGTAAAATTTTTGTAAATATTATATCTTTTCATAATAATGTAGCTTTTGAAATTTTTAGTAAATTCAAGGTTTCATTCTTCATACAATATGTAAAACTTGATTTTTCCTTAGATATTTAAGCTAGAAAACTATTTTCAATAGCTATTTTGAAGAATTATACCATAGATTGATTCCTAACAGGTACTAAATGAAACACTTTCAAGTAGAGGAGCAGTGAATGCCTTATATAGGCTATACTTATGTTAGTAGTTAAGGTAACTAGCTTCTAATGTAAATTGGTTTATACAGCAGGGCTGTTACGACTCTCTAGTTTGCGGTATGGCAAAAAACCCAATAAGTTATTATCCTATAGGGTTTAGGGACGAGTTTTAAGATATAATTCAAAACCCTATAGGGTTCAAGGTAGAGTTTTAGGATTACTAAAAAAAACAATGGGAAATCTTACTCGGTTAAAAAAAACATATATTAATAAAAATATTTACTCTTAACTTATGCAAGTAAATATCTTAGACAAATTTTACATTATACAACACATTTAATTCTCAATTTTTATTACTGTATAAGTCGGTAATCTATTAGCTTCTTCCCTTCTACTATCTCCTTAATCCCGTATAAATCCTATGAAAACCCACCCTTATAGAGTTTTTTGAGTCTTATAAAAACTCACTCCTACAGAGTTAAGAACCTTTGGGATTAGGTAATGAAACCCTATAAGGTTTTAGGAAATGCCAAACCTCAATAGGGATGGGTTCGGGTTTTACAAAACACCATACCCCCTACCGTCCCAGTTGCATCCCTATATTGAACAGATGTAATCAATGGGATTTGAAATCAAGAGTTAAAGATCCAATTTCTTTATAACATGATTAGCTTTGGAAACTGGTGACAAACATATGAAGGTGATCCAACCTGTAGACTTTTCTTTTTAGGTAAAAAAAAAACTTTAGAAACTGACTAGAAATATAAGGAGTTGACCTAACCTGTTAACTTGTTAAAATGGGGCCATGTGTTTTTACTCTCAAAAATTTAAAACAAAAAAAAGAAGAAGAATTTTAAGCTTTGCAATGTTGCACTAACTAAGAATTAAACCTACAACTATCCACATTTAAAAGCCTACTACTAAATTATGCCTTCTACTTTTTACATTTGGCAACTCAATTAATTTTAATAAATTGTATGAGTGGATATTAGTCCAAATATTCAACATTGTGTAGCTAAGGACTTTTAGCCATGATTTTAGAGTTGACACTTACACTATGTTTAGATTGAGGGGAAGAAAGGGAGGGGAAGGGAATTGAGAATTTTAAAGATATTTCTGTTGTTTGGGAATGGATTTAGAAGGGAAATTTTCTCCTTGAGCCCACAAGAACTTTTTTCTCCAAATGATGGAGAGAATTATAAAATTACCATTTTACTCTTAAAGTAAAACCGTAAAAGTATATTTTGGAATTATAAGGAAATTTACGACATTTTGATGCAATAAATCATATTAGTTACTTTCCTTCCTTCCTTAACCAAATAAAGGAATTTATAATTTTTTCCTCTACTTTCTTTCCTCTTTAATTTATACCTTTTATTTTTTTTCCTCCTCTAATTCTTCTCTTATCCCAATCATTGTGTTAAAGTCGTGTTTTTAAGTCATGGTTGTAAAGAAATATGATTTCATAGGCCATATTTTTGGAATTATTTTGGAGATGGACATATTGAAGAATTATTTTTTAGGAAAGCAATTTTTCCCCCTTTTTGCCAACTTCATGCAATTCTTTTGAAAAATTTTATACTTGAAATTATTTTTAATTAAAAAAACATTGATATTATTAAAATAACTTTCAATTTATTTTTTACTTAAACTATTGAAATAATTTTTAATTTATTTTTATTTGTTCCTTTCATAACAAATTGCATACTTGTCTTTTTAATAAAAATGCAATATTATTTAGACAATTTCTCAAATTTTTATTTGTTAATTTTGTAACTACTTGTACATAAGCTTTGTATATTTAACTACTTTACTTTATGTATTTCTACTTTTACGTTTTCTTATGCATAATGATATGATGATACTATGAAAAACACTGAAAAATGTAGTAAAAACATATTTTATACGGGTAACCAAGCCCATTTAAAAGTAGAAGGGTGGCACATGAGTAATATGAGGATGACACGGAAATAAGTTGGTAATACACAAGTGGTATATAAGAAGAAAATGCACACAGGCATGTGGACACGCACTTAGTAGTTGAAACCATGAGCTCAAGGTACATAGTTTTTACACACGAGGGCAACATGGGACAACACAATTACCAAGCCTATTAGTATGGGAGTTTTCTTTTCCCTTACATAAGCATACTTTGATAAATGGATCAAGGTTTACCATTTTTTTTTTATTAGGGGTTATTGAACATATAAAAAGCTTGAAGAAAAAAATATTATTAAAAAAAATGAGTTCTCCTATAAAACCTCAATTGGGAGTTTCTCATTAATGATAGATGTATTACCTCACTCTTCGATCAAAACTTTCTATCATGGTCACATTACCTCTTGTCAACAATGCTACTCATCTGGTTAAGAATAAAATCAAAGACAATTTAGCGATACATATCCCCTATTAGGACATTATCATGCCAAACTCCTCTCCTATGATGGTTGCTTTAGCCATCGCTGTTATTGTTGTACTCGTTTGGGGGGTAGCCCTTCGGATGTGCATTCCTTTTTTCATGGCCTGAACTACCTTATTTCATAGAAGATCACAAGCCAAAGAGCCAGTGATAGAAATAATGATGTCGAAGGCGATAACATCCTCGACTCAGGCTAGATTGTGTTTAGTTTTCATGTCATGTATGAGTGATTGTTCTATGTTAGTATTTCTTGTCTTCCCTTACATAAGGATACCAAGACAAGCGTTCTTAACACAATAAAATTTTCTCTAATGGAAAAAAAAAAAAATTATTAATGAGAGTTACTATAAAATCTATCATGTATTGTAGTCAAATCCTTAAGGCATCTACTTATTAAAGAAGACAACTATGAATAGAGAACTTGATAAAGAATGGTAGTGTAAATGTAATTGAATTAACGAAAATGGTCCTTACATTTGCTATATATACAGATGAGTAGAATGTAACTAACTAATAAATAAAAATGAAACAAATGTCTTAATCATATCTTGTTACTTGTACATATTAATAAGACAACTTAAGTCATCACATCCCTCCCTCAAGTTGAGAATACTTAAAAACCCAACTTGTTAAGTAAAAATTAAAGACGTAAGTCTCTTAAGCTCTTAGTAAGAACATAAGCAAGTTGTGAATGTGTAGGAACAAATGAAGCTTTAAGAAATTCATCATTGATCTGATCTTAAGTAAAATGCACATCAATAGTTAAGTACTTTATGCGATCATGTAAACATGAGTTAGAAGTAATGGCCAAAGCAAAATTATTGCCACAGAATAATGAAATAGGTAAGGAGATAAGCCCCTTAAGTGCATGCAAAATGAAGGAAGTCTGTAATAACTCTTTAGTAGCCATAGCCATACTATGGTACTTAGACTATGCCATAGAAGTAGCAAAAATAGATTATTGCTTTATTTTCCAGGTGACAAGAGCAGAGCTAAGGAAAAAATAATAGCTTAAAATCAATTTCCTATCAATTGGGAAAGCATCCCAAATGGAGTCATAATAATCAAGTAAGAGAGTTTTTTGTTGAATAAAACACCCTTACCAAAGAAGTTCACTTTAAGTAGTGTAACACATGAAACAAAGCTCTTAGGTAGAGTGTTCATGGAGATGTAAGAAACTGACTCAATTGATGCACTAAGTAAACAGGTTTGGTCAAGTTATATAATGTACAAGAGCTTCCTAACAAGTATTCTATCCAAAGAAGGATCTTGAAGAACAACCCTGATGTAAACCCCACAAATTTCCTAGATAAGGGGTCAGAAGTTAATAAGATTTCTTGACAGATGCCATTAATGTTGGTAAGATAACTAATCCTAAACCTAAAAAACTATTCTAAAAAACCCGAACTAAAACTCCTAAAACCCTAAATTGCAATCGAAGCCTTAGTTGACCCCTACATTCAAAAGCCTTAAAATTCTATAAACAAATGCTAATAACTAACATTAACTCTTAAGGTCAGCATAATTTGACGAAACTAACCCCAAACCTCAATGAGAAACAGACTGATAGTTGAAGCCTATGAGAGCTCTCCAAAACCAATAAGGTAAGTTAAACCAAAAATGAATATTAGTATAGATAACCCTAACAATGAATTCAAAACCTTAAAACAAATACTATAGCCCTTAAATAAACCTTTAAACACTAAAATCTTAATTGGAACCTTAATACATGCGAGCCTTTAAATTGTAAAACCTTAATCTGCAGTTGAAAACCCTAATCCAACTATTGTACTATAATTAAAAAGTAGAACTATTCACTAATTGAAAACTAATCGCTTAATTGTCCTAAAATCCTAATCATACGCATAAAACTTTACTATACGAGAAAGCCTAAAACGATGAGAAAATATCAATACACTAAATAAAACCTTAATCAAAAGTCCAAAACCCTAATTCAACTAATAAACCCTAAATATGTTCTTAAGCTACTCGCTGATCACAAATAATCTCTTTAATTGCTTAGAAACCCTAAATTATCAGTCTCATACGCAATTTGAAAACCCTAATCGATCTTAAATAATAGAGGATTCTAAAAACAAAGTAATATAGGTAAATGAACTTAATTAAAGTGATAAAATATGAAAAGACCCTAGTTATACCCTAATTAAGCCTAAATTACTTAATCAAGTATAATCACAATTAATTAGCTCAATTACCCATTAATCCATCTACCTACTTTCATTACATCTTAATTAGTAGCAAGTCAAACTCAATTAAAAACAAAAGACAAAGGATTAGCTAGGAATTAAAAGATACTTGTCCTTAAAGAGACAAAATCTTTCCCCATTTAGCAAAAAGCAAATAAGGTACAATAGTACTAAGAGGGGACCAGGTACCTTTATCTCAAAATAGTAACCTCTTGTCCCCTTTAACCCATTTTCAATATCTATCATTTCACCCCTCTAAAACCTTCATTTAACACCATTTTTCACACATAGAAAACCTTATGAAACCTTCTCTACAAATCTAAATAAAAATCAAGAAAAGAAGGAAGGAAAACCAAGAAATACTCCCAAATTTCCCTACTCACATTAGCACCTTCTAGCACTACCACCACCTCATACCACTAAATCACAAACCACCACCAAAATGTCACACACACATTGCAATTCCTACCAACAAGCTTGTGTGCCCAAAGAAGCACATTTCGATTTCATTTTTTAGTGCAAATTTTGGAGTTCATACAAACCAATTTAAGATAAAACTCACCTAACTTAAGTTTTCTATTTACACTAGTTTTATCTATGATATCTTGAGAGTTTAAGATTAGAAAAACTATGTAAATATGTTATAATCATGTACATATCATTTTAGAGTCTTATAATATGCATTCATTCATGTATTTAGTTAGTTTACTATTTGTATTATAGAGCTATAGGAGATAGTTCTATGTAGATAATTTGAAAAGATATTGATAAAACTCCATGAAACCCTAAGTGCCATCCATCTTGCCCCCTCCTTAATATGTATCCATCTTGTTTTACCATGTTAAGTAATATTATTAGCTTAAGATAAGTAGAAATGTGATTAACAATAAGGAAAATACATTAAAATAAGTATTGGATGGATGGAGTTGAAGAAAACCTAGAAAACCCCTACTTGGCTACTACTATCTTAATGAGCTGTAAATTTTGATTAATTAGTGTAATAACATGATTATTTAGTATTAAGTATGATTTATAATGTAATTAATCAGGTTAAGTACAATAATAATGAGTTAATGGCCTAAACTAGTGAAGTTGGTGATTAACACCTTAAGAATAATTTTAGAAACCCTATTAATGAAATGAACCAAATCTAAAACACTTAGTAAAATGGGTTATTTAGTGGACCTATTAAGATATTTGGCCCATTGGAATAAGTTAGAATCAAGTTTAGGATCTTAAAATGCAAATTAAGCTTAAATTAGCTTAGTAAGTTATTAAAGCCTTAGAAATATGATTAGGAGCCCAATAAATGAAAAGAATCAGATCTGAAATCTTAATAGAAAATGGACTTATCTTAGGGCTTTTAGTGGGCTTAAGCCCAAAATCATAAGTAAAGTTAGGCTTAAGGCCCTAAAATGCGAGATAAGCCCAAAAACCTTTAAAAGAATCAAGAATAGAGCCTAATAACTTAGTGAACAGATATGAACCCCAAATTAAAAAGCTCATAAAATAAAATATAAAAGGTTTATTAAGTTCAAAAGCCTATTAAAGCCATGCCCTATAGGCCCCTTAGTTTGCAAGGGCCTTAAACTTGTAAAAATGGCCCATTTAGGCCCACAAGAGTAACACAAAGGCCTAAGGTGAAAATTTAAAGTGTTGGGAAGAAAATTTTCATTTAAAATACTTAAAAGAAAGCCCAAAATATTAAGTACAATGCTCAAGATCAAAAACTAAGTACAAAGCTTGAAACTAGGCCCACACTTTAAAGTAACCAAACTTATCTTTTAAGCCTACAACTTTATAAGACCCAAACCAAAAACTTACTGACCTAAAAGCCCATGACCTTACCAAATGAAAGAATTCTTGAAAATGATGAAAATTAACTATAAAAACGTGAAATTTTGATATAAAACAAGAAAGTTATTACCAAAATACAAAATAAGTAAAAATAGGGAAAGTATAGTGAGGTTAGTGAATAGATTTAGTTTAAGATTAGTTTTATTTACTTTAATTACCTTACTTAGGTGATTTGGGATATCAAGTTCGAGATACCGATGACCACTAAGAGTATTACACTTTAGGGCTAAGTAAGTATACCGCCCCTTATTTTACTTTGTTATGTGCTTATAGTTAGTGTGTCATCTAATTATATATGATAATTGAACTTATTGCATGTTAAGGGTATACGAGAACTTGTATGTGCTTGCTTTGGTTGATTTTTGCTTACAAAACATCCTAAGATATTTTGAACAGCTTTGTTTGCTGCATTAGAACTTAAGGCATTGGAGTACCTAGAGTATATTTACTTGACCACCCCATGAATCTGAATTAATAAATATTCGGCCTTTAGCTAAACCTAACATTCAGTGCATCTTAAATTAAAGGGCATCAGCACTATGCAGTAAAGCGGGAGATCATGCATAGATGGATCCATATTCATATTATATATTGTGATTGTTTATCATACGATATATTTATACGACATGTTCTTGCCTCATCCTTTGAAATCTAATTGGCTTTAGGAAGTACCGCCTTCTACTTGAGGTAGATCCATTTCTACTATTGAAGATGCTTATATCGTTAAGCGATTTTGTATTGGACGTAGATACTTGGGTCCTGAAATGCTTAGATACTTCCTAACTCAAGCAATGGTGAGCGTACAACTGTGCTGTATGTAGCTATTGGTCGACTATATACATTGTTTGTATTGCATATGTTTGTACATGCATTCATATGTTTAATAAATAACTTGCTTGTTATTGTTTAATGGTAAGGTAGGAAGGATATAGCTTACCCCTTAATAGTTTTTTTTACAGGTCTTACAAAGCTGGAGATAGGCTAGGATTCAAGTGCAGAGTGCTCCGTCAAGATGAGAAAGTAAAATATAAGTTTAGAAAAGCAAGTAGTATAGTCGAATTAAACTTTTAAGATATTTAGTGACTTTATGATTATTAGGATATAGATACCATTTCCTATTGTTTGGTAGGTGATTCCGATTTTCTACGATTCTGATGACTATGGATTGATGGATCAATTATAGATTTATATATATATAGTTAAGTAAACGTATGTAAAATGAATAAGTACACTTAGAAACTTTCTAGTTACAGCATGTAACATCTGACTTGTAAGGCGATCTTTATATCATGGCTACATACGCGATATGAAGATTTTAAGTAAAATTATCGAGCACCCTTCTAGGGCGTTACACTTGAATTGTGATCAAGTTTTAAACCCGTCGACAAAGGAAATTTAGCAGGTATAGAACCTATTAATCCAACATCCCATAGAACAATAAGAATAAAGTGTCTTTGGTTTAATAATGTACCTTGTTTAATAATGCAAATCTCACCTAAGAAAAAAAAAGAGCAAGACTTAAATCTTTAATTGTGAATTTGGCATGTAATTGCTATTTGAACTCATCAATTTGACAAGGGGAAGTCATTGTAATACATCTACATATAACAAAATAGCAAGAAAACCAGAAGTGTTGTGCATGAATCAGGAACAATGACAATTGGTTTGAGTAAAACCAAGAGAAAGCAGAAATTGACAGTTCAACATTCCATTATTGTGAAGCATGCTTTAAACCATACACTGAACCCTTTAATTTACACACTTGACCTAGTTTAGTAAGAGAATACCCTTAAGGAGGAATCATCAATGTCTTCATTAAGAGAACCTTAAAGAAATACGTTATTAATATTTATTTGATATAAAGGTCATCTATTAGATATAGCAATAGCTATTAGTATGTGTACTAAGATAAGTTTGGCCATGGGAGGTAAGGTATCATGATAATATTCACCTTCAACTTGATTATACCCTTTTGCCACAAGCCTTATACCTCTCTATAAACCACTTTTTACCCTTTTGATTTCTTCCCTTTAAGGAGTGAAGTAAGCTCTAAAGTTTCATTTTTGCTCTAAAGCTTAAAATTTGAATTGCATTGCCTCTTTTTCATCCTTAATAGCCTGCAAGTAAGTATTAGGTTAGGAAAATGAATGAGGTACAGGATCGGTAGGAATGACATTATGAGCTACATGTACAAAATCCTTTAACCATTGTGGTGTTTTGTGTGAACTTGCTCAATGACACAAAGAAAGAGCATCAAATGACACATTAAAAGGAACACTAGTATAAATAAGCAAAGAACTAAGAGATTCAATAGAAGTGTGTATAAGAACATCAACAGCATAATCAAGCTTAGTATAAAAGGAACAGAAGCAAGTAAGGAATCATAATATGACAAAGACAAAGGCATAGATAATGAAGAACCAACATCATCTAAAGGAGCAAATTTATAAGGAAAAATATGCTTTAGAAAACAATCTTATACTAACAAGAATAATTTTATGAACCAAATCATACACCCTATTACCCTTTTGTCCATAAACATAACCAAGGAAAATACACTTTAAGCCTTATAGGTTAAACTTATCTTTATGTGGGGCATGATTGGATACAAAGTAAAGACATCCCATCACTCTGAGGTTATCGTATTTGGAGGTATTTTGAAGAGCATTTCATATGGCATTTTCTACCTCAATGACTTCATAGGCATTTAGTTAATCAATTATCCGGTAGTGAGTAAACATTCTCCCCAAAAGTGCTCTAGTAAGCTAGCATGAAATTGTAGGGCTCTTAAAACTTCTAAATAATGTATTTGCTTTCTCTCAATTTTTCCATTTTGTTACGGGTATATTAAATGGATTTTTAATATATTATGCTTTAGTTATGTAACATAAACTAGCAAGAAACAAATAAAAACTTAACCCCATTATTTGATCTTAAGAACTAAGGAATAGCATGAAAATGATTATAAATGTAATTGAGAAATTGATTTTGAATATGAAAGACTTGACTTATGCAAAAGTAAGTTAGTCCAAGTGGACTTTGTACAATCATCAACAATGGTTAAGAAATAACAAGCACTAGAAATAAATGGAATACAGTAAGGTCCCTAAATATCATTATAAATAAGTTTAAAAACAATATCAGAAGTAGTGGTAATTCTTGAAAAGGAAAAAGATGAAGTTTAGCCTCATGACAACTATCATAAACAAAGTTGGGAATGTCAACATTTTTACAAGACTCAAGATGTTTCAATGCCTTTATTGAACTATGAGCAAGAAGATTACAAATCAAATGGACAAAAGACTATACTTTAAATTACAAACATTAGCAGCACGGGATAGCATAGTATCATTATAAACATAAGGAGAACTAAACACCTTACAACCTTTTCAAAAGAGTATATAAAACCCATTAATCTCGTGCACCTTGGGTACTTGTTTATAGCCTCTTGAGTTTTAAAAATAACAACTAGAAGAATCAAAAGAAATGGTTAAATGATCATCTGTTGTTAGTTTATGAACAAACCAAAAGGTGTAAGTACATTGTGGAACATAAAGCACATTATATAAGGTCAATAAGGATTTGATGAAAGCAGAACCAACATTATCAATTTGCTATTTTCATCCATCAAGTAATTTAAGTTGAATTGGTTGTGGCAAAACATAAATATTATGTAATTTGGAAAGGAACGAAGTCATGTTATTTGTTGTTCCCATGTCACCTATCTAGGAATCTAAATCATTACTTAAAGGATTAAGAGAAGAAGAATAGGTAGAGGTAATACATGCATATTGCACATTATTAGACGTTGCAATCTCCCATAGCTCCTTCCCCTTTAACATTTGCATGACCTCATTGGAGAAGTTCTCTAGCAAAAGTTTGTTTATAGAATTCTCATCCAATATCGCTTAGTTGACTCTTGTATCAACGAAGATGCTTTCATTACTATGTACACCATGATCAAAAGGAGTACTAAGTGGAGGATTCAATAAATTTACCTCACAAAAGGATGTAGAAGACATATTATTGCTTTTGTTTCTATTAACAACCCATCTCCTCTTCTACCAATCTAGGTGTCTAACAAGTTGAAAGCATGTTTCGACCAAGTGTTCTTCACTTTTACAATACTCGCATACCAATCTGTTCCCTAATCATTTAACCTTCTTTTATCTCCTTGACTTCTGTTATTATCAAACTTATGAACAGGAAAAGCAGAAGATTCAATCTTAGATCTAATAATCCTTGCAACTTCTCTTTGTTTCTCTACTTGTTGAATCAAATAAAAGGATTTGTTGACATTAGGAAGAGGGTCCTTGAGAGTATTTGATTTGTCACACTATCATAAGTCTCATTTTGGCTGATAAGGAACTACATAATCTTGCTATTTGATTTGAATTCAACAATTTTCTCCTTTAAACCACAAGTGCAAAGAGATAACTTTCCACATTCACAAGTTGGATAACAATGTAAATATTGCAATTCATCCCAACATTTCTTCATTTTATTAAAGTAAACACTAACAATTGGATTATGTTGTTTTATGTTGTAGATCTCGTACTTGAGTTGAAAAACTAGAGGTGCATTTGCAACGCGATATTGCTCTTGAACCTCTCTCCAAATATCATAAGCAAACATAGAATAGAGCAAATTCTATGATAATTCATTGGACATTCAATTAAGTATCTAACATTAAACCATGTAATCACATCTTAGCCATTTCACTAAGTACGATGAGTCATCTAAAAGTCTATTTATCGATCCATCTATGAACCCTAATTTGAGTTTAGCACCTAAATCCATCCTTATAGAACGAGTCTATGCCAAATAATTGTTGCAAGTGAAAATCATACTACTAATAGACATCTCGAGACTATTAGATTCACTAAAGAACAACAAATTAGTGATCAGCAATTTAGTAGAACTAACTAAACCCTTATCCGTAATTGAATTTGTGATTAGATTAGTCAAGCAAAAGACACGAAAGATATAGTTCCTTTATGCTTTAATACCATGAGAAATTACTCTAAAAGCTATGATTTATTGTAGTCTAATCATTGATGCATCTACTTATTGAAAAAGATAGCCATGAATAGAGAGCTAAAGAATGGTAGTTTAAATGTAATTGAATTAACGAAAATGGCCTTTACATCTTCTATATATATAGAAGAATAAAATATAATTAATTGACCAACAAAAATGAAACGGATGCCTTAATCATATCTTGCCACCTATACGAATAAATAAGAAGACTTAAGTGATCACAATTGACATTCTCATCCTATGCCCAAAGTTTCAAAGAATATTAGTGAAACAAAACACTTATATTCAAATAGGAAAAGCCTCCTTTCACTAAAGCTATTTGTAACTTCTCATCAATTTGCCTAATTTCCTCTCTTTTATCACTCTAACATCAACCTCCCTATTCTTTCTCTATTTGGTCAGCCTTCCCCACTTATAGTCCATTTTTATCTCCACTCCTAAACCCTTTCCACCAGTAAATGTAAAGAATTTAATTATTACTCTTACATACACCAGTAAGTGTAGTGGCACCGCTGTATATTAAAGCAGTTCCGAGAGAATCCAACGAAATTGCGGATTGGATGGCTAGTCCTAGTCATATGCAGACGGGAGAAGATCAGCATCTAGTTTTGGATTATCCCAAGTATAAGCTTCTGTGGAGACATGATTTAAACTATAATCAGAAGTAACTTTTTGTATGAATAGTATAAATGTGGTGTTAAAGGAAAAAAAAAAAAAAAAAAAAGTACCACGGTTTTACACTGTTATATAGTTCTTTGGTTAGTAAGATAAAAGCTTGCTTGGAAAGAATTTTTTTTTAACCAAATGCTTGGAAAGATTGAAAAGGAAAATAACGGGTTAATTTTAATAGGACCCTTTTTAACTATCAATATGCTATTATTCCTTAATTATTTAAATGTAGAATCCGCAGACGTTGAATTTAGGAACATATGAAATTTAAGATCTAAACCATCATATTCTATATTTACTATTCAGTTAAAGTTTCCATCGTTTCTCTTTTCAGGTTAAATAAAGTTTCCGTTGTTAGCGTTCTCGTATCTATATTGGATAAGTTGTCTCTTCCGACAGGTGGTGGTGTAAAATGCGTCTGTTTGCCACATCTGTTTATGAATCTGTTTAATTAATTTGTTTTTCATCTTTTTAATATCTTATTACCGTTTACTTAAATTCTGTGTTTGACAATAATAAGATATCTAAAAAAATGAAAATATAATTCCATATATACCATTCTTTTAAAATTTAAAACTTAATACATCTCTATAAAATTTAATTTATTTACTCTTTATTTTATTCATATTTACAAAAGCGCCAATTAAAATAACAATTTCAATGCAAATATATTTTTTCAAATTTTCTCTCTTAAAAGTACGTAAATTTTTATTTTCTAAGTCTAATACTCTAATTATTACTTTTATCATAATTATGAAACATAAATAAATAAAACAATTTTCTAAATACTATTTTTCAAATAAATATAAATAAAATATAGATAAAAAAAAGGACAATCTAAATAGGGTCCATGTAATGTGGATGACTTGAAGTTGAGGTTTAGATTTTTTTTATATAAATGAATATTATTTGGGAGATAAAATAGTTCAAATGAACATCTTGATGGAAGAACCACTTACCTTTCGATTTTCTTTTTTGGCTTGTGCTTCGGTGTGAAAATGGCAAAGTGGAAAAATCTTAAAAAATAAGGATTTTTTTTACGGTCTTATTTATGTTTTTAACTAAATTGATCTAACCTTTTATCTTGCTTTTAATTTTATATCCACTAAATTTAAATTGTTGAATTAATTATGTTTTGAACAATTTAAATTTAATAGATATAAATTAAAGATAAAATAAAGTATTAATTTCATTAAAACAAAGGAGTTGGGTATAGAAGCTCCTAACATAAAGGCAGTACTATATAGGTTGCTTCGGAAAGGCATGTTTCTATTCAAATATAACGTTGTTTGTCCTCGGCCATTGGCTATATAGTGGTTGAAACTGTTGGGTTTACGTAATAGTTAAGATTTTTCCTTTTTCTTTTTTCTTTTTTTTCTTTTTTTCTCCATAAAGGTGACAACTGGTTGGAAGATTTTTTATTTTAGTAAAAAATAACAATCAATGTAGTTTTTTAAGGGCACCATATTAAATACGTCAAATTGAAAAGAGAGAATTATAGAAAAAAAAGCTTATAAAATAATAAATTATAAATAGAGAATTTTTTACAATTTAACCATCCATTGCAGCTTAAATTTATATTAATTAGAGCTAAACTATTAAACTAATTGATTTTTAAATGGTTTATATTTAATGGATGGTTCGAATTGTTGAAAATGCAATTTTTAAATATACGATGACTCTGTAGTATACTTAAAAAATTATGAGAATACGGGACAATAAAACTTTAAGAAGATAATGCTTCATTGTTGTGTTTATAGCTTTTTAAAACCTTCCCTCGTCCTGCCACCAAAATTCACTACTCCTAGTCCTCGTCAAAGACCACCTTGAATTCATATGCAATTCGACGTTGTCGATATTCTTCTTTCATACTTTTCAGACGAAGAAGAAGAAGAAAGGGACTTACACGATGAGCTCTGATATGAAAATGAAACTATTGAGATGGCGCAAAAACAAGGTGGCGGAGCGTCAAGTCGATCACCCGTCACCGAGAAAGATGATCCCAAGGTGGGTGAAACGGACGGTGAAGAAGATGGTTGGAAAGTGCAGAAGGAAAGTGAAGCAAGATCGGGACCGTCGGATGGAAGGGACGTGTGACCATCCTGATTCCTCGGCGACGGTTTTGGACGAGTCTGGTAAGTATTCATAGACTTCTTGTTCATTCCATGGATGTCGCTCCTCGTGGTATAGAGATTTCCTTTCTTTCTTTTTTTTTTTTTCTTTTAAGGTTGGGAAAAGATTCCTTACATGTCGGTTTACCAGGGAATCGTAGGAAGGAATCAATGTTTAATCTCGGAGTTGCTTGCAGTCTCTTGCACATCCTTGCGGCAAGTAAGAACGAACTTAATAGGATGAAGGAGTTATGCGCAGAAATGGACACGAGTCTTGAAAAGATGAAAGCAGTCACGCGAAGGAAGGAGGAGGATTCTCTCTACGAGTTACTCACTTCAAAGAGTTGTGCTGTTTCTTGTTCGACCGATATGAAAGAAGAACCGAGTTGTAGCAGTCAGCATTTCGGGCGATTACACTCAGAACCGCGTTTTCGTTCGGAACAGGCGACTTTTACTGCATGTGAGCCCGGTAAGAACGATAAAGCCAGACCAGAATGTACGAAGGGAATGGAGGAGCTTGAGGCAGAACTTGAGACAGAGTTAGAGCGCTTGCTGGGTGATGAAGGGCTTTCGAAATACTCGCAACAACATCATAGGGAAAAGGTATGTTTTCCATGACATGGTTCTTACTAGGTGCTTGATTCCTGTATCTATGATACAATCTTGCTCGAATGCAGCTGATTACGTATGGATTGATTGAATTTCAGAAAATGGTAGAAGATACTGCTTGTTCTAGCAGTTGCGTGATCATGGAGGAAGTAATTGACCCTAGAGAACTAGAGCTGAAATTACATGAAGCTTTGGCATCTAAACAGCAAGAACGAATAGAAGATCTCGAAGCTGCTTTACAATGTGCTGAAAACAAGCTCCGTGAGAAAGAGAAAGAGGTCTCTCATGGTGGAAGGACACCGCTCTAATCATTTCACAGCATGGTGTGGAGCATTGGACACAGTTTCGCACAGCATTATACATTGATGTACTAGTGGCGTGGTATCGTTAGTATTTACTATTATTCGTTCAGACACATGACGTATTAATGTAATTGTTATTTTTTTATTTTTTATTCTCAACAATTGGATGACCTTAAATATGAAAGTAACCTGTACATTAGAGCTTTACCTTGCGAGTGCACTTACAAATAGGTTATTCGATGGCTGGCTTGTAAATATATCCCTCCGTATTCATTTGCTTCTGCCTTCAGTGTAAATATATAAGGCACGAGTGAGCTGAGTATTGCCACTTGATGTTTGTGTGTGATAATGGATTGGATTGATAGTCAATTGAGCTGAGTTGAATGGAGGGTATAGTATTAATCTCAAGCGTGAACAAGGCATTGGAAATTGTATGTTTTTCATTCAAATCATGGAAAAGATGAGCTCTCAAACAAAATCAATTAATGATCAAGGTCTTTTGACACTTAGTTAGGGTGTTGTTTAAATTAAGGTGTGGATAAGATGTAATCTTACACATATTTATATGTATTTCTAATATTAAATTGGATCGATCCAATTTTATACATCGAATGTTTTTCCTTTTGTACTTTGAAAGTACACTTTCTATATTTATGCATATTTTCCAAATATTCACACACAAATGTTATTAACTAGTGGATGTTTTTGTGCTTGTATAGAAAGTTCTATGTGTTTCAGGGATTATAGGTGAGAGTGATGGGTATGATAGAAGTGATAGTACACTTCCAGATGAGTAGCACATAAAGTCTCATTCAAGGTTTTATTTGTAACTTACCCTGTAGGTACATATAGGTTCCTAAATTTTAGGAATCAAAATCTATCCTATAGTATTGTGAAACCACTCGAAACCTTTACTTATACAACATAAGTACAGAGTGCCCTATGAAATTTCCAAGCTTTTTCATAAAATTTCAGCTTTGTACTTTCTTTTTACTAACAAAATTTAGTTAGGGTTTTTTCCTTTTTTTTTTCTTTTCAATGCCAAAAAATTAATATCCACAATTAATTAGTAGTTCTAAATGTATATTTGAAAAACAACCTTATTTATTTGAGCTATATTATCACATTTTAAAAGCAATTTCCCTTTTATCTATCATCCGATAGAAAATCTATATATGTAAACAATAAAACAGAAGAATAAATGAACTAGAACTATTCATAAAATAGAATTGAACCAAACTGAGAATCTTAATGGAACTAAACCATAAATTGTGGTTATTACAAATGATCGATTAAACAAATCAATTAGAATACACATACACCCTTAGGAGTAAGCAAATAATCCCGTTGTATAGGGTATTTATCTGGATTCTACTTCATCGATTAGGTTTTGAGTAGGTAATGAAGGTCACAAGATAGGTTTTGGGTAGTAGTTTATCGAAATTTGCTATAAGTATGAAATTAAGATACCTTGTCTCATCTTAGAATCTAGTCTCATTTATACGGGTTCTATGATATCCTATACCCACTTTGTAATGATTATTATTAAATAAAAAATTAATACTTTTACTTTTTAAATTTTCGTTTTAAAGAAAATAATAACAAAAACCCAACTTATAATAAAACTCTAAGATTATACGTAATTTATATCTACTATCTAGTGCCTCTCTTTTCTTCTTTTTCTTCTTCTTCTTCTTCTTCTTCGATTAAAACCTTTCTCTTCTTTTACTATCTTTTTTTTTTTCATCCCCATTCCTCTTTTACTAACTTTAGTTGAGCAAGGTCTTAAAAATATATTAGTATATAACTTATCATTCAATATATTATATTAAAATTATCACGCATAATTCTTATATTCTATGTGTAACTATCTTATGATTTAATAAAAATTATATTTTGATGATTAAAAAATGACAAAAGAAATTTAATCATGACCTCATTAGAGGTTTTGACATTTCTAACTATATAAATATTCTCTATTTTACTTACCAATGTTTCATATTATCTCAACTCAAGATGCATTGTTACTTCTACAAATTATCATTGGGAGTTTACTAATGAAATAGTTATAATTTTGATATTGATTATATATCTAATACAAAATTTTAAATGAAGATTAAAGAAAAAAAAATTACAGATTCTATAGGGTATCTTATACCCTATTGAATCTACAAGGTACAAGATGTTTCCAAAGTGCTGCATAATAAGTTTCAAGTATAAAAACTTGAGAATTTATGCTTATAGAGTAAGATACAAGTAAAGTCTCATACTTACCCACTCTGTATCAACTTAGGCTTACATGCGTACGCATGCGCACATACATACATTATATGAAATAGGTACAAAACTCTCCCTTTTTCTCAGATACATTAACACATTTTTATTACCAAAATATATATAATTTTGATATAAAGAATGACTCAATGTGAATTATTGAATTATATTTCATTTTGATTATTTAAGAAATTTAGGATAACTTATTGCAATAGAATACAAAAAGGCAACAATAGATAGTTTTGAGTCAACCTAAGGTCAACAACATGTCCTCTCTCTACCTCAAAAGACACCCTAATATGCTTTTACAACCTTTTGGTTTCATTAACAAAAAATGATTCAAGCCTATTGAAGATCTAGAAATTGACATTTGTCTCGATTCATCTACTTCACCTGATTCCTTAAAAAGACCTAATGATGAAATCATAACTCCTCATCTAAGAATCCAAAAGATGAACAAGGAAATAAAAAAACCTATCAAGACCAAATCATGAAGAATCTTGACTCTAATTATGAGAGCACTTTTGATCTCATAGAACAAGCCGTGATGGATGAAGGGCAAGGCATTGATACTAGCGATGAGGATCTAAAGCATCATGCTCAATCGATTGATTCATCAAATGACCCTTTAAGTATGAAGTCAATCTTCTTTACCTTAAGACAAAAAAAGGCCCTATGTGTCAAATGGAAGAATACTCTAATTGTGAAAGTCTTTAGACTTTCCTTGGGCTATAAATTTGTCTTTTAAAAGCTTAAGAGAATATGGATTTTTGTGAACAATTTTAGTATAATTACTCTAGGGTCAGTTTTTTATATAGTCTCCTTTAGCAGTCCTAAAGATTTAAATTTAATAATTAAGGAAGGAACTTGGTTTATCAATGACCATTTCTTAACTATATGAAATTAGGAGCCAAATTTCAAACTCTCAACTTCAGCCTTAAGTTCAATTGCTATTTGGGTTAGAATCTATGAATTGCCTTTAGAATTTTATGACTTAGATGCCCTCAAAATAATAGGTGGAGCAATTGATCCTTTGCTTAAGGTGGATGCTTACACTATGAATGTGGAAAGAGGCAGATTTTCTAGGCTTTGTATGTAAGTGAATTTTCATGAACCTTTATCGCATTTTATAAAAATTGACAATACGGTGTTTAAACTCCCATTCGAAGGCATAAAAAACTTATGTACTAGTTATAGATGCATTAGACACACAATTACAGGTTTCCTTTAATGAATTGTTGAGTAACCAGATAATAATGTTGAAATTTTAAATTCAAAACAACAAGAGTCAGCCAGATCAAAACCCAACATAAACAAGTCAAGTTCAATCACAACCTAAATCTAGGGAAGATCCATTAGAAAACAAGGCCATGGAAATAGGCTAGAGTAACACTATAAGAAATGAACATTTGGAAAAAAAAAATCTCATATGGGAATTGGATTTTAGTAATAAATAAGAAAAAGAAAAATTCAAAAAATAAAATTATTGGTAATGATGCCAAGGTTGCTAGTTACAAATCTAGGGAAAGTAATCTTGAAGAACACTAAGCTAAACAAAAGACTGTGGCGAGGTGGGGTGAATTGAGTTTTAAGGACAAACAAATTGTAATTCTTTTCGAAACTACCAATTAAATACAATAACAAGAATTATCAAGACAATGGTAAAATAATAATAAGTACGAAAATTAAAAGAGATAGGGATAAAAAAGATTAAGTCCAAATATAACATGGAGTTCAGATTACCTCTTAGTCTCTACAAACACACAATGCCTCCAACCAAAGATTTCACACCACTTTATTGATTTCTCAATCCAATCTCCAAGAGCTATACAAACATAAACTTGATTACACAAGCTTCATACTCACAATTCTCAACACAATTTACAATCTCTACTCATAACACAAAAACTTAATTTTAAGAATTATAGATGTAGTGCTTTTAGTTCTCAATGCTTTACAACTAATAGCTCATAAGCACCACACTTCAAATCTCTCTAAATATTAGAAAATTAGGGGACAAGAGACAATGAGAATAATAGATAATAAGAACATAAAAGAATGTTGGAATATTATAGCAAAATATTAGTTCTATATTGTCTTTAGTTGGGTTGTTGAGCATTTATATAATCTCATTCAATTCTTCCCATTATAGTACATTAAATACTCCAACAGCTAGTTGAAAATATCTTACATTTATTGGCAAGCCGATAATAAATTGCATTACCAACAAGTGGATGGACATACTGGCTCTTCATGATCAAGGAGTTCTTCCTTTCATTATCCAAGGCTTTACACAGTCAGCCTAGTTCTTACTTAAGTCGTCATGCTGGTAAGTCAAGTATCACCTAAAAACACTTTTTAACACACAATGAACAACTACACTTTGCAATCTAACTTTAAGATCATTTTATCATCACTCAAAAATTAAACATCTTGTAGAGTTAATTGATATATTTAATCATTAAGCAAATTAATCGATTTTATTCAATTAACTCAATATAATCAAATAATATTTAATTTAATCATCTACTTATTTTGTTCTCTTCAAAAACAACATGTTTAAATATATACTTTTTATTTTGTTCTCATAAAAATCAACATGTTTAATTATACACTTTTTGTTTTGATCTAATCAAAATTAAACAATGAACCCTAGGTTTAATAATCTCTCCCTTTCTGATGAGGACAAAACTCTTATACTTTAAAAGCTTCCTGTCAATCTAGTACTCCTCATAAATTAAGCATTCGATTTCAAGATATTTATCAATTAAAAAAAATTAATGGAATGCTTGTAAAAAGGGAGTAATTGATGTGTATTCATGTGCTTAGAAACTAAGTCTTACTTCTTAATAACTCCACATATTAGCTATATCATTCTTTTAATGAATCAAGATGTGCCAAAGTCATAAAATCTATATTATCTTTTGAGTGACTATTATCAATTCGATTTAAGATACGTTTTGACACTTTAACAACTTAAATATTTCTCCCCCTTTGACTTCATTAAAAAGAGGAGGATTTAAGTAGCAAAGAGGGAAGAGGATTTAAGTCAAAATTTCAGCATAATTCTAACTTGAGCTTTAGGATATACCCCCTGCAAAAGTAAAATCAAGGAGGCTAAAAACCACACCAAATAAGATCTCCATAATGAATTCATCAAAATCATCCCATACCACATGAAAAGTTAAAAAACATGAGCCAACTATAAGGAATGTAATAACTCCATATGATACATAAACTATAAGTAGTAAACAGTATAAACAAACAACATAAGCAATAAAAGCTAAGATAATGGCCAAGGTAAGACAATAGAAAGTAACAATAGTAGTAGCCAATGGCTAAATTCATAACATAAGATAAATATAATGAAAAGCATATACAAAATAGATTAGAAGTTGGTAATTCATGCGGCTAATGGATCATCATCTTAAGCAGGAGGAAGAAAAGGGAAAAATGGGTAGTGATAGTTCATCTAGAAGTAACTATATTTCATCAAGGTAGCATTGTGATGGTAGATGGGGGTTTAGTTGTTACACCCGAAATCGCAGAGTCGCAATAGTCCCGTCGTGTAAACCATTCTATGATAGTAATTGACTTCACAGTATCTACCATAGACATGATCTACACAAGGCATCGACGATTCATCGCTTTAAAGTAAACAGTCTAATTAAATGTTTAACTACAATTATGGTAAATATCACAAATTTTTAATAAACATATCTAATTACATGTATGATCCACAAAACTTCCCAGGAAATTCTACATAAACATAACGGTTCACTAATTTACATAACAACTATTAGTCTTTCATCCTTAACTACAAAAGACACTCTAACTACACATCACTATTAAATAAATTGATCCTCACACCCCTGACTTCAAAAGAACTAACCTCTAGATAATTGTAAGGCGGCATAATATTTGAAGTATTCAGAAATCAGGACCTACAAAAGGATCTATAAGGGTATGAGCAACTACAGCTCAGTAAGTTGAATTGGAGACTCATAAATGTATACAAACACAAACAAGATTATCAAAAAATTATTTTCATGTAATGCAGCAATCAAGTGCCATCGCACAACGTAGTCCGATCTGTTATAAAATCAGAGAAATTCCACCCGCTCTAATCCGGGTTGAGGAGTTTCCATGTTATGCAACAGCTCACAACCAAACCTAGGCTTGTGCAATAGAGATATCGCTCCTCCCGCGACTACCTTCGAACCATTGACCTTACCCTCACCGCGACCTCCTCTTCTGTCACTTAATTCGACTAAAGATGAAGAAGGGATCATTATGCAATCCTGCGCTATCCCTTTTGAAGGGATTAGTATTTGGTTGGAGAATCCTAATGATCCCCTAACGGGTTGTAATGCATAACATTTTAGGTCATTAGAGTCGAATAAGATTAAATTTCATTTAGAGTTTTCAAACAATTTCATACCAATTCAATCATAACACCAAATCAATCATACTACAAATTTCAGCACGAATTCAAATATATCAAATACATGCGTAAACTACTTACAATCATAACCATATACAATCCTAAGTCTCCGAGTACCATAAAAATAATATTCTAATACAGTAAATAATAACCCAACTTACTTGGAATTTCTCAGTCGCTCGATCACTTAATTGCAAGCTGATTCGTCTCTCAGTATCCTATAATACAAATAAGTCTTTTAGTACTTATACTTTAAGAATCCATACTCTAAGTTATAATTTAACTCATTTTTTCCATGTATACCTATTATGTACTGATGATTCTTTCTACCCTATTTCAGGGTTCGGATCTTAAATTAGATTCTAATTTTGATTCTGAAGTCTTAAATATGCTCGAATCTTAATGTGAAATTAATCACATTAAGTTAAAATATTCTAATATCCTATTGAGTCTTAATTTAGTATTCTAAACTATTCGGTACACACTAATCCTAATTGGGGTGTCGGATTTATTCCCAATGTGAGAAAATCTTATATTTTTTTATACAATTACGTAAAATTAAATTTCATTTCAAATTTAATATATTCTGATTTTTATTATAATATTATCTAAATAACCCTAATTTTTCATATTTATTAAATTTTAAATTCCACATATTCCTAATTTCCTACAATTACTACCTAATTCCTAAATTAATTACACTTAATACTCCAAAGGTTAGGATTAGGTTTCCACAACAGAGATTAACATCCCTAAACATCTAATTACTATCTAAATTAGTAATTAGTGTCTTAATCACCTAATTAACCCCAAATTACCCAATTTTTCCATCATTTTAGGGCTAAAAATTAATTTTAAAAAAATGGCTTCATAGCATTGTTCTATATCACTTAAGCATTCTACAGAAAAAATTTGAGCTCCAAACTACACTCCTAAGCCTATTTATTTTAATTCTAATCATGCTCGATTTTGCTTAATTTGTTAAAAACCCTATATTTTCAGACGTGATTAAAATTAATCACTATTTTCCCTAAATCTACATATAATAAAACCTCAGAATAACAAATTTCATAATTTTCTTGGCAAAATAACTAATTTTAAGAAATTATACAAAATCGGGGCAGATAAGGGACTCATCCAGTTCGATACCTTTTGGCCGTCCAACTCCGATCCAAGTGTGTCGGCTGGCCTAGACAGTGGGTCTGGAGTGGCGTAGTGGTGGTGGCTATGTCCCAAGTGGTGGTAGTGTGTGGATTTGGCTCACTAGCCCTAACTACACAGTTCCTCTTTCTTTTTTTTTTTTCTAGTTTTTCTCTTGAATTTTGAAGCTCTATACTTTTCTCTAATTCCTAACTGTCTAAAGGAGCTTTGTAAATTTTTTCCCTATTTATAGAGCTTGGTGGTAATTAATGTGCATTAAATTAGATAAAACATGGTCTAAATCCCTTAGTTTTTAGCTTTTCTGTTGCTTGATTCTAATTGACTAATTTTTCTTCTTCAACTTGTGACTTGCCACGACCAAATATTCATCATTCGCTATCCCTCTGATTTTTCCTCAATTGATTAATAATTTTCTTTAATTATTTAATAAGTTTTTAACCAATTTAAGTAATTTCGCGTATATTTATCTACACGTAAATACATGTGGAATGCATATGAACATTTCTAATTATTATTTAGGTCATTCTATAATTTTTAGTATACATATAATCTATCTCTAGTGATTTATTAGTTATTAGATTACATTTTTCGCCTTTTCGATAATTAACAATTGTTATACTTAAAATTTGAAAATTTTATAGTCTCTTATTTTATTAATGATTTTCTTAAATTCAAGTTTACGGGGTCATTTTTACTAATTTTTCTATCAATAGTTTATAATTTGGATTTAATCGAATCCTTTAACCGATCGTCCTAAACCTTATGTTCTAAGTTCAATCCTACGGTTCTTTAGCTTAACTTTAAGGCTTACATTGGTAGAGAGAGAAAGTTGCATAAAGGAGAAGAGAAGAGTATGATTTGAAGGAGTGAGGGGATTGATGAGAGATTTGTGGGTTTAAAGATGATTGATGAGGAAAAATTATGATTTTAAAGGTTTGAAGATGATGTATTGAAGAAAGAGAAGGATTTTAAGGTTTACGAGAAGAAGATGATTTGGGAAGAGAAGTAAAGAAAGAGAAAATTCAAGGGTTTTGAAAAAAAGTTCTTGGAAACAGAGGTACCAACATGCTGGTAGTATAGGGAGCCAGCATGACTGTTCAAAGAACAGAATCGAATGTATCTTCTTATTTAGCAAGGTATATTAGCATGCTGGTAGTTTTAGGTACCAGTATGCTGATAGTTCTAGGTATAGGCATGCTGGTATTCTACAATTCCGTAGAATCTTAATTAAATTCACTTCATTTGTCCAAGTTGCTAACTTAAGTTTATTTTGATTGATTTAATGAGTATTCCAACACTTTAAACAAGTTTATTTGAGTCTTTTAAGGCCTAAAAAACTTAAATTTGAACTAAATGCCTAAAATTTAACCAAATCAAATCTTAAAAGCTATGTAGTTCATAACTAAGTGAAAGTGTGCATATATGAGCAAATTATGTGTATAGGCATTGAGTTTTTACACACCAATACTTTAAGCAAATTTCAAATACATGTTTTAGTGTGGTTGGAACACAATACAGCTTTAAGTTTATAAATTGTAAAATCACTACTTGAGTTCCTTAAGATCAAATGTTAAGTATAAATATAGCTAAAGAGTAAGTATAGATTCTTCCGCAAATTCAAGATAAGTTTATGCTTCAAACATATTACAAAATATTAAGAGGTATAAAAGATACATGATCAAGTCAAGCAACATCTGTATAAGCATAAATAGGTATGTGATGCTCTACATAGCACTTAGTGACTAATAAGGGTCTAAAGAGGTTAAATATGCACAAAATTCAAATCAAGCTATTTTGATCTCTCAAACATGATTTGGAGATGAAAATAAACATGTAAGACTCAGTTTTGGGCATGAAAACCAATGCATGATAAATTTGTATATATATATATATATATGAACTTAGATATTTATAAATGACTTCAAGTGTAGCCAAAGTATACTAAATGTCATATATTATGCATGAAATCTATATGAGCATGATCTTTATGTCCAATTGAGTGTAAAGAGTTTGTAACTCAATAAGATTAGCTAGATTGAACAAAATTAAGTCGTTAGTTACTAGAAAGTTTATTATTAAGCCATATAAATGCATGAATAACCAATTTTGAGCAATGAGGCTTAGTTATGATAAATCAATACTTCAAGCAGATTTCAACATCATATTTAAGCATGTTGGAAGGAAAATATTGTAAAAAGGATTTGAAACTCCTAAAAACACCACTTAAAATTATCAAAATCAACTATTGAATACAAATTGAGCTTAATGTCACACATACACATTAAATTAAGTTTATGATAATTTGGCATTCTAAACAAGTTTCAATAATGCCTATAGATATAAAGGTGGCATGATAAAAATTTATAGCATGCAAATAGACAAAATAATCACATGACTTCCCAAACAACAATAAGAGCTTAAATTAGGTCTAAGGGAGTTAAATTTGCATAAAAACAAAAAATAAGCCAAATCAATCATTTAACCACATTCTATGGACAAAATTAAACATGCAGGAATCAGATTTGAATGTAGAAATCGAAGCATGGCAAAATTGTGCTCATAGATCCTAAACATGCATGATTGACTTCAAATGTGCACAAAATACATGATATTTGTAATTTAAGCTTTCAAGCTAGTTCTAAATGCATATTATGACATAAGAGTTTGAGCATAGCTTGCAAAGCTATTAATTTCAAAAATACTAATTGAGTCCCTAAATGCATGCGTGAGCTCAAATGTAGTTGAGGATATGTCAATTATGCATAGTTTCATAATTAAATCAAGCCAACTATTCAAGTATGAAATATTAGTATATTTAAACATATGAGAACTTATAATTATCATTGAAATCAATAGATGAAAAAATTATACATAATGAAACCTAAGCAAGCATAGAGAACTTCAAGTGTACACAAAATATGTTAATTATTGTATAGAGACTACTTGAATGAGTTTCTTGAATCAAATACCATATTAGAGGTATTTCGAATTTTCTTTGAGTATTCTCCATTTGAGTTTCTTAAGTTGCTTCCACTTGAAGTTCTTACAAAAAGATGTAATTGCTTCTTTGGTTCCCATGTGAGTTTTAGTCCTTTGTGGTTAGTTGTAATAATATATCCTTGTTCTTTTAGAACCCAAACCATTTTACTTTTATGATTCAAATTGGTATTGCAATATATTGCACATGTATGAGCAATATGACCATATCTATCGCAATAATTACAAGTCTTAATTATTACTTTTATAAACTTTTATAAGACTTGTAAATATATTCCCTACTATAACAATTTCGGATTTATTTAATCCTTGTCTTTGAGAGCCAAAAAGCTTATCTAAATTCTTTTCTTCATTCACAAACTTGGCTATATTTTGTTTTGAATCATCTAGACTAGACTTCAAGATAGCATTTTCAATTAGAAGTTCTCTTAGCCTATTAACCATGATATCTTCACTTTTCATGCTATCAACTTTTGTTTCAAAAGCTTCATTCTTAATACTCAATTCTTCGTTGTTTTTATTCAATTTATCAAGTTCTAATCTCAAGTGCTCATTATCCTCCTCTAAACTTTCTTTGATATCTTTCACTTTATTATATTCATTTCTAAATAAATCAAATTCACTTCCTATTTCAATCATCATTTGTTTCATCATCTTATTTTTCTTTTGAATCTTAATAAATTATTTAAATAACTCATCATACATATTTTTGAGCTCATCAAATGAAGAGTCACAAAAAGTAGAACATACTAATTATCTATGGACATAAAGTACAGTCCATTTGAGTCACTTGAATTGCTATCACTCTAAGTTGCTATCATGGCCTTTTTCCTTGCTCTTTTCTCAACTTTTTTAAGATCCAAGTAATATCGTTGAATGTAACTCAGTTTTTGGCAACTATAGCACTTAATTGCTTCCTTCTTCTCCTTCCTTGACCAAGATATGTTTTCATCCTTGTTTTTTACTAATTTCCTATTGAACTTCATGAATTTCTTGAAATTTCTTATGATCATGGCCACATCATCATCGTCCTCTCTTTCATCACTACTTGAGCTCTTCTTAGTTACATTAAAAGCAATTATTTTCTTTTTGGATTCTTCTCCTTGCCCCTTAATCATCTCGTGAGTTTTAAAAGTTCCAAAAAGTTACTCTTTTGGTATTGTGTTAAGATCATGAGCTTCCTCGATTACGATTCTCTTGGCTTCCTAATCTCTTGGCAAAGACCTAAGGATTTTTTAATTTATTTCAAGGTTAGTAAATATCTTTCCAAGAACACTCAAAAGATTAATGATGTTGATGAATCTATTATGCATCTCATTAATAGTTTCATCTGGATCCATTCTAAAGTTTTCAAATTATCCATGTAGCAAGCTTATCTTTGTATCCTTTACTATAATAGTTCTTTTATATGTACTTTGTAAATCTTCTTAAATTTCTTTAGTACTCTTGCATGTACAAACTCTATTAAAGTAGTTTTCAGTAATGGCACAATGCAAGATATTCATAGCTATTTCATTTAAATCTAACAACTTCCAATCATTATTAGTGTAATTATTTTCTTCTTTGTCTTCTATCTTAAATGGTCCTTTCTCTATTAATTGCCACAATAATCTATTTTGTACTTTTAAGAATATACTTATCCTACATTTCTAATAAGGATAATTATTTCTGGTTAAGAGTGGTGATCTATTTATAGCTTGCCCTTTTATGAAGCTCAGTGTGTTTAACGCTATGATCTTTACTCTAAATGCGGTTAAGCAATAGATTTAGAGATTAGCTTCAATACTAATTGAAGAACATTAGGCTAAACTTAAGAAAGGGGGTAAATTGAGTTTTATGGACAAATTGCAATTCTTTTCAAAACTACTTACTAAATACGATAACAAGAATGATCAAAACAATGGTAAAACAATAATAAGTGCGAAAATTAAAATAGATAGGAATAATGAAAATCAAGCCCGAATATAACGTAGAGTTTGGACTGCCTCATAGTCTCCATGGATACACAATTCTAACCGAAGACTTCACACCACTTTATTGATTTCTCAATCTAAGCTTCAAGAGCTACACAAATCTAAACTTGATTACACAAGTTTTACACTCATAACTCTCAACACAATTCACAATCTCTACTCACAACACAAAAACTTAATCTCAAGGATTATAGGTGCAGTGCTTTTAACTCTTAATACTTTGCAACTAATAATTCACAAGCTCTTAACTTCAAATCTCTCTAAATATTAGCAAATTAGAGTGTAAGAGACAATAAGAATAATAGATAATAAGAACATAAAAGAATGTTGAAATATTGTAGCAAAATATCAGTTTTATACTGTTATTAGTTGGGTTGTTGAGCATTTATATCATCCTATTCGATTTTTCCTATTATAGTACATTAAATGCTCCAATGACTAATTGAAGTAGGGTTATCGGCATGTCGGTACCTTACATTTACTGATAAGCCGATAATAAACTACATTACTGGCATGAACACCAGCAAGTGATCTAGCATACCGGCTCCTCATGGTTAGGGAGTTCTTCCTTTTGTTATCTAGGGCTTTACACCGTCATCCTGATACTTCATTGAGCCATCATGTTGGTAAGTCAAGTATCACTTGAAAGCACTTTTTAACACACAACGAACAACTGTACTTTGCAATCTAACTTCAAGATCATTTGATCATCGCTCGAAAATTAAATATCTTGTAGAGTTAATTGATATATTTAATCATTTAGCAAACTAATCGATCTTATTCAATTAACTTAATATAATCAAATAATACTTAGTTTAGTCATCCACTTGTTTTGTTCTATTAAAAAACAACAAGTTTAAATATATACATTTTGTTTTGTTCTCATCAAAATGAACATGTTTAATTATATAATTTTTTGTTTTGTTCTTATCAAAATCAAATAAATAACCATAGGTTTAACAAATATCTCAACTGATATTCGGTCATTAATAGCAAATCATGTTATAGTTTGACCAGTTTATAATTCCCACCAAAACAATCAATCGAAGAACTTGGTAAAGAAAGGAAAAATCAAGGAATTAATGTATCAGGTTCTAGTAGTATCGTGTTTGATAAGGAAGTTCTGATGCTAAGTAATAATAACCTCAATAAGGAAGGAATGAGTAATTATGATGAGGTAAATGAAAAGGATGCCAATAAAAGATCCTTCATTTTTTAAGCTTCTATTCAGAAAACATAGACCGACCCCTCTCAAAAGAAATGAATAACATAGGTTAAAAAACTTGCTAGAAACTAAAACTCAAATGGATAAAAGAGCCATCTTGACTTTCATAATCGAGTTAGTCTGGCCTTACTTGAATCTCACTAACATGAACGGGGTCAAACATTGTCTCTGATGGATTAGGAGCACATAATAGACAAAGTGTCAGTAAGGTTAGTAGACATAGGGAGGCTACATGGACAAATGGTGAATCCCAATCCAGTCCTAGTAGTTAATGCACAAACCACCCATCTAAAAGGAGAGATAATACTAACTAGGTCTGGGCTAATAATAGCTACAAGGAGAACTTATTAGGTTCAGATACATGCTCTTGTACCAAGGAACAACATTAGGATTACACTAATAAGGAAAAAATGATAGGAGACAATGAGAGTCTTAGTGGATCAAATTCTCAGAATAGAGGACCTAGCACTCCCTGAACATATAATCCCAATAGTCATGGTTTTGAAAAAACTATTCCCTCATCAACTCATCTTCCAAAACCTAGAATAGTCTCCAGCCTATTGGAGATGGAAAAAAAAAATCTAAGTAAATTTTATGGGGAGATAAAAGGGATAAGAAGAGTGGCAAGAGAGTTTGTGTAGTACAAAATGCTAACATGAATCATGGAAGAAGAAAGAATTCCTATTTCTGTTAAGTAAACCAAAATTCTTGACTGGAACGTGAAGGGGATGAACACCCAAGAAAAATAGCAGGACATTTTGGATTTGATTTATAACTATATACCTGATCTCATCATCTTCATGGAAATAAAGCTTGATTCACTAACCACCTTTACTTTATCACTGGTTACAATATGATGGGCTTTCGTGAGAGGAAGTTGAAGGACAAAGTAATGGACTGCTACTCATGTGGAATACTGCAATGCTGGATATTGATGTAGTGAGACAAATGCCTTAAACCTTCCATCTTTTATGCAAGGTCAGAAATTCTTCTACTTTTTGAGACCTAAATGCTATTTATAGGCCTCCAGACCTAAGTAGAAAGCATGTTTTTTGGCAAAATATTAGAATTCTAACAACAACCGTCAATCAATAACCATGACAAATGATTGGAGACTTTAATAACATCACTAATCCTTTAAAGAAATGGGGTAAAGGGACTTTCCTTAAGAATCGTACCTTATAGATATATGCAATGCATGACTAATTGTGGATTAACTAATATGGGATTTGTAGGACCAAAATTCACCTAGTCCAACAATTAAAATTTTTCCACCTTGGTTCAAAAGAGGCTTGATAAAGCTTAGATAAATGATCCAAGGAGAGGACTTTTTCCGAAAAGTAAACTATTTCATCTTAAGAGATGGCCTTCTAACCACAATGCCATCCTCCTAAACACTCTTCCCTATGACCCTCTCACTTTTCAAAATAAATTGTTTAGATTTCAACAATGCGGCTGAATCACAAAGATTGCCTCCCCCCTATTCAGAATTTATGGAAGGATGCCAAATAAGATTGTTTGAAAACCATTGAGCTTGTGCTTAAACACTTTAAAGTCTAGAACAACACAATTTTTGGAATAATTCATAAATAGAAACAATCCCTTCTCAAAATTGAAAAAATTGAAAGTCACATTGCATCACAACCTACTCCTCAACTATTGGAAAAAAAAAAAGAAGAAATTGTTTAGAAAATGTTTTAGATAGAGGGGAAACCCTTTGGAAAAGGAAATATAAGTAAAATTGGTTGTTAAAGGGTGAAAGGAACACTAAATACTATTACACGACTATTCTAGTTAGAAGATTCAAAAATAGCATGCTAAGATGATTGGAGAAACTAGATTTATGATCAGGGACACATTGAGAACCTCACCAATTCTCACTACTAAAGATTGTACTCTTCCCCAAAATAGCTGGCTTATATAACCAATCCAGTACCAAGTTATTGTCAGACAGGCCTTAATCAAGACCAAAAGCTTTGCCTAGCAAAAACCTTAGAAAGATAAGAGACTAAAGAAGTTTTAAATAGTGTTGGCTCATGGAAAGCCCTAGGAAAAGACGGGTTGCATGCTCACTTTTATAAAGAATTTTGGAGTATAGTTGGTAATTCTATCAAAAACCTTATTAAATACATCTTTAAGAGCAAGAAACTTCCAGCTTCCTTGAATCAAACACTCCTATATTTAATTCCCCAAAATGGCCTTGTAACAACTATAAAAAATTTCAGTTGACAAGTGTTGGATATACGAGATGACTTGGAGTGAAGAGGTTATAGGATTCCCAATCTCCTACTGTATCTCCACTACTATTAGGCCTATAACTTTAAATGGAAGCATATAAGATCAAAGAATTCTAGACCAAAATAATGAGCTGCAGCCAGTATAAAAGACATCTATAGTACAATCACTTAAGAGCATGAGGAAGTTAGCTAGCTTAATCAATGATCTTGGATTTGGAAATCCCCCTTTTCTCCAAAGGTTAAAATTTTTTTATGAAGAGCTTCACATTTTGCATTTTAACAACAAGTGAATTAGTGAAAATATCAATTATTACATCTGGAAATTGCCCAAGATACAGGGAGTCAAGGGAAACAGTGCAATATGTTCTAAAAGATTGTCTTGTAATAAAAGATTATGCACATAAATGGCAAACCATTCCATGCACAAATAACAATGATAACCATCACTCTATAGAATTGATTGAACACAACACCTATGTCAAGAAGATGAACTTGACTTACATTCACCACATTCTTACCTTACCTACCTACCCCTAAAAAAAGAAACCCTTAAACAATTTGTTTTTTGGATTCTCTTATGGAAGTTGTGGAATGACGGGAATTATTGACTACATAATTTAGCTCCTTCCTCTTCAAATCTAATACAATCAGTTAGGACACAAGCCTAAAGCAATAGGCTTATCTAAAGAGTTGGAGGAAAATCTACTTATCTAAGGATCTTGACCTCCAATGGTTATTACCTTAACCACCATGGATTCAACTTAACACAAATGGCTCAATAATCACCTCTAATGGCCAAGCTGCTATTGGTGGTTTTGTTGGAGACGCCTAGGGAAAATGGATCTTCAGCTTTACAAATAAACTTAAATGTATTGATATACTTTCGACAAAACTATAGGCTATTTGCTAAGGATTTTTTTTTACATACAAGCAAACAAGACCCATGTAAAAATTTGTACAAATTCAACTACGATAGCTATACTACTGCAGCATAATGCTAATCACAAACTATTGCTTCATAATGTCTTAATTTGTAGAGAAAAGCTATTGAAGATGATGACTCAGAGGATTGAAATAATTCTAGACGAGCTAAATCAAGTTATAGATGCCTTAGCTGGATGGATCCATCAACAACAAGATGAGGAGACTTTTGTATACCCTCTTCAATTTTGCTTATCTTTCTTAAAACAAGATGTATTTAGTGTTGAACTATGCATGAAGACTAGAACTCTTCTAAATTCTCCCAGGCTTGATGTGTTATTGTACGATTCTTGTTTTGCTTTTGATGCACGGATACGAGCTTCAAGCTTCATGGATTTTAGTACTAAGGGCTAAACCCCCTCCTTTTAGTAATGTTTATTATTTCAACATATATCTACATATAAATATATAAAGGCAAAGTATTATAAAACCATATTAAATATAATAAAAAAATCATAAAAACCATCACCAACACATAAAAAGGTAAAGATAGAAAAAAAAAAAAAAGGAAAGATTTTCTAAAATTGTATATAATTATTTATTGTACGTTTTCAGCTAAGTATTTATAATTTTTATTAATTTTATATACTTCATCATTTTTTTTCTAAATTAAACCAACCATGACTTGGAAAACAAGCTGGAAGAAAGGGAAAGCAAAAAAAAAGAAAAAAGAAATTATCGGAAATAGCCACGAGGAACTGGAAACTTTGTAGCTTCTAGAAACCGCCATTTCCTTCCACAGCCTTCCTTTTCCACCTTCTGAAAAACCCGCCTTTCCACCTTTACTTCCACCATTAAACCCTAACCGGTACCACACCTTCCTTCTCCATCCCAACGTTAATGGCTACGAGAAAAAGCACCGCGAAGCTCACCAAGTCCGCGTTAGCTGCAATCCGAAGAAAACGCTCTCTCACTCAGTCGTACCACTCGCGCTCTCTCTATACGCTCACTAATTCCCCCACCAGGCCTCCATTTCCTTCTTCACCTCATAAAAACAGCGTCGTTTGGGCGTTTATAGGGTCGGAGCTACGATTGCGTGGCGACAATGGATTTGCAGCCCGAGGTTTTCACTCCACCACTCCTGCTTCTTCCTCTGCTACCGCTAGCTCCTCTCAGGTTTGAATTTAAAGACACACGCATTCTCTTTCTATGAGGAATGTCAATTCGTGACATGATCAGTCGTAATTTAATTGACAAAATCGAAAACCAACAGTATTTTCGAGAAATGCTGATTAATAGAACCTTTAACAAGTTGAGGGGCATGGTACCTTAACAGTGTCTCGTTAACATTGCTTGGCATTAGCTAACAGCCCAGAAGAGAAACTTATTACATGAAAAGATGTAAAATTTTCTTCTTTCGTACACTAATGAATAACGTGAGTCACCCGTTAATAGTTTCCTTTTGTATGTCTACACTGCAGAATTTAACAAGAAAAAGTGGTTGCCGTAAACTGTGACTTCTATAATTATACACCTAACTCAGGATAGTCCCCTTATGCTGCATTCAGGTTGTAATTTTCGGTTTTGTTCTATGTCAGTTGCTGTCATACTAACAGTCAGTGTCATAGCCAAATGCCACGAATGTTGCTGTCTTTTGTATTAAAAAAAATAAAAAATTTGGGGTGTCCATGTGCTTTGTAATTCTTATTGGTGTTCGGAGTAATTTAGCCTTTTTTAATTGTTCTTTCATTAGTGATTAGATGCTTGGCTATACAATTTTTATCCCTAGGTGTAGCTTTTACTTAAAATAAAACTTGAGTTTTATACAATGCGGATGTATTTGGTAAAAAAAATGCACTTTCTTGTTAGTTCTTTTTGCTCTTGATTTAATAAATTGCTACGGTTATTAATTTATGAAAGGTGGTGTAGGGTTTAATTTAGTAGAGTGTAAGGGTCTAATTTTTATCTGCTTTTGTCTATAGAGGATAATTTACTTTGAGAGCATAGGAATCACTTGTCATGTGCATAAATTATTTCTCTTTCAAAATGTTAAATTCACTAACCGCACTACATATTTAGTAACATCCAACTCCTAAGTATCCCCTAATTAGTTAGGTCTATTACGTTTGTCATTTTAACTTAGTCTAGTGACCTAATTTATGCTAAACTTCAGTGATGATGGTGACAGCTCAAAAGCAGACTCTGGTTTTTCCATTAAACACAACTTGAGATGACCTTGTCGATCTCTATTGATCCATCTCTTTCCTTTATGTACACTTGGCGGAAAATATTTATTTGGTGAAAGGGTGGAGCCATGCAAATTTTCAAGCATTTACCGGTATTGTTGTATCCTAGGCTAGTTGTGAGCAACCTAAAAAGCATGTAGCTTTGCTGTGTTTGAGCATTACCATACATGGATGTTGAAGCAACTAAATATTAAAATATTCTTAACCCTTTTTAGGGCAGAACATTAATTGTTTGGTGGACAACACTCAAATTGATGAGAACCATATCGATAGAATCCCTGGGCTGCACTGCTGAAGTTTTTGTCTCCGTTTTTCCTTATTTGGATTGCAATACCAGTTCTATAGGTGTGGATTTCATCTAGCCAATGCACATTCAATAACTTTGATGTGGTTGAGTTGTGTGAATCTTAGAGTGTTTTGGAAAAGAAGGGTGTACGTGTAAGAGTAGCATACCTAGAACATTCAACAGGTGTGGAAAGGGGTGTGTCAAACTTTAGGATAAAGGTTGGATATGAAATTCTCTTTTAGTAATAAGACTGTTACAAAGAACTACTAGGGGATCATGGAGTATCACTGAGCAAGAGTTTTGAGTGACTTGGATAGCTCAAGTATCATGCTTGAGGTGGATAGTGGGTATCAAGTAATTTATATGGCTGTAAGGTAAAGCTTAAAGTTAAATTAAATTAGATGGCCATAAGAAAGGCAGTGCCCTATGGGTCTGAATTCTAAGCATACTATCTATATGAATCAAATTGAGAGTAGTAGAGATAAGAATCCTACATGAATACAAAATGGATGAGATAAAAAATGATCAAAAGAGGAAAGTTAGATTCTTCTATGACAAAATGAGGAAAGTACAATTGAAATGGGTTAGCCATGTACAAAGCTGACTTAGGACATTCATTAGGTGTCCTTACATTCTAAAAACTAATAACACTGAAGACTACTAGTTGGGTCTGTGAGATGATATTGTTTTCCATAGAGTGCGGTAGGGCAGTATAGCAGATCCCATCTAGTGAAACTAAGGCTTCATTGTTGTTGCTGCTGCTGTATTTATTTACAAAAGCTAGCTTTCTTAATATGGTTAATTATCTAAAGAAAAAAAAAAATTCCTCTTATGATTTGTGGACAACTTCTTAATGGCTCAGCATATTGCATGAAAATGGGTGTGGAATTGCGGTTGCCTGAAACTGTATTCTGGTTTGTGATTTGGAAATCTCAAAGCAGTGGAGCTTTCAGAAAATTGGTTTTGAACATGACAGATCCATTTCAATGTTGATGTTGAGAATATGTTTTGTTTTATGTACCTACTTTGTACCTCCAGAATGTGCAAGGCTGAAGTCTTGATTAACTTAGTTTCTTGATGTGATGTTCCATCAGGCAAATCCATCGGAGTACACTGAGATGGCATGGGAAGGAATTTTTGGCGCAGTTGATGCAGCACGAGTCAATAATCAGCAAGTTGTTGAAACCGAGCATTTGATGAAAGCTCTTTTAGAGCAAAAAGATGGTTTAGCTCGAAGAATCCTTACAAAAGCCAGTCTTGACAATACATCGGCGCTGCAGGCAGTTGATGACTTTATAGCACAGCAACCTAAGGTCTGTTTTCATTGGTACAATTTGTTCTCTTCTGGGATTGTAAGTCTTGGCTCAGATAACAACTACTGTCATTGTGACAGATTACTGGTAATACCAGTGGCCCTATGCTAGGTCCACATCTTGGCTCCCTCTTGGACACTGCTAGAAAGAACAAAAAAGCAATGGGGGATGAGTTCGTCTCTGTTGAGCACCTTTTGTTAGCATTTCATTCAGACAAGAGGTTTGGGCAGCAGTTCTTTAGAAACCTCAAGCTTAGTGAGGCGGAATTGAGGGATGCAATTAAAGCTGTTCGTGGAAGTCAAAGAGTAACTGATCAGAGTATGAACCTTACTACTATTGGTTTTTCAATGCTGCGTTGAAAGTTTCTTCTGTAATAACACATGTATGCTTTAGCCTGTGGTAAGTGAAATGGTGTGGGGAACATGGTGACAAAATCAAACCACTTTAATTGCAAAGCTGCTTCCAGTGACATGAAAGCAGGGTTTCCTTTGCCATTCAAAGGAAATCATTTCCATGGGTGAAACCTCAAAGCGGAATGACTTGAAATACATGGAATGAGATTACATGTTTGACTTGGACTATGACAGTGTTCACACTTCTTCTTGCCATTGTCAAAGACACGTACTTTTTAGACAGGGAACACTATTAAGTCGTGTAGATATAAACATTCCAAGTAATGTTCTGAATATGCTTGATGCTTTTTGACATAATTTTGTTCTAACATGAAGAGATACTCTCCTTTTTAGCTGCTTCCTTCCTCTGAGATGATAGTTTACATTAAAGTTGTCAGAAAATAGTATTTTGCATTCACTTGTATCTCATTGAGTGGTTGTTTCTTGTTTTGTAAATCTGATTTTTGTAGTCCCTACCTGCTGCAGCAATGTCATTTTCTTCTGTCAATGATTTTTTAATTTACCCAAAAGAAAAAAAAGAAAGTACTTTGCATTTGAAGTTATCGAGGTGATTTGGCTACTGTTTGGGCTTATTTGTTGGCTTTTGTAAAATTTGCCAAAGCTTAAGCAGCTTTTCTAAATTCCTCAACTCTTCAAATTTGTGGTCGCCATATCTCGGATTCTGGTTGTTATGTATCTTATTAGGTAACCATAGTGAATAACCTGTCTCTTGTGCATTTGCTGTTACATTTACTACCCATGATAACTTGTCCTTACTGTGTGATGTGCAGACCCTGAAGGGAAATATGAAGCGCTTGACAAGTATGGAAATGACTTAACTGAATTAGCTAAACGTGGAAAGCTTGATCCCGTCATTGGGCGGGATGATGAGATCCGTCGCTGTATTCAGATACTATGTCGGAGAACCAAAAATAATCCTGTCATTATTGGGGAACCTGGTGTGGGGAAAACTGCAATTGCTGAAGGGTAGGTTTCTATTTCAAAATTTCCTTTGTTGATATTGGATATTCTAGTACATGATATCTCTAATAAAACCTTCACTATAAGCAACATATCTCAATATTCACGTTGAGTTTGCTCTTAAATTTTTGTGTCTACTTTTGTGTTCTCGTAATTGTTTTCCTGAATCTGTGCACGGGCGTATTATCAACGATGGTATTATGATTCCCATTTCACGATCGGTTCAATAAATAGAACTTTGGAACATTGAAGTTATAATTTGTACAGGCAATATGTCTTCGGCTTTTGTCCTTTGTCTTTTTGCTTCTTCTTAAGTGGTCATTCATTTTGGTTAGCAAAGAAATCTTTAATATGACTCAATAGCTTAGTTTGACCAGAAACACCATCTATATAGACGACACTAGAAATGGACATGATGCCACATGATACAACCAATCAGGATAGGACTCTACAAGATGTGTAAGACTTTATAGTTAAGTATCTTATATAAATTATGAGAGGTTATAATACTAGTTTATAAGGTTATGGTTATGAATATCTTATTAATACAAGTTGAAAATTTTTTGATTAAGTAGTTGAAATAAGTCCATCAATGTTTGTCGGTTCGGTTATTAATTGCTTATGGCTTGGGGCATTATAAATGGTGTCAAAGTGGACTTTCTACTAGTAAGTGCATAATTCGGCTCTGGCTCCAGTTTAGAAAAAGGGTCCAAGGAAGATGGGGAGTGTCACTACGATATAACTCTTTGCATGCTTTTAGGATGACTTATAAGTAGTAGGTAATCTAAATTATACATTGAAAAGAGGGGAAGATCCGGGCTCAATTATAAGGTGTCACAATGAAGACGTCGCATGTTTAAAGAAGAAGAAATTATGAGACCCTATGATTAAATATCCTATATGAGTTGTGAGTGATTGTGATACTAGTTTATAAAGCCATGATTGTAAATAACTTGTTAACACAAGCTTCAAACTTTTGAGTTAAATAGTTAAAATGTGTCCATTAATATATGTTAGTTTGGTTATTTATTGCTTATGGCCTAGGGCATTACAAGATGATATGACACGGTTATAGAAAAAACCAGATATTGTGTCAAATCTTAATAGTTAGATAAACATGGCATAAAATGAAACCTGAAATGATGTAGCACAAGTTTCTCATCTTTACTTATGGGTGTACCAAATGTACAGTGATTTTCAAATTTCAATCATGTCTTTTTTGAGATATCCATAACTATAAGGGTTGTTGAGATGCTTGAGGTTTCCTCATTTCACGGGTTGGCTCCAATGTGTCCTTTTCCCATGTGTTATGTAATGCTGATAATTAGATTCCATTGAACATTGGGTCACTACATCAAAATGATCTTTGATTTTTTTAATTCTATCAAAAAGCTTGTTTTATTGATTCTGCAAATAGTATCCACAACTAGTGGTCATAAAGTAATGCATACGTTTTCATGTCAACTTTTGAAATTTCTTATACTGTTTCATTCCATGGTTTTGGTTGAATTATATAAAACAATAAAATACATGTTGCTTCAGGTTTAATATGCGGCTTCGGGCTTCCTATATGTTGTGTCTATTATTATTATTGTTATCTAAGCTAGATGGTTGCCATCACGAGTACATTATATTTAAAGTGAAGGGGAAAAGAAAATCATGCAATGTAATATGAGTCTCGCTGATGTGGTTCCACTTTTAACAGACTGGCACAAAGGATTGTGCGTGGGGATGTTCCTGAACCTCTTATGAATAGGAAGGTTCGATCCTTGCTCTCCTCTTATACAAAATTTCTACAGCTGATTACTCTTTCTTGATGGGAATTTCATTGTCTTGCTTGTATAGTTAATTTCGTTAGATATGGGGGCACTAGTTGCTGGGGCTAAATTCCGTGGAGAATTCGAAGAAAGGTTGAAAGCTGTCTTGAAGGAAGTATCTGCTTCAAATGGGCAGATAATATTATTCATTGATGAGATCCACACTGTTGTAGGTGCTGGTATGTAGATCTCTGTTCAGCGAAAAGCTCTTAGAATCTTTTAGTGTTCATCTGCTGCACCTTCTTGAATTATTGACTTTTTTACATATTTCATACATATATTGCCTCTTCTAATGTAGTTAGGTCTTTGCTGTTGCTGCTTCCCTTCTTCTTAGACGCCAGTTGGTTATGCTTTCTCTAAGCTCGTTGAATAAGATTCACTTCCAGTGAAGGTTAAGGGGTAACTTCAGTTTGGGATAGGGGTTGTTGGTGGTTTCTTAGGATGGCCCTTGACCATGACTGTGTTGTTTTGGCAATTTAGATTTCCATTAGATTTGGTGTTGGTGATGATGTCATGAGAATAAGTAATTGCAAATTTATTTGTTTTCTCAGGAAGTCTGAGATTGATGTTGGTCTTAAAACTTATTCCAAAACAAAGGAACCCTAACTGCTTTCTTTTGTCGAGTGTAGTGTCACTTCTTAATTAATCTTTTCTTTTGCATAGTCATTTGAAATTTGAAGTTCTGTATTCTCTCTTTTCTTAACAAACCATCTCAAGTATCTCATCCAATTTTCCTGTAGTCACCACCCCAAGTATAAATGTGATTACATGTTTTTCCTCTCATTCATGCAGGGGCTGCTGGTGGAGCAATGGATGCAGGGAACTTGTTGAAACCAATGCTTGGACGAGGTGAACTTCGCTGCATTGGTGCAACAACACTCAATGAGTACAGGAAATATATAGAGAAAGATCCTGCTTTGGAGCGGAGATTTCAGCAAGTTTTTTGTGGTCAACCATCTGTTGAAGATGCAATTTCTATTCTTCGTGGATTGAGGGAGAGATATGAACTACACCATGGAGTTAAAATATCAGATAGCGCTCTTGTTTCAGCTGCTGTTCTGGCAGATCGTTACATTACAGAAAGATTTTTGCCAGATAAAGGTATCTGGATGTTACTGACAGATCTTCAAATGATTTATATCTGCTGTTTATTTACACCATCACTTTATCATGATTGCACTCACAGAATTTCTCCAACATTAGGCCGGACAGTCCTTTGCTGCATTCTAAATCGTATCTTACTGACAAATCTTCAAATGATTTATATCTGCTTTTTTCGGATCTCATGTAGTTCATGTGTCGTAAAGCATTGGACATGTTCAGATCACATTTTGGACTATTTTTATTCTGCAGCAAAACAAGAGACCTGCAGAGTTGTTGATCTGTAAATTTGTCTAGCTATATAAACTTGCTTTTTAAATGGATACACTCGTGTACTATCTCTTCAAATGATGGGCTCCATTTATTGTGCAACCATAAATGGCTAGACATCGCTTAATCGATTTCTTCCTTTTCAGCAATCGATCTGGTTGATGAAGCTGCTGCAAAATTGAAAATGGAAATTACATCAAAACCAACGGAGTTGGATGAGGTAGACAGAGCTGTATTGAAGTTTGAAATGGAGAAACTCTCTCTTAAAAATGACACAGATAAGGCATCTAAAGAAAGATTAAACAAGTTGGAAAATGATCTAAGCTCTCTTAAGCTGAAACAAAAAGAAGTGAATGAGCAGTGGGAGCGTGAGAAGGGTCTGATGACCAAGATAAGGTCAATCAAAGAAGAGGTAATTTTTCCCTGCTTTTGCAAATTCTGGCCATTCTGATCCCGTGGACTCCTCATTGATATCCATATCTCATGTGCATAACAGATTGATAGAGTTAACTTGGAGATGGAAGCTGCTGAGCGTGAATATGACTTGAATCGTGCTGCTGAGCTTAAATACGGAACTCTTATATCCCTTCAGCGACAACTGGAAGAGGCTGAGAAAAACCTAGCAGAATTTAGGAAGTTTGGAAAATCTCTGCTTCGTGAAGAAGTTACTGATCTTGACATTGCTGAAATTGTTAGCAAATGGACTGGAATACCTTTGTCGAACCTTCAACAATCGGAAAGGGACAAACTAGTCTTGCTGGAAGATGTTCTTCACAAGAGAGTGGTGGGTCAAGATATGGCTGTTAAATCTGTAGCAGATGCAATCCGTCGCTCAAGGGCTGGATTATCTGACCCGAACAGGCCAATTGCAAGTTTTATGTTCATGGGCCCTACTGGTGTAGGCAAAACAGAACTTGGAAAGACCTTGGCTGGATATCTTTTTAACACTGAAAATGCTCTTGTCAGAATCGATATGAGCGAGTACATGGAAAAACATGCAGTCTCTCGCCTGGTTGGTGCTCCACCTGGTTATGTTGGATATGAAGAAGGTGGCCAGCTCACAGAAGTTGTTCGCCGTAGACCTTATTCGGTTGTGCTCTTTGATGAAATCGAAAAGGCACATCATGATGTATTCAACATTTTGTTGCAGTTGTTGGACGATGGAAGAATAACCGATTCTCAAGGAAGGACCGTTAGTTTTACAAATTGTGTGGTGATAATGACTTCAAATATTGGTTCTCACGTAATACTTGAGACTCTACGTAATACACATGATACGAAGGAGGTAATATATGATACGATGAAAAGGCAGGTAGTTGAATTGGCCAGACAAACCTTCCGCCCGGAATTTATGAACCGGATTGACGAATATATAGTATTTCAGCCTCTCGACTCCAAACAGATCTGCAAGATTGTCAAGATTCAGGTAAATAATTTTGTCTGATGGTTACATGTATGATTATCCTATGTTGACAATTCTCAATGTCTGTTTAATGACATATCTTGGAGATCAACTGAACTGGTGTCTTCTCAGCAGTCCATGTGTGTCTATTCAATTACTTGGTCTGAGTGGCATGAGAGCTTCTCTTAACGATCTATTCTCGCATTCTTAATTGCAGATGGACCGATTGAAGGACAGGCTCAAACAGAAGAAGATTGACCTTCACTACACTGAGGAAGCTATTGAGCTTCTTGGAACACTGGGCTTTGATCCAAATTTTGGGGCAAGGCCTGTCAAAAGAGTCATACAGCAGTTGGTTGAGAATGAAGTAGCAATGGGAATCTTGAGAGGAGATTTCAATGAAGAGGACTCTGTTGTTGTAGATGTCACCGCATCCACATCAGTCAAAGACCTCCCTCCTCAGAAAAGACTCTCCATCAAGAAACTAGACAATATCCCTGAGGAAGCAATGGTTGCAAATGACTAACGGTACTCCTCTTGTAAATATTTTTAGCTACTGTAAGGTTGCTGTTCTTTCGTTTCCTCTGCTTTTTTGGTTTTCCTTAAAGAGGGTACAGGAATAAGCTATTGGTAGAGCTGTCTTTGTTGTATTCTGCCTTATATGCCACTACCTAGCTGAGTTTTTTAATCAAAGGTTGTATATTGTTGCTTTTATTTTTTATTTTTTTTTGGTCAAACCAGATGTCCATGGCAACAGCCTCCAAATTCAATTAACCATGAGCAAAGTGGAATGGAAGCCACCAAACTTTAAAGTGAGTATTCTAGCGAAGTTATTGGTAGGGCATTGGATCACAGAAGTGCGTAATTTCGCTGCTTTGATCCCTTATGTCTCCTTCATTTATGTTTCTACTTTAGTTAGAAAGAGAATGTTTAATCTTCCATGGTGTAAATAAAGTCATGGGAAAGTCTATTGCTCTACTTGTCTGCTTGTCCCAACATTTTTTATTTGGGAGTTGATCCTGTAGGACACATACAATAAGATTATAGCAAAAGTAGGATTTTATTGATGTCCTGCTACAAGAGAGAAGGAACTGAGGATTCTTGCACTGGGTTATTTTATGCGAATGGTTAAAAGTTGATTTTGTCTCAAAATGTAGTGGTGTCCAACCCCAAGTATTAGTTACACGACCCTAACTGCTGAACTGAAAACATTTTTATGTTTTGGTTTGTACTTTGTTGTTCAAATTTAATTTTGTAATTCTACTACAAATAGTATATTAAGCATAAGCAGAAGGGAATTCAATAGACAAGAGACCGTGTCTGGCCGGCCACTAGAACTGATGGAGCTTCCTTGTCATCAGTGTCTCCCAAGTATTAGAAATCATTGAGGGATAATGTCACTATTTGCATCTAAACTTCATAAAATTTTGTAATTGTGCACCTAAACTTTCAAGTTGTATTAAAATATATCCAATTGAAAGTTTTCTTGTTTTCATCTACTCCTTTGTTATTCAACCTTAACTCCATTAATAGAGTCAACATGATAATCCAATAATTTGACAACAAGTGCTCCATCTAATTTTTAATTTCCAAGTTATAATTTCCATTTTCTAATCATCCATGCATGTAAGAAAAGAGACAATAAAGCCACATAAAAAAATTTGAAAAAGTAAAAAACATAACCGAATAAAAACAATACAAACCACAATTGAGATTGTAGATGAATTCGAAAACACAAGAAAATGGCTTAACCCTAAAACTTCAAAAATCAAAACTCTAGAAATTAGAAACAGCGTGAAATTAACACCCTATAGAACCTTAGAAAATATGTCTTGCAGGAGTAATCGCTTGGTAACGGAGATAGTAGGACCACGAATGAATGATTCAAGGTACGAATCTTGACTCTCTCGTTACCTATGTTATTTCTGAGTTTACGCATCATAGGTAGGAAGAAGCTGATGTTTGTGTGTCTTAAGTACTTAAGAGAGGACTTTGACAAACTTATAGAATTTGTACAGACATCTTTCTCAAATTACTCTTTTTAGAAACAATCTACTCGATAAGATTTTTACTTTCCTAAACTCAAAATGAGCTCCTCATAAGGTTAGGGTTTTCATTTGTGCAAAATATAAGAGGAATGGGAAATAAATTTTGTTTTTTCTATAGATTCAAAATTTGGGTTTTGCCATTGGCATAATGGGTTAGGTTTTGAATGATGGATGAGGATTTAGGGTTCCGTCAGTGAAGGGAATGTACTGCAGTTGAAATTGTTTGTTTTTCATATGATCTGATGTGACATTTTATTTTTGACATAGATGGCTAATTAGGAAGGAAAAAAAAAGTGATATGGGGAGATGAAATTTAACAATCCACATGTCTTTCAATAATTGGCTCTTATTGCCTACTGTATTAATTATGTTAAGGGAGCTTAATAGAGATTTATATTAAAACATATAAAAGTTTAATTGGGTGTATTTTGATACAACCTGAAAGTTCAGGTGTAAAATTGCAAAATTTTATAAAATTTGAGTACAAACAATGACATTGTCCCAATCATTGACGTTGAAGGGAAAATAGACTATCAAAGTTATTTTATATTTGTTGAAAAACCTAGTTATGCTGAGTTTTTTTCATTTAATTATGTTAATTTTTATCTAAATTGAATCGATATAATAATTGGATCATTGTCGAGCTAGCAAGATAAGAGCATTGAGTCAATAATCTAAAGAGAGAAAGCTAAGTGGAAAATAAATCAATCTGATGTAAAAAAAAAAATCCCATTTTTTCATTATTTTTCCTTTATCTGAATCTTTTTTTTTTTATTTGATTCTTTCGATATGGTTAGATGGTTGACAGTATTCTATATCCAACTTTGTTCTTTTATTATATCTGATAGATAAATAACGTTGTGTTTTAAAATTAATTGTTATGCATAATACTTGAAAAACCAAATATGAATGGGAGACTTAAGTTCGGACCTTTGTCTACTTTCATTTATTTATTTCACTTATCGCTTGATGCAACATGGTCAATATTGGAGCAATTCTTCGCTAATCCCACATGATGCATGCAACAAGATTATAGCAAAAATTGATTTTTATTAATGTCCTGCTATAAGATAGTATGAGCATCATATTTTAAAATATGGTAAATTACATTCACTACCTTTATTAATTTTGTGAATTAAACAAATACCCTACTTTTCAAAATACTAATAGATGTATACCCTTACATTTTCAAAAGATATCGAATTTGGTGGCACATCAATATCGACATAAGGCATGCATTTGCGAATGTTGTATTTTAAAAAAAGTGGGATATCAATATGGTTTAAAATGTTGATATTGATAAATGTAATTTAGTCTTTTTAAGAATTATTTCCTAATATGGTAACATCCTTTTGACAAAAAAAAAAAAAGAAATTATTTATTTTTTCTTTAATCTTGTCTAATTAACGGGACGGCCTTAACTCTTAAACGGCTAAACCAAAAACATTTTATAGAGCAAATAAAGTTTTTGCAAACGCAAATTATAAGGAAAAAAACATTACAATGAAATTTCTCGTTCGCGCATGTTATGGTTTGATTATTCTAATTCCAATTCTTCTCTCACGTCCCCATTACTCGTACTGTCAACATTTAAAGAAGCTTATTCGTACCTAAACATTAGCAATTACCTGACAATAGTTTCTTTCCAAGTTAAATTTTTTGCAGGTTTACTGAGAAAGTTTCTAATATAGGAGAAAGCAATGATAATTTATCAGTCATGAAGGTTCTTCTGCTTTGGTAAAAGTGCGTGTTTAAATTCTAGTTTATGCCGTTTTTCTCTACTGCCATGGGGCCTGGGGGCATGGCCATGTGGAATACCAGACAAAAAGTATAAGATTTTTTTCACCTTGGCAAGAAAAGCCTGAGACAACCAAACTCATTATTTGAGGCTCCTGCAAATTTAACAGAGGCCCCTTTATTTTAGGACGGACCACGAGAAGGTCCCATGCTGTTTTCCCTGTGAAGAAATACTAAGATACCGGAAATCTGTGCTGAGTTTTTTCTTTTCTTTTCTTTTTTTCACATATATAAACAGCAAAAAGGCTGGTGAACTTAGCTTGCAGGTCCCGACTTAAGTGGAAGGAATCGAATGTTAAAACTGAACGGTATAATCCAAAACGTTTAAGATTAAGTAGTATTTGATTCTTAAAACCGGATAATATAAGTATAAAGAATACAAAATGGTACGGTATTATTATACTACGTTTGATTTGTATAGAGATTTTTATGATATATTTTGTCTGTTATGCATAAATACTAAACTCGATATTATTTTTTTTATATTTATACTCTTAATAACATCTAATATTTATATAATTATGTTTATATTCTCAATATTTATGTTTTTTATTCGGTGAAGCTAACTTTTGTATCGTATTCTAGATGGGCACCAAAATCAAATAGTAAATCAAATATTAGGTAAAACATTTTATCCAATCATAAATTTTACACACAAAAAAAAAAAAAAAGGAGCAGTAAATATCAACTTTTCCCCTTCTATACTCATAGTAACTGTGGAAACTTATTGGAATGATACGTGTGGTAGAATTTTTGCCAGACAACTAATTGTTGAAAATGTCGCAGACAAAGATCTATTTTACTTTTCACCTTGATTTCCCCTAAATTCCCAGCTAAGGACAATGATATGGCTGAAAATTGCAGTCCCAAAATTGTCGCCATACTTTGTTTTATCAATGTTGGTTACCTAGTTGCTATCGATGTAACACAGCTGGATTTGTCTTTCATCTCAAATGGGCATATCAGATTAGAACTCTGCTTCGACAACAGGTGGAAAACTTGGTATAAATATTTGATGTGTCCGATTCTACCTCTTAGACGCGTTCCAATCAATTATATACATATACTTTTATAAGAAATCAATGCATAATTATGAAAATTTATTCCATCTATTACAGAATCATTTTGAGATAGGAAATTAGAGATAATAAATATTTATCCGAAAACTTGGATTAAAAATTAAAAAAAAAATTGTGACTTAGGTTTCCATATCAGAGCATATATTATGTAATTTTTCCCATTTGGCCACTTTGAGTGGTTAATTTTGTGGCTACCCCTACCCTTTTCTTTTTCCTCCAACTAGAACCATCACATCTACCCTAACAATAGGTATAAATGCATCAAAATCACTCACAAGTTACTTAAGCTCGACTTGATAATTTTACTTGATATCTATTGGGTTATAGTAGAATTGAATTCGAGCTCAATCTAATAGAATAATTTGTTAAATCCAATTCGATCTAAGCCTGTATGTGAGAATATTTAATTAAACCTTCAAACGTAATCGAGTTAGATACCAACTTATGTATAAGTTAAGATTCCAATTAGGCAACAATACTAGTTTAGCTAGAAAAACAAAAACAAAAAAAAAAACTACTTTTTAAAGATAAAACTAGTTTGATCTACTCGAGTGGAATTTTTAGTTTAAAATTCTAAGTTTGATTGACCATAAATGGAGCTCATGCTTTAAATTTAAAATCAAATTCAAGTTCAAGTCCATAATTATAAACTTGATCACACACGAGTAGAGCTTAAGCTTTAAATTTCAAGTCCAACTAAATTCAATATCCTAACCTAGTTGGTTATCTCATTAATTCTATCATATATTGAACCATAACTTGCTTACATGAGTTAGTTCCCCTTTTGACTAGAATCACCATATGAGCATATCAATTTATATAATATAAATATCATTTTTCTACTGTGGTGGAGTATATAGAATTTTTCCTTATCAATAATAGATAGGTTGCCAATAAGTTAAGTTACTTACAAGCTGCTCGAGTTCGATTCATTTTGAACTCGAGTCAGCTCGAATTTAATTAATAAATTAAGTAAGTTCAAACTTAAGATAAAAGCTCACTCATCCAAACGAATCAAGCCCAAGCTTAAAATAAAATTTGCTTATGTAAATAATGAGTCGAATTTAAACTCCAATTTAGGCTCTTGAGTTTACTCATTTAGGGTTGTAGGTTTTGTATATTTTGCAAATACCATATATATTATGTATTATATATTATATATAATATATTATCAAAATCCAATAACTAATATTTATATAATATATAATATGTTATGAGATAATTTATAATATATAATTTAATCTTTATTTACTATTTATTTATATATTTCTTTACTTTACATATTCAAACTCATGAGTAAACTGTTATGACTCAAAACCAAAGGGATAGCTCAATCCAAAAGACTAGCCTGATGGTGAGAGAGTCCATTAAATTTAAGTGCAATACTTAGTTTACATTACTTTCCTATGTAAGATTGTAACATAGATTGAAGCTTGGATAGGCTCGATTTCAATTAATAAATAAGCTAAGTTCAAATTTAAGATCAAACTCATTTATGTAAACAAGTTAAACTCAAGTTTCAATTTGTAAGCTTGATAAAAGTTTAACTCAAACTCAATAATTTTTAGATGAGTCAAAACTAAGTTTGAACTTTTAAAATCTCGACTCAACTCGGTTTATTTACAACTCTAATTATAGATAAGCGCTATATTAGTCAAACAAATTAGTGATGCTTTAAACTACTAAACTCCCTACCATATAGGTTGCATCCCCATAACATTAGGACATTTAAATTGCTCACTACAACCCCTTTTTTTCATGATTCGAGCTACTCACATTTTGTGCTACTATAAGAATCGTTTTGCTTTCTTATCCTCTAGCTATAAAGAAGGTTAAGTCCACCAAGTTACTTTTTGCCTATCAATAGATTTAAACAACAATTCGAAAGGTTAATTTATCGTTTATTTTAAACTTTTGAAAAAATTTCATTAGTCACATCATCTTTCTTCTTTTTGGGAATCTATGCATCTGCCGTCAACCCTTTTTGAACCTCATCTTATCAAATGGTAGGGTAGTATTTAGATAATTGATAAATAAAAAATAACAACCGGTCCCATCAAATGTTGTCGATTAAGGAAGAAATTGGGCCGAGGAGATCTGATCCCACGTATTGTCCGTCAATCATGGCTTGTGGTTTTGTGATTAAACAGCTGAAATTGCTCTTCTTTCACAAAATTTCCGCTATACACACACATCACAATTCATGTCAATTATTTTTCAGTACTACAGGAAAACTTAAAATGATTAAAGTTAATGCATCCGTTTCATCAGTCCCCAGAAAATGTCTTCATGATGCTTAGAGTACAATATCTTCCTTTACACGTTTTATAAAATGCATTTGTCCTCAAAAACATTATAAGCAAATACTACCACTTTTAATTTTTATAAATTCCTTAAAAAACCTATTTTTCTAAATTAAAAAATATTCTCTTAAAGAAAAAAAAAATTGGAATTTTAAAACTTTTATTATGATTTCCTCTCTTTATTAAAAGGTATAAATGAATAAAGTCAATTCGTAAATTTAAATTTTACTCGAATTCAATTTGTTGATAACTAACTCAATCAGTAAATAAAGCTAAACTCGAGTTTTAAAATACTAAACTTATTGACCTTGCAAACTTGATATAATTTTAATATATTTTGAATTTCTTCAAATATAAAAGAATCTTAGTTAAAGAAAATTTATCAATAGTTCAAGCTTAATTAGGTCAAGCTCAAACTTGATATATATTTTTTCAAATTGAATTTGAATTCAAAACTTTAAATTTGATCGAACTCAAATCAAACTCGAGCTTGTCGAACTCGAGTTTTGAGTTTCCAAATCGAGCTCAAGTTCAAATCCTATACTTTATTAGCTTGACTTGACTTAATTACACCCTTAACTCTATCCTACTTTATATAGCAGCAAGGCTCACTTGAGTAATGCTGGGTGACCATGTTTCATACAAGTAGGCAATTGTATTAAAGGGCAACCATTTTCACCTACCCATATTTCTTCACCATTCACCGACTTGTTCTTTCTTACAATAACAAAATTGCACTATTCATTATTCCAAATGGATAATTGTAAATGTACTACAAAACAAAATACACTTTTATATTTCAATATAATTTTACATTCCAATAACTATAAAAGATATATAAATATCTCCAAATAGTTGCTCAAATTCTAAAATTGTTGTAAAAAGAAGTATAAATAAAGATGATTATAAATTTTTAATAATGATTTGGGTTTCATATATTTTTAAAAGCTATAGAGAGATTAAAATATGATATAAAAGTTTATTGAGTTTATCCACAATCACCCATAGTTTTGGATTTATATAGTCCACTTATAGTTTGCCTTTATTCCATTGAATAAATTCACTCTATTTTCTATGAATCAATTAAAGTAACTATTAGTACATCTCTTCTTCTTCTTGCAAATAGTATGTCTCTCTTAAACTTTTGTTATATGCATCTTAAAGAAATTCTAGGAAAAATTATTTTACTATGTATTACTCGATGAGAAAGGCTTTATTATAAGCGATACACCAATTGGAATACAATGTAATAGGCAAGAATATATAAAAATTAAATAGACAAAAATAGTTGTAATTACTGGCAATAATTATCCTAACTCTTGGATTTTGCTTACCACTAAATTGTATATATGACATTTTATTTCTAATGAATCTTTTTCTTCCACAAACACTTAATAAAAATTGAAAATAAATCCTTTCAATTATCATCTTTTCATTTTCTCTCGATTTACAAATTAATGATTAAAATTACTTAGAGATTTCAGCATTTTTGTGACATAAATGTGATTATTTCTTATAATCTCAATAATTAATTAATCATGACAATATTTTAAGGGATATATTAAGAAAAATTGAAAAAATGTAAATGGAAAGAATTCAATCCATAAGCTTGCAATCTTTCTAATGTTTCTTGCTTATGGTAACACTTTATATGTGTAAAAAACTCTAACATCTAATATTTTCTTATGTGTGATAATTTTATTTTTACTATTTTGCACGACTATGTTCCAATTTTATAAGTATTTTTAATTTTTTTTTTTCACAAAACTTTTTAGCCACGTGTTTCCAGTATTCACATGCTTTGTTCTGTTCTTTGATTTTTGATATTTAACATGCAACATCCAATAGAAATGTGCTACCCAAGAGCTAAAACCTAATTATAATGCCTTTTTGTTTCTCTTATATACTAATAAACTAATCAAATTCATGCAAAGACATCGTGAATTAATCAATAATGAATATCAAATGTGTTAATATAATCATGGAAATCCCATAAGGAATCATGAAATAATTTTATCTTAACAAACTAATTTTCCCTTTCTATATCATCATGAACTTACAAATATCTTCACGAATGTGTTTTTATAACTCCCACCATAAACTCATATTTATTTTTCTAACAAGCACAATTTTTCTTGAATTAAAAAATATATACTTTTACAAATTTTATGATCATTAAAATTTCTTCAAAGATTAAGGAGATATGTTGTCTTAAAGGAGCAATATTCTAATATCCCACAAAAAAAAAAAAAAATTGTTTTAGATTGGTTTTAGCTAATTTAAAACCGAAATTTTGCCAACATTTCATGGTTTTGAGGCAAATTCCAAAATCACGAATTTAGGGTTCCTTATTTATTCATTTCCTTACTTCTTAATATAATATTCAATTGTTTTGTTAGTTGGCCCTCTTTAACAACCAATTTAATTTAGTTCCTTCTTAAGAGGCTATAACCATTTTTTTAGAGACTATTCCTATTCCATGAATTGTGTGAGTTAGTATACACATCCCATATCTTATCTTATCAAAGCATATTTAAGAAATTTAAAATCCTATCTAACTATATAAGGTTAAACAAGGTTCAATGTTTGATAAATTTCGATGCTATGCTGTAGCTTAATGATTAATTTGTGCAAAACTTGTGCTTTTGTTAATATACCTATCTCTTAAGAGAGATTTACAATGGCCGAGATGCTATGGTTACATTAAATGGAAAAATTGATCCACTTGTTTACAATATCTGTAGATAGTGAAGATCTACCGTTCTTTAAAAGTAGTCAATGGCAAAAGGGAAAACTTAGGTAAATCTTTTGCAAATACTAAGCAAAGTTAATGTTACTATAATGTCCCGGGACACAGCATCACAACCTAATACGTATCCCTGTTATTGGGGAACACACTAAGGCTTTAGTTCCAGCAAAATCCCATCATAACATATCAACGATAATAATAAGATTGATTCTTTAAATACAACAATCTGCACAAGTTGCAAGTGAGTTGTCTCCATAGTGATCATACCCTAAAACAATATTTCCAACTTATAGAAAAATAAAACCTAATAACAGGTCTAATCCACATACTATCATTTAACTCCATCAATCAAATATCGGTCATCAATGCAAATTTACAAATGCCCTCATATCTAACATGTTATTAGTAGTTCTGATCACAATATAGGTAACAAACTTCATCTTAATACCGGTAGCAAAAAAGATAAAAGAATGAGCTAAAGCTCAATACATAATACACAAGTATACACGAATGCAACACCAATCAATCATATGCATTTAATGTAAGAAGTAAAGAATCAACCGATTATTATCTTGTACTTTAAGCCAATAAGCATTAAAGGAGTACTCATAGTCCCGCCACGCTATAATCTCTTATATATATAAGTAGACATATAAGTGTACAAGCTTTGCTTTAGTGTCCTCTTTATGCTTAGAGTTCGAAGTCCTTGATACCTAGTTTTAGCTACATCATCTTAACATCCAATCCATAGGAGAAATCTTACATAAAGATCAGCATTTGCTCTCCTAAGATACTGCTACTGTAGGCATCTCAAACAAGCTAAACAAGCACAATTAGCAATCAACACCTAAAGTCAAATATATATTAGTCTAATTTTGATCTATTACTATCTTAACAAGCACATCCATCAGACAAGCGTCATGTACCTAGATAGTTGAACAAAACCTACTTACAAGCCCGAATCAACCATAAAACCTAAATCTAAGGATCTGATAAATAGGAAAATAAACTATTCATAATCTTTCATACAATTCAATCCAATCAATATATACTTCAGTCTGAAACTCCCAACATCTCCTTAAGTTCACTCTCACTTGGGCACTTTGGGTAACCACACCTAACTAGGTTTTTAAAAGTTGAATTAATTGGGAAAAATTAGACATTTAGATTAGATTAGATGTGTATAACACTTATGTGGAGGTTTACAGTTGAATAAATCAATGAAAAACAAGATTAGATGTTGGTTCAAACACGATGTCTTACTCCATTAGCATCCCGACTTTAAAATGCAAGGTCAATTAACTCTAAAATGCAAATCATCTTGACTCGATTGAAAAATTTGTAGATTCCCCGTTAAGGATTCTTCTCAAAACCAACCTAAAACTTCAACCTAACTTTGATACACTTCAATATATGAATAAAATCATGATTATTAGCTACTTGCAACTTCATTTCTCCTCCTATAAACTGTATAGACCCATTTCAACTACTTTGTCTAAAAGTTTCAAGGTTATATTGATAAAATATTTATAACCATGATTTTATAAATTGGTATCACAATCTCCCATAATTTATTAATTAGATAAAGAAAAAGTGGGGAAACTTATTTGGTATGATAGATTGAACTTATAATCTCCAAGAGGTAAGTAAAATCCGCTAGCTTAAGTTGTTTAACCATAAAAAAATTCAAACTTCAAAATTTTAGCTAATAAAACTCTTTTAAATGGAAATTTTTTGCCATGAAAAACTCGAAAATGTAGTTTAAAAGCTTGACTTACCTCAGAATCAAGATTAGCACAACTTTCTTCTTGAGTTTTCGGTGCTTAAGAGTCCTTTTAGCTGGGTTTTGGAGAGGTTTTGAGGAAAGAAGAGGAAGAGAATGGTTAGAGTAGCTAAAGTGAGTTTAATGTTTTAAAGAATAGATAAGGTAGATTAGTTAGGGTGAATGGAAGGGTGAAACCTAAAAGAAATATTAAATGCCACTTATTTTAAAAACAATTTTATTATATCATTATGCATTACAATTACATTATTGTAACGTCATAATAAGTTAGATTTAATTTTAGTAACTCATATCATGAACAATAAATTAAAAGTTTTCAATAATTTTTTTTTTTTACTGTTAATGATATATTTTACTAAAATAAAGTGTGATTTACTATAATATTGTAGAAATTTTCAATGAAGTATTAAATGATCTAAAAAAATAAGAAAACAAAAATTAATTGTCTTTTCTTTTTCTTTTTCTTAGGAAAGTGAAAGAATTCAAGATAGATCCCGATCTGCAATATGGTATGCTAAACTAGTATTAATAGGTAATTGAAACTCGGATAAGATATAGTAGGCATTTTCATATCTTATGCAACACGATAGGCTTATTTAATGTTGGGTCGATATCATTAGTCTAATACTAAAGTGAAACATCGTTTTAGGAGTGACAGAGATGTACCATTCCTAGATCTCCCAAGTATAGCATGTACGACTTGCATTTTGAATTATACTGATTTTTCAGACAGTACTATCTCCACTGCAACTGCAACAATTAAGAAAATCATTGTCTGTGGAAATTAGGCGTCTAGGAAAAAATCGACCATGCCAGACAAAAAGGCAAAACGCGTTTGAAATAATATTATTACTAGGTTTAATCATAAATACGTAACATATGTTAAAATTGTTTGTAAAAAGGTAATCTGATTTATTTATTTTTTGATAAAAATATGATTTATATTTTGTATTTTTTTTTTGTTAGTGGTAGTTAAGGGACATACGACATATTTCTATTGATTGATTAAATAATTAAGTAAATTAAAAAAATAATGATAATTAAAAATTATAAAATCACATTAATTAAATATAAAAAGAAAAGAAAAACTAAAAAACACAGGTCATATTTTTGTCCAAAAATAAATCAAATCACCTATTTGCAAAAATATTATATTGTTACAATTTACATATTTGTAATTAATATCTATTATTATTATTATTGATGTTGTTGTTGACCTTGTTTTGAATATAGATGGTTTTTTATTTGTATTTTGTTTTTTTAATATTAATACATATTTCAAATGGCACTATGACATAAAGGTAAGTACATGTGCTTTGTACGGCTAAAAACGAATAGGTAACAAAATGTTTTGTTCCAACTTGAACTTATAATTCTAAATTCCATATCAACTCGACTAAATTTGTTTTGCATTGATTATTTTAAAAAATTATTATTTTAAATAAAATAATATCAATATCTAAATTTAAAGCTGAACTTAACTTAAATTCATTTAAACTCATAAGCTAATTAAGTTGAATATTATGAAATTCAAACACAATTAGATAAATTATAGACAATTGTTGTAGAATCAAATTTAAGTAAATAATCCAACATTAAATATCTCATAAATTAGTTTAACCTATTTCTACCTTACATTTGATGGATGAAAGTATATATCATATGTGATACATGCAATCGGAGGGGCAAATGTTGCAACAAAGTTAGAAATGAATTATCATTTCCAAAGTATCTAAGAAAAGCAAACAAATTTACTGCTAAGTATCATCAATATTTCCTATCTATCTGATCCATCACTATATCAGGGGAAAAAAAAAAGAAAAAGTGACACAACTTTTACATCAACCGAAATAGCAGGTGAGTCGTGTCCAAGAAAAGTTCACAAATAACTTAAATTTGATCACATTCCTAAGTATATATATGTCAGGTGGTGCACTTACTATTATTTATGAAGCCATGTGCACTTATTTTTCTATGTTTTATTAATTTTTCCTAGCCGCTATGCTATGCATCAGTACCATGTTGTTTCTATTCTTATACATGGTCATGCTCGTGATGGTAACGGTATTATTAATGCAATACTAAAAAGAGTCGATAATATTTATTTATTCATTTATTTTATTTTCAGCATGGTTATTTTTGTGCTTTTTAGGTTTTTGGACTAGCCTTGGCGACTAAGATTTTCATATACCAAAATTTTTGGAAATAGTTCCTTTTCTCCCTCCAACGATATAGTAATTTATAAATTTCAGCAAATGTCAAGAACTACATTAAAGTGCCATATGCAGCATTTCGCTCATGTTTAGAATGAATGAAGGAATTTGAAGGAAAAAGAAAATTGAAAAGAATATATGATTTTTAAAATACATTTTTTTTTTTTATTTGGGAAATGAAGGAAGACGAGAGAGAATCGAATCATGAAGGAAATTTTTTTTTTTTTTTTTTGAGCCCATAGATAGCATTTCTTCAATATTTAAATCAAACTGAGAAAGAATTAAAAGAAAAATTCTATTTTACCATAACACAAAAACATTCGTCCAAATCATTGAGACTTTAGGGAATTTTTCCTGAATATGAAATTATTAACTTTTCTTCCATTTTTATTCATTCTAATTCTTTCCTTATTAAACAAGGGAATTTATTTTTCTTTATTTATTTATTTTCTTTTCTCTCCAATTCTTTCCCTTTACTTTCTATTCCTCCTAAATTTGTCACTCTTTTCAAACATAGTGTAAGAGAGTGCAAGGATATTTTGTTGAGGAAAAGATTAATTGATACTACAAGATGATTATTAAGATATCAAATACATAAACCTTTAACGACCTTTACATAAATATGCTTTTCATAAATGTGTAGTGAATACTGAAATATATGAAAAGCTTCACCTTTAAATATTAACCACATCAAAGATCATTATATTCATTCTTTAAATTTTATCACCTATTTTTTTCATTTGTTCCTGTTCTTTTGCTTTTTATTTTGAGTATTAGCACCATTTTCAAAAATGTAGTTGTTTGAGTCAATCCGAAATAAAGTTGAAGTATAGAGTCCGATGCAAAAAGCTAATTCTTTTTTTTTTTTTGTTTAGATAAAATCATAAAAAAAAATTCTGATAATTCAATTAGACTCTGAACTTAGAATTAAGATTTTTATAACTTAAGTGATATATATACTAGTTTTTTAACAAAATGGACCAAGTTTAATTTTTCCCTTTTTATAGTTGTTATAATAGTATCTAGCCAAAGGGGGAAAAAACATTTAGGCTTAAAGAGATCTTCACTAAGGGGGGAAGTAGGGAAGTCGTGAATACATTAGTAAAGAAAACACAATATTGAGTTTAAATTTAATCTCAAATTTAATTTAAAATTTCAAAACTCAAACTTGATTACGCTTAGAATTCAAAGCAAGATGTCTACTCAAGGTGGTATTTAAAAAATTGAAGCATGCACTTGATTGAATTAATCTTATTTAGACTTAATTTATTTGAAAAATAATTTCTTCTTCTAATTAAAATATTATTGATATTTACACTTCATTTATTTCAAGTTCGTCTCAAGTGTTAATTATAATGACATTTATTCAAATAGTTTGAATGAAGTGTAGTTTTTTTATAATTTAACTCTTGTTTTTTCATAAATAAACATGAAACTTGAAATTCATCCAGTAAATTATTCGAATGGTGTTTATTCAAATAGTTTGAATTCAAATTCGACTCAAATGTATATGATTTAAATTTAAAATGAAAAACAATAAATAAATTTTTTTGAAAGTTTTCTCGAAACTCTTTAGATGATGTCTTTTTCTACTCAAGTCTCAAGGTAGAATGGTCCAAACCAATTTTGTAATTATCTTAAAGTTCACCATATGACGATATAATAAAAGGATTTGAACCATGTTAATTATATTTGAAAATCAAACATGTAATTGAACTAGTTTAAAGTTGTTTCACATCTAGGATCAAATCCTTTTGATAACTAAAATTTTTTAGCATAAATATATAATAGTTATCAAGTTTTTAATTGAAAACGTGTTTGCAATAATGGAGAAGACTTGGATATTAGTTGATCCAATTCATCTTCTTATTCTTTTAAATAAAAGTAATCATGTGAAATTCGGTGAATATAACCAATTATTTTTACAAACTCAATCTTTGAATTAAAACAAGTGAAAGATGAAGTAGTAGCAGGAGAAGGTGTACATATTGGAAAATTAAGTTTTAAATTGTCTCCACTTTGCTAAATACTTATAACAAAATCCATATTGAAAACTACAAAAATGCCTGCAAAACACTTCTTTGTTTTTCAGCTAAATATACGGATAAGTCCTTTGAAAACATAACTACTCAAAAATTCATTAACTAGTTTAGACTTTGAGTATGATGGTTTCCTAGATTTGATGTACAACATGTCACTAACAATAGCTAATTCCTACATCTATTTCGGTCTTTATTAACGATGTTAGGTAGTTTTACTAATTGAATTAAGATGTAAATTATATATACCTCTCCTAAATTGATATATATATAATGGTACATATCAGAATGTAGACATAAATCAAATGTTAGAGATATATTGATTTTATTATTTATTAATTTTGGTAGTTATACTATACTGTTAGTTCTTGTTGTTTTTGTTACGGTTTTGATTAGTTGGGCTCTTATAATTAGTTGTAGTCAGGTAGAGGTTTCATTGTATATAAACAGTCATAGAAGCTTTGTAAAGTGATAACAACAATTCAATCAACTTCCTTTCTCTTACTAGTTTTCTTCTTTGTCAAGCTTACTCTCTGTTCTTTGTTTTCCCTATTACTAAACACCAAATCCATATTTATCATGGTATCGGAGCACTTATAGTAAGATGAAATGGCTAATTCATCATCAAAAGATATCAATTCTCCATTCTATATTCATCATTCAGATTCGCAATCATCAGTTGTAATAACTCCAGTCTTGAATGATGTTAATTACAATATGTGGAGTCGCCCGTTTCTATTGGTGTTATCTATTCGCAATAAAGAAGGTTTTATTGATGGAACGATTGATGAGCCAGACAAAACAGAAAAGTCATATTTAGCATGAAGTAAGTGTAACAACCTCATAGTAACTTGGTTGCTCAACTACATTTCACCGCTAATAGCTTCAACAGTTCTTTACACATGTATAGCAAAAACTATATAGGACAAATTGAAGGTACGTTTTTTCTCAACCCGATGATACACGAATCTGTCGGTTGTATCATATGTTGAGTACCATGGTTCAAGGTTCATGTAGTGTTGATGAATATTTCACTGAGTTAAACATAATTTGAGAAGAATCGAGACATTTTAGACCCTTGCCATATTGCTTGTGTAGATTGTGTGAACAGAAGTGTTTTGATAAATTTGTTGATATGGCACAAAAGGATTATGTGTTTAAGTTTCTCAATGGTCTTAATGAGGAATTTTCTACTCTATGTTGTCAAATTCTAATTTTAAAACCATTTCCCACTCTTAATAAAGCCTATAATCTAATTGCTAGAGATGAGTTTCAACGAGCCAATAAGCCAAAGGATTTCTCATTGCATGATCATTTTCAACTTATATAAATTCTAGCAACTATTTTTAGCTAGCTATATTTGTTCACTAACTTGTTCTTTCTTACATTAAGAAAATTCCACTATTCATTATTCCAAATGGATAATCTTAAATGTACCACAAAACAAAATACACTTTTACATTTCAATATAATTTTGCATTCCAATAACTTTTTAAAATATATAAATATCTACAAACAGTTGCAGAATTCCAAAATTGTTGATGAAAGAAGTATAAATAAAGATGGTTATACATTTTTAATAATGGTTTGGGGTTTTCTATATTTTTAAAAGTTATAAAGAGGTAAAAATACGATGTAAAAATTTATTAAGTCTATCCATATTCACCCATAGTTTTGGATGTATAGAATCCACTTACAGTTTGCCTTTATCCCATTGAATAAATCTACTCAATTTTCTATAAATCAATTAGAGTAACTATTAGTATGTCTCTTTTTATTCTTATTCTTACTCTTTTTCCAAATAGTATGTCTCTCCTAAACTGTTGTTATGTGCATCTTAAAGAACTTCTAGAAAAAATTATTTTATGATTCTACACATTGCTCAATGAGAAAGGCTTTATTATGAGTGATACACCAATTGGAATACAAATAGACAAGAATATCTAAAAATTGAATAGGCAAAAATAGTTGTGATTATAAGTGATAATTAACCTAACTCTAGGATTTTACTTACCATTAAATTGTATATATGACATGATATTTCTAACGAATTTTTTTCTTCCATGAACGCTTAATAAAAATTAGAAATAGATTCTTTCAATTATCATCCTCTCAATTTATTCCAATTTACAAATTAATGATTAAGATTACTTAGAGATTCCAATGGTTTTATGACATGAATGTGATGCTATATTCTTTCTTACAATCTCAATAATTAGTTATATGTAATAATATTTTAAGGGATATATTAAGAAAAATTGAAAAAATGTAAATGGAAAGAATTCAATCCATAGGCTTGTAATCTTTATAATGTTTCTTGTTTATGGTGACACTTTATATGTGTAAAACTCTAACATGTAATATTTTCTTGCATGTGATAATTTTATTTTTACTGTTTTGCAACTATGATCCAATTTTATAAGCAATTTTTTTTTCATGAAACTTGTTAGCTACGTGTTTCCTGTATTCACATGTGTTATTCTGTTTTTTTAATTTTGATATTTGTAAGCCCCAAAGTTCAGCCAAGTAACCGTAAGATTGAACTTAGAACCCAAGGTTTAGGGCGATCGGCTAAAGGATCCGATCATACCCAAATTATAAACTATTTAATAAGATATCAGTAAAAATGACCCTGTAAACTTAAATTTAAGAAAATAAGTAGTAAAATAGGAGACTATAAAATTTTCAAATTTTAAGCATAATAACTGCTAATTACCAAAAAGGCAAAAAGTATAATATAATAACTAATAAATTGTTAGAGATAGATTATATGTATACTAAAAATTTTAGAATGACCAAAATGATATTTAGGAATGTTCACGTGTACCCTACATGTATTTACGTGTAGATAAAAATACGCGTAATTACTAAAATTGGCCGAAAACTAAGTAAATAATTAAAGAAAAATACAAAATAATTATAAAAAAATCAGAAAAAATCAGAAGAGGATAAGCTGATGCAAGATTAGGTCGTGACAGAAAAAGAAAAAAATAACCAATAGGAATTTGACAAACAAAAAGCCTAAAATCATGGAAATGGGGCAAAATCCCATCAAATTAATGCATAATAATTACAAAATTCGTCTATAAATAGCAAGAAAAATTCAGAAGCTCATTTGGACAGATACAAATCAGAGAAAATTAGAGAGAGTCGAAAATTCGAGAGAAAATCCAGAAAAATAAAAAAAATAAGAAAAACTGTGCAGTTAGGGGTTTTAAAGGGAACCCACACCAAACGAGGAGCTGGGAGTGGACGGCCACCACCACCACACGGTGGTGGCAGCGCCCAGGCCGGCCGACAAGGCCACGGCGGCCCGCGGTGGCCGGAGCCACCTGAACCGGTAAGTCCAAATTCCAGCTCGAATCTTGTATAATTTTGTAAAATTAGTTATTTTGCCCAGAAAATTATGAAACTTGTTATTCTGAGGTTTTATTGTATGTAGATTTAGGGAAAAATGTTGATTTAGTTTAATTATGTCTGGAAATATAGGGTCTTTAACAAATTGTACAAAACCGAGCATGATTAAACCGGAAATTAAATAGGCTTAGGGATGTAGTTTGGGGCTCAAAATTTTTTTGTAGGATTCTCATGTGACATAGAACAGTGCTATGAAGCCATTCTTTTAAAATTAATTTTCAAAATTTTTAAGTTAATTTTTAGCCCTAAAATGATGGAAAAATTGGGTAATTTGGAGTTAATTAAGTGATTAGGATGTTAATTACTGATTTGGTTCTTAATTAGATGTTTAAGGAAGTTAATCTCTGTAGTGGAACCCTAATCCTAGCATTTAGGTACTAAGTATAGTTAATTAAGGAAATTAGGTAATTAATATAAGAAATTAGTAATATGTGAAATTGTAAATTAATAAATATGGAAAAATTAGGGTTATTTAGATAATATTAGAGTAAAAATCAGAATAATATTAAATCTGAATTAAGATTGAATTTTAGGTAATTATATAAAAAAGTAAGATTTTCTCACATCGGAGATAAATACGATACCCTAATTAGGACTAGCGTGTACCAAATAGCTTAGAATACTAAATTAAGACCCAATAGGATATATGGAAACTCGAGCTTAATGTAATTAATTTCACATTAGGATTCGAGCATGTTTAGGATTTAAAAATCAAACCAAAACCTAATTTAGAAATTGATGCGGAAACCGAGACCGAACCCAAACCTAAACCTAAACCTAAACCTAAACTTAGAATAATTATAAAAGACTTAATACCTAGATAATTAGGCATATTAAACCGTAAACAAAACCTAACAAGAAGCATTATAGGATAAAACGAACCTATAACAATTATATGAAAAGCTGAAACCACGTTCGTGTTATAGGGATAACCGGCGATGGCCTGAGCAAATCGGACCTCGAGTGAGCGAGCGAGGAGTCGAGGTAAGTTGGGATTAATACGCTGCTGTATTTTGGAGGCTTAAGATTATGCTTGATTGTGCTTGTTAGATAATTGAATGCGTGCATGTGCTTGATTATGGGTGATGCTATGATTATGTTTGTTGCCTTGGCGCATATTGTATGAATTTTATGTACTGATTGATCACCCTAAATTGGACTTAATCAAATATACGACCAGTAATCATAATCGAACATGCATGGCAACCCGTTAGGGGATTTAGGACTCTCCGGCCAAATACCGACCCCTTCGGAAGGGATAGCGCAGGATTGCAAAATGGTCCCTTCTTCATCCTCAGTCGAACTAAGTGACAGGAGAGGAGGTCGCGGCGAGGGTGAAGGCAGTGGTTCGAAGGTAGTCGCGGGAGGAGCAAGGTCTCCATTACACAAGCCTGGGTTTGGTCGTGAGCTGTTGCATTAACGGCAACTCCTCAACCCGGATTAGAGCGGGCGCAATTTCTCTAATCTCACGACGGGCCGGACAACGTCGTGCGATGGCATTTGCTTGCACATGCATTGCATCTAATAAGTGATTGAAAACCTTGTTGTGCTTCTGGTATAGTTTTAAGTCTTCCGTCCCTACTTACTGAGCTGTGGTTGCTCACATCCCTATAGACGTCGTGCAGGTGCTGGCTAAGAAGCGGCAACAACTACTCTGAAGCTAGCAACTGCTGGATCCTGGGGAGTAAGGAAAAACATTGAAGAATCAACACATGTTTTACTTTTCATTTCTGATTAATGTAATAACTGAATTATAGTGACTATATATAACTTTTCTCACTTTCTTAAATGATTTGTTTAAATTACAAATTGTCTACTTCAAAGCGGGTTAGTCGTGGACGCCTTGTGTAGATCAGGTCTAAGATAGCGGTTGTAAGGCCAACTTCTATCTTAGGATGGTTTACACGGCGGGGGCTGTTACGACTCTGCCGCTTCGGGGCGTGACAATATTTAACATGCAACAACTTCCAACCTAAATATGCTACCAAAGAGATAAGATCTATTATAATGCCTTTTTGTTTCTCTTATATACTAATAAGCTAATCAAATTCATGCAAATACATCATGAATTAATCAATAATAACTACCAAATGTGTTAATATAAGCATGGAAATCCCATGATGAATCATGAAATATTTTTATCTTAACAAACTAATTTTCCCTTTCTATATCATCATGAACTTACAAAATATTTTCAGGAATTCATATTTATAACTCTCGCTATAAACTCATATTTATTTTTTTAACAAACTAAATTTTTCTTGAACTAAAAAATATACACTTTACAATTATGATCATTAAAATTTCTTTAGAGATTAAGGAGATCCGTTGTCTTAAAGAAGCAATATTCTAATATCCCCCAAAAAGAAAAAAAAAAAATTGTTTTAGATTAGGTTTTAGCTCATTTAGAACTGAAATTTTTCCAACATTTGATGGTTTGAGGCAATTCCCAAAATCGCGAATTTAAGATTCCTTATTTATTTCTTTCCTTACTTCTTAATGTAATATTTTATTGTTTTGTTAGTTCGCACTTTTAAACTACAAATTTAAATTAGTTCCTTCTTAAGAGGCTATAACCATATTTTTTAAAGACAATTCCTATTCCATAAACTGTATAAGTTTGTATACATATCCCATATCTTACCTTATCGAAGCACATTTAAGAAATTTAAAATCCTATCTAACTATATAAGGTTGAACAAGCTTCAAAGTTTGATAAATTTCGATGCTATTATATAGCTTAATGATTAATTTGTGCAAATCTTGTGCTTTTGTAAATATACCTATCTCTTGAGAGGGATTTTCTATGGTCGAGATGCTATGGATTACATTAAATGACAAATTTGATCCACTTGTTTATTGCATCTATGGCTGGTGAAGATCTACACTTCTTTAAAAGTTAGTCGATGGCAAAAGGGAAAACTTGGTAAATTTTACAGCGTCGCAACTCACCATGTATCCCTACCACTAAGGAGAACACTAAGGCTCTAAATCCACTAAAATCCCATCACAACCTATTAATGGTAACAATAAGATTGATTCTCCAAATACAACAACCTAGACAACTTTCAAGTGAGTCATCTCCATAATGATCATATACCTAAAAACAATATTTTCAACTTATATAAAAATATAACCTAACAACATGTCTAATCTACATATTATCATTTAGCTCCATCAATCAAATATCAATCATCAATGCCTATAGTTACAACGATAAAAGAATGAGTCGAAACTCAATATGTAATACATAAGTACACAGATGCCACAACAATCAATCACATGCATTCAATGCAAGAAGTAAACACTCAATCGATTATTATCTTGTACTTAAAGCCAATAAGCATCAAAGGTGTAATAATCTCACCACACCATGATCTCTTATAAATATAAGTAAACATATAAGTGTATAAGTTTTCCTTTAATATCCTTTATGCTTAGAATCCAGAGTCCTTGATACCTAGTTCTAGCTATGTTATCTTAACGTCCAAGTCCATCGGAGAAATCTCATATAAAAATCAACATTTGCTCTCTTAGGATATTGCCACTCTAGGCATTTCGGTGAACTAAACAAGCATAATCAACAATCAACACCTTAAGTCAAATATATTTTAGTCCAATTTTGATTTAATATTATCTTAACAAGCATATCTATCAGACAAGCGTCATATACTTGGAAAGTCGAACAAAACCTAGCCACAAGCTCAAATTAGCCATGAAACCTAAATTTAAAGATCTGATAAATAAGGCAATAAACTCTTCTTAATGTTTCATCCAACACGATCCAATCAATATATACTTAAGTTTGAAACTCCCGACCTCTCCTTAAGTTCACTCGCACTAGTGCACGTTAGGTACCATACCTAACTAGGTTTCTAAAGGTTGAATTAACTTGGAAAGATTAGACTTTTGGATTAAATTAGATGTGTATAACACTTGAGTGGAGGATTGGAGTTGAAGAAATCAAAGAAAAACAAGATTAGATGCTAGTCAGGACATGATGTCTTACTTCATTAATGTCTTGACTTTAAAATGCAAGGTCTATCGACTTTAAAATGTAAGGTATCCTTACTCCATTGAAAAATTGGCAAACTTTCTGTTAAGGATTCCTCTTGAAACCAACTTAAAACTTTAGCCCAACTTTAATACACTTCAATACACAAATAAAATTACAATTATTGGCTACTTCCAGCTTCATTTCTCCTCCTATAAACACATGCTTTACTTAGCTACAAACAACATGGAAACTTCAACTTCTTATCAAAAACCCAATAACTAAATAGAGAAAAAAGTGAGGAAACTTACTTGGTATAATAAATTGAGCTTATAATCTCCAAGAGGTAAGTAAACTTAACTATCTTAAGCTGTGTAATTATTAAGAAATTTGGACTTCAAAACTTTAATTAATAAAACTCTTTTAAAAGGAAGTTTTTGGCCATGAAAAATTGAAAAATGTGCTTTAGAAGCTTGAGTTACCTCAAAATCAAGATTAGCACAAATTTCTTCTTGAATTTTGAGTACTCAAGAATCCTCTTATTTGGGTTTTAGAGAGTTATTTAGAAAAGAGGAGGAAAAGCTTAGTTAGAGAAGCTAAGGTAGATGGGTTAGGGTAAATTGAAGGGCGAAACCCAAAAGAAATATTAAATGCCACCCATTTTAAAAATAACTTTGTTATTTTTTTAGATATTACAATGATGTTGTCGTAATGTTATAATAAATTAAATTAGATTATAGTAACTTATGCCATAAACGATAAAATACAAACTCTCAATAATTTTATTTTATTATTTATGACATATTTTACTAAAATAAAATGTGATTTACTATAATATTATAATAACATAAAAATTCTCGATCAACTATTAAATGATGTAAAAAAAATAAGAAAACAAAAGTTAATAGTCTTTTCCATTTTTCTTTTTCTAACGGGAAAGTGGAAGAATTCAAGATAGATCCCCGTCTGCTATATAGGATACTTACCTAGTATTAATAGGCAATTGAAACTTGAATAAGCTAAATATAGTAGGCATTTTCCTATCTTATGTAACATGATAGGTTATTTAATGTTGGGTCAATCTCATTAGTCTAATACTGAAGTAAAACATCGTTTTAGGTCTGACAGAGATGTATCGTTGTACCATACCTAGATCTCCCAAGTATAGCATGTACGACTTTGCGTTTTGAATTATATTGATTTTTCAGACAGTACTATCTCGACTGCAACTGCAACAATTATGGTAATCATTGTCTGCGGAAATTAGGGGTCTAGGAAATAATCGACGATACCGGACAAAAAAGCAAAACGCGCTTGAAATATTAATATTATTATTATTATTAAATTTAATTATAAATCCGTAATATATATTATAATAGTTTCGTAAAGAAATAATTTGATTAATTTTTTTATAAAAATATGATTCATATTTTATAATTTTTTATTAATGGCAGTTAAGGGATATATAATACATGACACACTTTTATTGACTGATTTAATAATTAAATAAATTAAAGAAATAATGATAATTAAAAAATTATAGAAAAATATATTAATTAAATATAAAAAGAAAAGAAACTGAAAAATACAGATAATTTTTTCATCAAAAAAAAAAAAAACTAGATCACCTATTTAAAAAATTATTATAACAAGAGTTATATATTTATAATTAACCCCCGTTATTATTGTTGATGTTGTTATTGACCTTGTTTTGAATATACGTGGTTCTTGATTTGTATTTTGTTTTTTCAATATTAATACATCATTCACATGGCAATATGAAATAAATATAAGTACATGTGGCTATAACAGAAACGAGATTGAGATAACAAAGTGATTTGCTCCCAAGTGAACTCAAATATGATTGATGTTATAATTTTAAATCGGAGATAAATCCCACTAAACTTGTTTCAAATTGACGATTTAAAAAGGAATATTATTATTTTAATTAAAATAATATTGATATCTAAATATAAATTTAAACTAAATATTAAAAAATTACAGGTTTCGAACTCAACTCAATTGATGTAAAATCGAATTTAAGTAAATAATCCAATATTGAATACCTCGTAAATTATATTTATACCTTATGTTCCATGGATCAAAGTATACATCACATGTGATATATCCGCTCAAGAGGGAAATGTTGCAACAAAGTTAGAAATGAATTATCATTTCCAAAGTATCTAAGAAAAGCAAACAAATTTACTGCTAAGCATCATTAATATTTCCTATCTGTCTGATCCATCACTATAACAAGGAAAAAAGAAAAAAAAAAAATGGCACAACTTTTACATCAACCGAAAGAGCAGGCGAGTCGTGTCCAAAAAAAAAGTTCACAAATAACTTAAATTTGATCACATTCCCAATTATGCATATGTCTGGTGGTGCACTTACTATTATTTATGAAGCCATGTGCGCTTCCTTTTCTATGTTTTATTAATTTTTTCTAGCTGCTATGCTATGCATCAGTACTATGTTATTTCTATTCTTATATAAGGTCATGCTTGTGATGGTAACGGTATTATTAATGCAATACTAAAAAGAGCCAATAATATTTATTTATTCATTTTTTTTTAGCATGGTTATTTTTGTGTTTTTTGGGTTTTTAGGTATTGTTGACCTCGTATGTGTTTTTGGACTAGCCTTGGCGACTAAGATTTTCATATACCAAGAATTTGGAAATAGTTTCTTTTCTCCCTCCAATAATACAGTAATATATAAGTTTAAGCAAATGTCAAGAACTACATTACAGATGACATATGCAGCATGTAGACCGTGTTTTATTTTTAAAATAAATTGGAAGATTTTTAAAATACTTTTTTTTTTTATTTGGGAAATAAAGGAAGACGAGAGAAAACGGATGTATGAAAAAGAAAAGAAATCCTTTTTAGGCCCATAAATAGCATTCCTTTAGTATTTAATGCCAAATGAGAAAGAATTACAAGAAAAATTCTACTTTACCATTGAAACAAAAACATTCATACAAATCACTGAGATTTTAAGGCATTTTTTCAAATTATGAAATTTTCCTTCCACTTTTATTCATTCTAACATTTTCCTTATCAAACAAGGGAATTTATTATTTTTTTCTCTCCAATTCATTCTTGACTTTTTATTCCTCCTAAATTTATCACTCTTCTCAAACATAATGTAAGAACTCTCAATCCGAGAGTGCGAGGATATTTTGTTGAGGAAAAGATTAATTGACACTACAAGATAATAATTAAGATATAAAATACATAAACCTTTGACCTTTACATATATGTGCTTTTCATAAATGCCTAGTGACTATTGAAATATATGAAAAGCTTCATCTTTAAATGTTAACCATATCACATATCGTTATATTCATTCTTTAAATTTTATGTATTAGCACCATTTTCGAAAAATGTAGTTGTTTGAATCATTCTGAAATAAAGTTGAAGTATAGAGTCCGATGCAAAAAGCTAATATTTTTCGTTCGGATAAAATCAGAAATAAACAAAAAGATCCAATTATTCAATTAGACTCTAAACCTAGAGTTAAGAGTTTTGTAACTCAATGGTATATCTACTGATTTTTCAACATGAAAAATCAAATTCTATTTCTCCCTCTCTATAATTGTTATATCAGTATTTAGTCAAATGGAAAGAAAAAAAAAAAAAAGAGACACTTAGGGGCTTAAAGAGATCTTCACTTAGTGGGGCAATGGGACATTATAAATTCAATAGTCAAGAAAACATAATATTGAGCTTAAATTCGATCCTAAATTTCAAAACTTAAACGTGATCAAGCTTAGAATTCAAAGCAAGATGTCTACTCAAGATGGTATTTAAAAAATTGAAGCATGAACTTGATTGAAGTAATCTTATTTATACGTGATTTATTTGAAAAATAATTTTTTTTTCCAATTAAAACATTATTGATATCTACACTTCGTTCGATTCAAGTTTTAATTAGATTTACAAATTAATCGAGATAAATAAACATGGAACATAGAAATCCAGCCAATAAACCATTTGAATGGAATTTATTAAAAATGGTTGAAGTTCGAACTCGTCTCAAATCATTTTAGAGTGAAAAATATTGAAAATAAGCTTGTGAAACTAGCTAGTATCACAAGGTCAGTAGAAGTTTTCTTGAAACTTCAAGATGTTGTCTATTTCTACTCAAGTTTCAAGGTGCAATAGTCGGAAACAATTTTGTAATTATCTTAAAGTTCACCATACGAAGTTAGAATAAAAGGATTTGAACCATGTTATAAAGTTTTGGGGGGTTTTTTCGAAGATATAACCGATAGTCCACATTCATATAATCTTAATAGCAGATGCATGTTTAATTTTAATTTTAATTGCATTGATGCATGCAAGATATTTTTCTAGAACGAAGAGCCGCACGATTGCATGTCTAGCTGTAATTTTTATTGTAATGAAAAATTATGGTCAAATTTTAATAACCTTTTCTTTTTTTAAAAGAAAATTCATGCAGATGAAGGGGGACAGGGGATCCTTATGTCTATCACCGGGTGGAATGAAACTGATATTTAAAAACAAAAAATTAAAAGTATTATGAAACCCCATTTTTGCATCACTATGATTACATATATATATATATATATGAATTTCATTATGTGATGGTATATTATATAAAAGATTTGAAGAAAAGGTTGCTAGAAGTTGAAAACATTTCCGGTTTTGTAAATTGAGTTCAATAATTTTTTAAAAGTGCAATCTAAGTCATAGCATTTTTTTCTTTTGACTGTCAATTGTTCTAAGCTTATCTAAAATTTAAGTTAATAGTTTTTCTTTAACAAAACGTCAATTGAGTGCTAAAAATACTTTTTTAAATTATGAAAAAGAAAAAAGAGTTAACAGTTGCGATATTTTATGAAAAATGTTTAGGTCTTTTCTTACACCTACTCACTTTGTATTCCAACTATAGACAGAGCATTTATAAAACCCAAAAAAAAAAAAATAATAATAATAACTTAATTGATAAAATCCAAAAAGATTTATTTCTACTTTACGCCATTTCTCAAAAACTTTTTTATGAATGATTAGTTTCTAATAAAAATAAAATTTCCAAACAACTAACTATGACATCGTTAACCCAAACATAGCATAGCCAAAAATGAGAAAGAAGAGAAATTTCAGAAGAGGAAATCCCAAAGAAATACTAAAAAACCATCCCTTTTATAAGTAAACAAAAAGTGTGACTTCTGACTAGTGAGGCTTGACTTATTGGAAGCCAAAGCACAAGCAAGCCATCCATCTTGCATTAAGGTCAGAGAAGCCATGCATGCACATGCTTTGACACGCACCCCCCCTTCCCCTCCTTCCTAAATTATTGTCCTTCCTTCCCATGATGTTATACAATGTTTCCACGTCCACTGTCTTATCCTGCACCAACCAGTTAAAAAACCATCTGACCCACACCTTGGGTCCCACGAGAAGGTTCCCTTGGCAGACTCATTAGCTGGAGAGCACAAAGTGAGGGTGAGGAGAGTCATGTGGGTATCAAAACCCTTGTCGGTTGAGTTCAGTGGGTTGTGGGGGGAACTCGCTAATAATCCTACACTCATTACTTGGATTAGTGAGCTTAGGCTTCTTTGTCAAGCTTCTTATTTCTAATATATGTATCTTATCTTGCTTCTTTGTACCCTGTTTTCCTTCTTTTTAAGAAAGAACCTCCTTTCTTCTTTTTTTTTCCTTTCTAAGGATCTTCTTTCCCACTCAACCATAGAAGTATGCTTAGGGATGCAATTTTAAGCGGACCTTTTAAAAGCCGAACCATATTTGATTAAATATTGTATATCTTTAAACTTAGCTAAGTACCTAATCTCAAACTAGTATCAAAATCATAAGTCAAGCATGACAAACAAAATATGATGATGTGCACCATATATTATTAACACATAGCACATGTAATGTAATTTATGGGTTTATCAAAGGACACATTATCTAGTATCATGGAAAATCCAATTTCAAAATAAAATTTGTTTGATTACAAATTCACATTGGAACCATAAGTAATTTGTGGCAATGAATACAACCGAAAGTAGGAATTTAGCCAACACTAAAGGAGGAGGAATAAGAAATTATTTCATATTGGGATTTAAATAGGTTCATACTTAAAGAGTTTCAATTTATAATACAACCAGTTGATAATGTCTTTTGGACCTAAATCCTTTAGGCTTTTGCTAACCTAATTGGCTTTATGGCTAAAGTTATGCTTCTTCAGATTTCACCTTCCAATATTCATGGTCGACTTTAGCCTAGACCCATTATACGGCCTACTCAATTATAATGATCACCAACAAATAAGAGATTATAGATAAGGTTGAGCGATTAGGTCAACAACCACCTCTTACATTTATGGATTACATTGAATCTTACAACTCCACTACCACTTAAGTTTTTACACATTCAAGCTATATATTGCTTTCTTGCATCCTTACCATCTACATATACTCTTTATTGACTTAAATATCGAAATGACCACTACGGATAACATCTCGACTCCCCTTACCTTTTATTGTTTCGTAAGCTCGTAATACTATGCAAAGTTCAAATCACTTTAAATCTCTATTGTCCAAAACCTAGAGACAACACAACCAATTTTGTTAATTATATTTGAAAATCAACATGTAATTGAACTAGTTTAAAGTTGTTTCGTATCTTGGATCAAATCCTTTTAATAACTAAATTTTTTTAACATAAATACATAATAGTTATCAAGTATTTAAGTGAAAACGTGTTTGCAGTAATGGAGAAGACTTGGATATTAGTTGATCCAATTCATCTTCTTATTTTTTTAAATACAAGTAATCATGTGAAATTCGGTGAATATAACAACCAATTATTTTTAAGAACTTTATCTTTGAATTAAAACAAGTGAAAGATGGAGTACCACGAGGAGAAGGTGCACATGTTGGAAAATTAAGTTTTGAATACTTCTACATTCTTACTCTATAATGTAGAAGTGTCCCCTATGTTTTCGTGTTTTTACGGAGTATTTATATGTGCTTTGATTTTTATAAATACATAACCTACTCCATTAAGCAATTGTTAGCACGTGCCTCGAAATGGCATGTGACATGCACATTACCCCCAATAGTATCCGAACTCATGCATTGTTTACTCAAAAATTTTAAACTAGACAAAGCAACATACTATTTTTACTCTCGTACACTAATTAAAGAAGCCCTTGATCATAAAAAGACTGTATTGTCTTGTTTGGATTGAGGTTTTCGAGTGAGAAGTGCATAATTTAGGGTTGTGTTAAGAGGTACCGAGGCTAACATTTATTTAACAAAGAACCAAGCAGATTATGCATTTGCAAAATGAAAATCCACATATTTTTAAATTGCAAAATCGTGAAAACAAAGGTCACACTCTTTTGTAATATTTCTCTGGATAGATGATTCTAACTAAATATTCTCTTTCCTTGTGTGTTGCATATAATGGATAATATAATATTACATTTAAAAATTTCAAAACAGAGCAATAAAAGTAAACACAAGTTAAAACTTTTAAGTTTTTCTGCACACTTAATGATTGGAATTTAATTATTGTGATGATTTGTTTTAATAGAGGATTAGAGAGAGATTTAGCAAAGTAAGTCCAAGACTTCCCTAGATAGTGCAAATGGAATGGATAAGAATATTGCATATTTTTCCTATTCAGAAATTTACTAAAGGAGAATTGCCGTTTTAGTTATGTTATGTATAGAGATTTCTTCAATCTCATAGATGGAGAATATAATTGAAATTCGAACGGATAATAGCCTGAATAGTCTCATAAAAAGATATCACATGTGTGTATTTATATATATATATATATTTTTTCATTACATATTAAAACTTAAAAAAAAAAAAAGGATTCGAATCTAATCCATCGAATTTGAAAATATGTGATGTTATATTTATATATATATTAGCATCTCTCTCATATATATTGTTCATATTGTCAGTAATGGAATTCAGTCCTCAAATTAAAACCCCCCCGAAAAAAAAAATCAGTCCTAAAAAGGATTTTGATGTTTGCACTTATGTTTACTGTTCTTGAGGCTAAACGTTTTGGTTGAAATAATTGTTTATAGTGTATTATTATGCAATATATACAACGTGTAACTATTTAGCTAAATATAAACGGCAATTTATATGATTAATTTCAATGTATATAGTCATAAATATGACATAATTTAGGTATATAATCATATGGTTTGAGTAGATGCACAACCATACAATATACTTGATAATTATACTATGCTATTTCGCTGGATTCTAATAGATGGAAGCTGTATTATTGTTTCGCTTAAAAAGGTATGATTTCCTATATCCTCTTTTAGAGATAAATAAAAGGTAAAAAATAAAGGGAATTGACTTCCCTTTTTTCTCTAGATATATGATAAATCCATAATATTAAAGCTAGAAAGACTATTTTTTTTTTCCATGTTTTTTAAAAGCTAGTAAATCTTTTCGATTGAGCTTCAAATTGAAAATATCACTCTTTTTTATAAACAATGGAAGGTTAATTTTAGGATATTAGTAAATTTTCTCTAGTATTTTAGTTTTATTTTCTAATATATGATGTTCTTCACTTTAAATAAAAAGATTAAATTTCAGTAAATCAGAGTATGGAAATCCAAAAGTTTTCTAAGATATCAATGTTGAAGAAATAGAAGTGTCATTCTTTAAGCAATAAAGTAGATGCCTTGATTTGAGTGTATTTTTTGGAACCATAAAAATTTAAGAAAAAATCTTAAGAAACTTTTTGAAAAGAACTTGGGATAAAATGACAAGTTTATTAAAGAAAAAAAGTTTCTTAAGTTATTAATGTAATACCTAAGAATATAAAATGGGTTCTCATAGGATAAAGATGCTATTACTCATTTGAGAAATTTTCTTTTTAACATTACTATACTGATCTTTACTATTATTTTAGACATACCGACACTTCCCCAGGTTCTAATATGCAATATAGTTGGGTAAAAAAAAAAATTGAAGATTATTACCACATACTTATCTAATGATATCTATAAATCTAACATAATTCTATATTATGTGTCTGATACAGACATGTATATGTTTACACAATAAATGTGGCTATTTATATCATATATAATATTTCATATTTTCATATATGTTAGATGATGCAAACATACACATAATCATATAAAATCGCATTCATAATTATATACATAAAGTTAGAATAAACTTGTGTTTTGTTGTTACGTACAATTTAATGCTATTTGATACATTAATATGTTCTATGTGTTACAAATTATTATTTTAGTAATATAACTAAGCTATACATATATATTATATAGTGCAGGTTTTTGTTTTATATAATAATAGTGACTATAAATACATAAAATAATAACAAAACAGTTTCATAATTAATTACGTGTAAGGTCTAGGACTAGAGGTGTGGGAAAAAAAATTAGCATAACAATTGTTGAAAACTATAAACAATATAATAATACTAATCATAATTTATTTATTTCATTTTGGATCTTAACAATATACTTACAAATTATATATGCTATATTGATAACCATTTATTTTATTTGGACAATTTTTTATTTTACAATTATATATAAATTATATATATAACTTATAAATATTTGATCGAATATAATAATGATTGCTTACAAATTTTTTTTAATATATGATTGTAAATATTATATAATTTGAGATGTATAAATTATAATTATATGCTACATCAAACTTCGAATGGCCAAGGATCTCATAGGTCATATTCGAATTGTCCTTTTCTTACTTGAAACTTATTTGTATTTATATCTATTTACAATCTAGTATTTAAAAAGTTATTTTATTTATATCTTATTTGTTTGAGTTTTATAATTATGATAAAAATGATTATTTAGAGTGTTAGAATTGAAAAATAAAAATCCATATACTATTAAGAGAAAATATAAAAAAATATATATATTTTATGCATTAGAAATAATTACTACAATTGATTTTGTTATAAATATGGATAAAGTAGATAATAAATAAATTCAACTTTATAAGATTTCTTGTGTATTTAATTTTATAAGAAGGGTATAATAAAAAGTTATATTTCTATTTTTTTAGTATTTTATTCTTATTAAATATAAAAGTCAAGTAGATATTGAATAAACACAAAAAAAAGATGAAAAAAAATTAATTAAACAAAATCGTGGTCTAATGGTATATTCAAATAAATATTAAAAAGACACATAAAAATATAAAAAAAAATTAATTAAACGGAATCGTAATCTAATAGTATGAATATTGAGTTTTTAAATAGATAAATTGTATTTGATTTCTCTCTCTCAAAATTTATATGTGTAATAATTGAAAAAAAATAATGACTATGTCATTAAAAAGTAGATGGTCCTTTCATTTTTTTTCCTTTTTATTTTTTCAATCTTCTAAAAATATTGATTTTTACATAATTACCGTTAGTTTAACCATAAAAATTGGCAAGAACCATATTAATTAAATATGTTGAGAAGGTACCATTTATCTGGACTGCTTTTTGACCCCTATTTACCTCACTGCGCTGCTCGCTCTCCCTCTCTCCTCACAAAGACAAGAAAAACACACTGAAGAACTCTCTCTCTCTCTCTCTCTCTCTCTGTGTCTCAGTCTCTGAGTCTGCGTGCAATGTAGTTGAAGGATGGCAAACCACAAACCAAACGACATCGGATCTCTCCTCCTCAACCACGCCTCCTCTACCACAACCAACAACACCACTACTTCCTCCACATTCCGTCTCTGGTCCACCTTCTCCGCCTCCTCCTTCCGCCGCAAGCTCCTCCGCACATTCCGCTGCGGAACCAAAACCTTCTCTCACCACCACTGCCACAACCCTCCCAATCCTCCCTTATCACCACCACCACCACCACCCCCTTCCGTCCAACCAAAAACAACCTCCACTTCCAAATCCGACAAGCTATGCGACCTCCTCAGCATAGCGGAGGCTCACGAGAAGCAAGAGAGCGATATCGAGACGAAGAAAAAGGTCGAGTATCTAGACAAATTGAAGAGAGTAGTGAGAGATTTGCAATGCGAAGAAGGAGGAGAGAAAAGGAGTGGAGCTTGTAATGTGAGGTTGCTTGCGAAGGAAGATTCGGAAGCTAGGGTTACACTGGCTATGTTAGGGGCGATTCCTCCACTTGTCGGAATGATCGATGATGATGCTGATGCTGATGATGGATTAGATCTTGATTCAAAGATCTCTGCTTTGTATGCTCTTCTCAATTTGGGCATTGGAAATGACTTGTGAGTAGAATGCTTTCTTTTACAGCGAGTCCCTCGGGGTTCGAATGCGGTTTTTTTTTTTTTTTTTCTTCCCCAACTACAATTCATATTACAACTATTACGAGTGCATGGTTATTCTATATTTTCTTTCCAATTTCAATATCTGGGCATTTTGCGTTTTAATTTTTCAAAATTTTGGTACTTTTGTGATTTTGAATGCATTGATCTGATGTTGTAAGTTATTTACGTGAAAGTGATTTTTTATACTAAAATGTGTTTGTTTCTAAATCGAGGGACTTGTAGATTCGGTTGAGGGGAAAAAAAAGTTTTTTTTTTCTTTGTGCTTTATTTTTTTTTTTTCCATATTTATGTTTTTGGGTGCTTTTTCTTTTAAATTTTTAATTTTCGGCGTTCTTTCCCTCTCTCTCTCTCTTTTTGGTAATTTGGATGAGTGCAGTGATGTGAAGTGAATGTGTTGTCGAATTTGATCTTTGATACAAAAAAAGTTCTTACTTTTCTGTTTTTAATTTTTGGAAAAATTTTTGAAAATGGCAAAATGGGTGATTTAGAGAAGTATTAATTTGTAAAACGGTGTATCACTGGTATTTAGTGTACTTACATAGAAATGCATTGTGATTAAATGCATGCAAAATGCAGTTTTGAGTTTTTCGGTTGTTTAGGAATGAGGGCTATATTTTTAAAGTGCTTAGTGGAAAAAGGAAAAGGAAAAAGATGTGATCTTGGTGCTCTTATTTTGGGTTTTGTTAACTTTTCATCAATTTCGGGTAATTCTGTGTTTGTGATCTGAAAACTGGTTCAAATACTTGTTTTTTGTTGTTTCTTAAAGAATTTATGTTATATAACACGTTGCAACATTTGGGTTTTCATATTTTTAAGTCTTGCTTTGTTTTCTAGCTATCGGCTTTTCCCAGAAAAAGTATGATGGGCGTTGTTGCATTTACTGCTGTTGTTTTGAGAAGTCACTTTCTCTGTTTGCTTCTGTAGATATGTTGAAATAGCTGAGTTTATCGTGTATGGGAGAATGTGCTATCTTGGTCTATTTGTTACTTGTTTGTTTTGTTCTTTCATATTGTTATGCGTCACGTTTGTCTCATCTTTTTTAAATTATCTTTGTCTATCCATCTGTATATGTTTTGTCTGATTACAATTTATAATTTCACTAATCTTGTTTTGTTGTTTCTTTTGTTGATTTTTTGTAGGAACAAGGCCGCCATTGTCAAAGCTGGGGCCGTTCATAAGATGCTAAAGCTCATTGATTCCCCTGATATGGCTCCAAATCCAGCTGTTTCCGAAGCTGTAGCCGCGAATTTTCTCGGCTTGAGCGCGTTGGATTCGAATAAACCGATTATTGGATCGTCCGGCGCAATCCCCTTTTTGGTAGATACTCTTTTAGATTTACACCAAACTAGTAGCTCTCAAGCGAAGCAGGATGCTCTTCGAGCCCTCTACAACCTGTCAATTTTCCCTGCCAACTTATCTTACATACTGGAAACGGATTTGATCCCTTATCTTGTTAATTCATTGGGGGATATGGAAGTGAGTGAAAGGATACTGTCGATTCTTAGCAATGTTGCATCTACTCCTGAAGGCAGAAAGGTGATCAGTGGTGCTCGAGATGCATTCCCAATTTTGGTTGATGTATTGAACTGGACAGACTCGCCCGGTTGCCAGGAGAAAGCATCGTACATTTTGATGGTAATGGCTCACAAAGCCTATGGGGATAGACAAGCCATGATCGAAGCAGGAATAGTGTCGGCGTTGCTTGAATTGACCCTTTTGGGTAGTACATTGGCACAAAAGAGGGCTTCAAGGATATTGGAATTTTTGAGAGTGGATAAAGGGAAGCACATCTCGGAGAACTTTGGTGGCGGTAGCAACTTAGTCGCAACGGTTTCTGCCCCTATTTGTGGGCCATCATCCACTTCCTTGAGTTTGAACAGAGGTGGAAAGGAACATTTAGAGGATGAGGAAGCCATGATGAGCGAGGAGAAGAAGGCAGTGAAACAATTGGTTCAACAAAGTTTGCAAAACAACATGAAGAGAATCGTGAAGAGAGCCAATTTGCCTCAAGATTTTGTTCCTTCAGATCACCTTAAATCCCTCACTGCTAGTTCAACTTCAAAGAGCTTGCCGTTTTGAAAAGTTAGAAGTTAGTCCCATCTCTATATATCCATCAATCTGCTTACTTTTGTAACTAGTCGTTTTGCCTTGTTAGTATATCAAAAGTTTAGAGGAAATAATCTGTTTCTATGTGTCCTGTTTGGACGTTTCGGTTTTTTGAATGTGTAAATGGATGCATTACCTACTATACTGGTATCAGTTGAGATCAACTTAAATTTTTGGCTTAAATTTGTCTAGGTGACTATTTTGACCCCAACCAACTATTTTTAAGCCTCTGGAGCACCACCATTATGGTGGTGGTGTGGGACGATGCAACCATTTGTCCTGGCAAAAAGATAGCCACAGACAAAAGCTAGAGCATTTTCATAAGATTTTCTTGGTGAGTGGTGTGGTTTGCAAATTTTGAGCAATTCCGGGGTTGCTTAAGTCAATAGGAAATAGAATGTCCCTTCTCCCAATAATGAAGGTGTCCCTTTCAACCCCCGTTAGTACACTTTTGTCCACACCTCTAGCTGCCCTTCTTGTAATTTAATATTCATACCCAACACCTCTTTTCTTGGGAGGAGACATCCCTAGTCTGTTTTTTTCCCTCTAATTCTATATATATATATATATATATTTATATTTATATTTTATTTTTACCCAACTATATTACAATTTAGGAAGAGGATTAGAATATGATACTTAGCAGATTGATATTCAAACTATAGTTGGAGAGAGCACAGATAGGATAACTATTTAAAGATATAGAAACTTGGTTTATTGGGATATTTGTGGTCGTTTTCTTCTGCCCTAGGATAGGGACCCTTCACTGCATTACCTTACATGATGATGGAATCTATTCCTTTGTTACTTTTTTTCAAACTCTTGGATCTGAACTCTGAAGTTTTTTATCCGATTCTCTCTATTAACAATGTATTAAATCCAAGTTTGTAATGGGGACATGGGCACCACCAAATTTCTTTCTTTTTTTTTGTTTTTTAAATATGATTAGTTTAATCACTTCTTCTTAATTACCAACTTCTGTTAGTTAACGCATTGACCTTTTCTTAACTTAGTATTTTCTATTCTCTAATTGCAGATCTATAGGCATGGAAGGAGTGGCCAATCAAATTGATTAGGATTAAACAAGAAGAAGCAGACAATTAAGGCCAGTGAACTGTTCAATGCTTAATAAAGTCTTCACATTTCCTCCTCTTAAAGCCTTGAGGTATATAAAATAATATTTTTCTTTTGCTTTTGTGGCTTTTTAAGGATGTTAATGATATTTTAAGGGTTTGTTGTGTTCTGGTAATTCCCTCTGTTTTGTATAGCCTTTCAGCTTTGTTAATCTTTTGGTGTAAATATATTGTCGTGATGTAGATTTTGGTATGCCTTTTTTTTCACGCCTCCTAAGTTTACATTTTTAAGCTTGCAGAAGTTGGTTATTAGATGGTTCCATCTCATGATACCAGAAACGTTCACGACGTACATGCATGATATGGTGGACAAATCTGATAACGAGTGTCCTTAGCATACTAACTAAAGAAAATTGTCGTTTCTAATGTGATTTATCCATCTCCCAAGTTGCAATTGAAACGGAGGCAATTATTGAGTTCTTGTTCCTTAAAAAAGTTTGGTAGGTTTAGCTGCCCTTTTTATTGCCTTAGCCTAAAACTGGTGTATTTTCTGCACTGCATTCATAGAGATTTTAGGCGCGACATTAAAACATAGGCCTGAACATTCAATTTTCCAGTTTGCAGCAGCTAACAACTGATGCACACATAATGACCAAGTAAGTAGTACCTTCAAATTAGGGTAACCCCATTTTTTTGACCATTAACCATAAAAATTCTGGGAAGCTACAACTCATTTCTGGAGTTAAATGTTAAATTTGGTGCCATGAAAAAGACTCCTTCCTGTTGCGGTCATAATCAGCGGAACCAGATATGTATGATTGAAAATTCTCCTTTTAACATAAATATCACATCCCTTTCATTTGGCTGGATTTGTGATTGGTATTGAGAGAATGACAACAGTGGAACCCTACACAACATATGGAATGCACATGGAAGTAGAACGAGACACGTTAGATTGAGTTATCCTTTCCTTTGTACTCAAATCTTAAATCCACATACAATACTAAAATTTCTTGTGTCCCTTACTCCTTAGGTTTATCCTAAAAATTTTTATAATAATATTTGCTTGTTGCTTGCTATAATTTTTTTTTATTTATAATTTTATTTAATATTTATTTATTTTTTGCGCTTAATGGGAATGGAGTGCAGTGCATGTTACTCCAGATCACCTATTACTGGTCACCACTATGTCCAATGTGAAAGTCACGACTCATGAATACTCGTGTACTTCTGCTTGATGAGGTAAAATTAATATATCAATTAGTGTGTGTGTGTGTTAGTGCTGGGGACTTAGGTATCATGTAGAGAGGTCCCCTACTTTAAAAGAAAAAAAAATTGATAAGATCACAACCCTACTTCATCATGAATTGCTCTCCTCTATTTGGACCTTACCTATACTCCAACTGGGTTAGTTGGTATATAACTCGTGAAAGCCATTGAATAGAGTCCTTAAAGCCACACCAAATGCCAGCATCATAACATACTGGTATTAGAAATTATCAAAATTCAAATGCTGTACCCTTATTTTGTGAACGGCTTTTCTGTTGAAAAAAAAATAAAAAATAAAAAAATTTACGCGTTTAATTTAAATAAAAAAAAAAAAATAGAGGAGGATTAGCTTAGAAACCGTTTCGCTTAGGGGACAATAGGACATAAGATCTAAATGTGGTGCGCCAATCATAACGTAGGGACCCGGATGGTGTTTCATGAATCACCCCAATTACAATGCACGGCATCACCGACTGAGACCGTCGGATCAAGGTGGGGCCTCTCTCTCTTGAATTTTGACGAGATCGGTGGTCATATTTCTTCTCTCTTCTCCTTGTGATCTACCGACACATGTTTGTTTTACCACGTGGAAATTTTGTGTGGTATAATTTCTTATGCACTTCAGAACGGTTAAAAAGAAATTCTATGTTATGTCCCATAAGCAACCCAGTTAAAATTTAATCTAGTATTTTCAAAAAATCTAGATCCATATGACTTAAATCAGTTTGGTCATAAAATTGGTTCCATCCGATCTTAATTTTACTCGCAATTAAATCTAGTTCGTCCATTTAAGTTTTGATCTTATGTCTTGATCATCTTACATGTATGGATCGATTATACAAATCGAGTCTGATAATATTGATCAAATTAAAAAGAAAAATACAAAAATCAACCTACTTTGGAAGTTAAGTCAAATGATATAAAAAACAAAGCTCATGAAGACATAAATCGAACTTTTAACTCCATACCTTGTGGTTGGTTTTTTAAAAAAATAATAATAAAAAGAAAAAAAGAGACTCCATACCTTATGATTTATCGATTTATATTTTATAGTCGAGAATCTCTGGTATTTTTGGCTGTTGAAATCAAGGGCTATTATATTTTTATTTTAGGCAATATGTGGGATGTACTTTTGATGCTACGAAAATCGGTCATAATCAACCTCAACTATAACATTTAAGTTTTCTTCGGTGGAAGTTTATGAGCGCTGATTAATGAAAAAAGAACAAAAAAAAAAAGATGCATGCATACAATATTGGTAAGGAAATTGTCGCTTGCTATTAGAGCACGACAATGCTGACACATACCCATACCAGTGTATGAGCATGTAAAACTTTTAATAAAATGATACATCACATGACCTGCATTAGTAATAAATAATAATAGCTCTGATCCAATTTTCTAAATAAAAAATTATATTAATAAAACATCTTAATCTTGAAAAATCATGTCTTAAATTTCAAAAGCAAGAAATAGAAGTGTGCTGACCATATCCTCTTAATATATAGGTAATAAATCTTCAATCTAATCATCATGATGGTCAAATCAGTAATTATCCTATTCCCATCCACTCCCACAAATCAAGATCATATGATTCCTCATCTATTATAAAGACAATACTTTAAATTCACACCATGATTGGGGAGGAGGGAAGCAATTAGGGAGAAAAGCATGTATATGGAAAGAATTAGAAAAAAAAATAAATAAAGAAAATGAAAGGAAAACTTTTATTTGAATTGAAAGGAAATAGGAAGAAATAATTGTTGAAGGAAAGTTCCCTAAATAATTTTTTATACTTGTTAAATTACTAAAATGTTCATAAAACATTCAACTATCTTTTTATTATAAGGATATTTAAGTAAACTTCCATATTTTTCTCCTACTTTCTCTCCATATATGGAGGGAATGAATTCAGGTGGGGTTTAGAGAAAAATTTTTGAAAAATAATCATTCCCTCTACTTTCCTTCATTTTACCAAACAAAAGAATAAAAAACTTCCCTTCTCAACTCCTTCATTCCTTCCCTATTCTTTCCTCCTATATCCAAACATAGTGTAAAGGTTTCCCTCAAAATAAAAATGTAATCGCGCCGAGTGTTATAAGGTATCCAATTTGTCCAAATAGATAAAAATAAATGAGATCCTCCAAAATGGAATTCACTAAAATTAAAATATTTTATGGGTTACTTTAGAAAAATACTTCATTCATGCATTCCATAGCAGATGCATAAAAATTAATAAAAATTTATTCATAGTATTAACAAATAACTCCAAAATCTTTGATTTTTTAACTTGTAAGAACTTAAATTTTTTCATTTGCCTCAAATTAAAAAATAATATATATATATATGATCAGAGCTAAGCAAATTATTTTCTCTGTCAAGAATGAAACCAAAAAATATTAATTTCCTATTAAGAACGAGAACTCCTGTCGTCTAAGAAGTTGTATCATGTCCAATTGATAGAATTGAACAACGATATAATAAAACATCCCCTAAAGATGAATGGAATATAATTATGCTAAAGCTCGAATGGTTATTTATTTATTTATTTTTTCAGCTGTTTAAATAGAAATGCTATTATCGTCATCACTATGGTGAGTGGTGATGGTAGCTTTTGTGGTAGTCAAAGTTTAGTCCTAATGTGGTTCGTGCTCTTAAAGATACTCATGGAGGAGGCCATGCAAGTAAATGATAAAAATGATAACAACTATTCCATTGGAATTGAGTAGCATTGCAATGGCAATATTCTTCGGTGAACATCACGTTGGCATACGTGATAGATCTATGTACATAATCATATGTATCATATAATTATTTATTTAATAATATTATCAGATTTGATCTAGATTGACCTGAATATATGATAAGATCAAAGATTAAAAGGATAAAATCAGATTCAATCATAATTAAATAGAGATTAAATTAGGGTTGAATCGAACCGATTTTATAATCGATATTAAATTGAATCGAATTAAACTTTAAAGATGAATTTGAATTTGAATTTGAAAAGACTATATTAGAAAAAAAAAAAAAAGGAAAAGAGAAAAAAGTGGATACATTTTTATTTTATAAAATATGCACCGATCATGTGAAGAAGCCTTAAAAGACAATATTTGGAATTCTAAAACAACGTGAAGAGCCATTAATAAATTGTCGGAAGAAATATATGAATTTCACCGGTGGGCTTCCGACAGGACATTAAATGGGGACCGGGGTCAGTTGTTGCCCGTATAAGTTGGGAATCCTTAATTTCTTATTATTTAAATTACGACCACCTATGCCAGACGTAGCAAAAAGTCCGACCATCCACTTGCTTATGCATGCAATCTTGGACCTTTCTATGGCTAGTGCTGCGCACGCTTTTACACTTGTGACCGACTACCTTAATATATATTTTTTGCTGTCAAAATGTTCTCTTTTTTTTCTTTTTTTTTTTTCAATATTTATTATAGAGGTATAAACAAACCAAGTCAATTAGTAAACTATTTAAGTTGTGCTCATATTTTACTCAAATTCGATTTCAAGATAATTGAATTCAGCTTAGCTAGAGCTTACTATAATTTTAATTTATTTTTATTTTTTTAAATATATGTAGATATTAGATTATATAAGGAAAATTTATAAAAATTTGAGTTTAATCGAATTAATCAAACTGAACTTGAGGTTATTATATATATTTTTGAGTTTGATTCAAGTTCAAAATTTAGAGTTCAATCAGACTCAATTCAGACTCAAATTTTAAGTTTTTAAGTTAAACTCAAGCTAGAATATAATACTATAGTAATTTAACTCTATTCGATTATACTTCTACTTTATCGTTAAGTGTAAAAGAGTTAAACTTATTTCTAAACTATGGGAACTCAACTTGATATTTATTCAAAATTTAACAACAATTGAGTTGAGTTTAATTCAAACTACTTTGCTAATATATCAAGTTGAGTATAGGCTTTATGATATTTAATTTAACTAACTCATGATCTTAATTGTGCTTAAGTTAACTTAATTTTTAGTCAAGGTCATACATCAATATTATGTTAATTAGAAGAAAAATACTTTTTAGATCATCAGACTTGAACAAGTTTATTCACATTAAGATTTAGCTTGATGAATATTGTAAGCTTAATTCAATTCTAGTCAAGCTCAAGGTTTAAAACCTCAACTCATGCCGATATTCGAACGTGGTATCATGTCATTTCTATTTGACTCATTTACAGTCCTTATTTATTCTATCTATTTCTTGACTCCTCTTTTATACAATTGAATGTTTAAATTTTGAAAACATGATTTATAACTCCATAATACTATTTCCCCTTAAATAAAATTATAAAAAATAAAATCATTACATAAGATTAGACAAGGAGAGGAACTTCCATTTTTTTCCTTTATATTATTAAGAGTGAAATTGTCATGCATAGTTCAAGCACATACTTTAAAAGGGTAAGCATCCAAACATTCTTAGTTTGAATAAAATATAGGAATTTGTACTTATTTATTTTGATAACTATTAAGCATGAGCAGGTAATCTTATCATACATGATACTCATCTGAACTTTATTCAATTAGATAAGTTTTGGAAGGGTAATTAAAGCCATATAGCAAATTTTAGATAATAATTTTTCAAAACTTATTCTCACAGGATAGTGTACGAATAAGAAGTCTACATACCATATATCCATCATAAAACCCATACTTTGAAGCATGCAGGGTGCTGATTCTAGGATCCTACCATCTAATAGTAATTAAATAAAATTAATAAATAAATGATACTGTCTCATTAAAATAAAACAAAACTTAGCCTGTTAGAAATCCTAAACTAAATACTTGTTAATTTTTTCCCTTACATCTTTCGTATTTAGTCTTTACTCCATTATCATTTTATTTTTACTCTTTTCTCCTTTACTAAATCTATCACTAGTAAAGTTTGAAAAGGGAATACGAGTTCTTAATTTCTACTTCTACCTACAAGTCATGAGGTACATCTATTGCTGGTTTTTTTTTTATTGTAGAATAGTTTCTTTATTTGACAAAAGATTTAGTATTCTTATTAAAGTGAAACTTTATTTTCTTACATCACATTTACTTGGGGGAAATTGAAATTTCATTCCCTCCTTATTCCTTATTATCACGTTCACTTGGTTTTTTATTTTTGAATTACATTCTATATGAATCTCTATTACTTACTAGAAATCAAGTAATAGGAATTTTTTAGTTCAACTAAGAAATCACAATTCCTTATTACTGCTATTACCATCACCGCCACTACTGCCACCATAACTGCCGGCCACCATCACCACCGCTGCCACAACCGGCCACTGCCACCACCACCACCACCACCACCACCGACCCTCACCGTTGCAGTTATGACGACAACCACCATCAACTACAGTAACCACCGCCACCACTATCATTGCAACTACTGCCATTACCGCTGTCGCCACCATAACCAACCACCGCAATCGCTGTAGCCACCACCACCAACCACTATCACTAATCACCACTTATTACTTTAGAATTAATTGAAAAAGAAAATAGATTGAGAATAATTTATTCATTAAAGTTATATTACGTATTTATTCTTAAATTACTTATAAATCCAATTAAATAAAGTAATATATATTACACCTTTATCCTATTTTTTAGGAATTATAATTCTATCCCCTCTCATTCTATTATATAAAGTAAACAAGGTATTAGAGTATAAGGAGATTATTTTACCCATACATATTTCTTGTAGAAAAATAATATTCTAGTTTTAATTTATATTTTGTTCTGTTTTTCATGTTATGTCTTTATTTTTCCTTAATTAATTGTTAGATCAAATATTATTATCACATCCTTAATTATTGAATTATACTGCATGTTCATTTCCTTAAGTATCTCTACAATGTGACTTTTACAAAATGTAATTATTACAAAATGAATGTTTTATATAATGCTTCCATAAAATTCAACAATAATAATAGTTAAAGAATCATTTAAGGGAAAAAAAAATTGGTTCAAAATAAAGTTCCATGGACTCATTAGTTCCATTTGATAAATTAATTAAATTGAGTAGTTGCTTTTGAAGAAAAAGGGTTACGTTATTTTTATGTTTAGAAAAAATAATCATATTAATATTTATAGAATAAAATAAATAAATAAAATTACAAATTTCATAGGGTACTCAGTACCTGATACAATCTACAAGATACAGAGAATACGATGATTCTAAGATGTTGCAGAGTAAAGTACAAGTAATAAAGTTTTGGAATCAATATCCATAAGGTAGGGTACATATAAAACTCATACCCTATACACCCTATACTCACTCATTCCACTATATAGTACAATAATTATGGAAGAGGGAGCCAAAAACCAATCCATCCAATTCGAAACTATATATATATATATATATAAAAAGGTCAAACAAAACATGTTACTTAGAAAGAGAAATATCTAACTCCATTTTATTGAAAATATATTCTTTTACATGAGTTGGTTATAAAATAAAAATTTCACGAATTTTATAGATAGCTAGTTTTATTTGTTGACAGTGTAGCACGACCAAATTCGATATTATTGTAGTTCGTGCTCAATATCAACCGATATTAATGATCATAGGATTTACAAAATTAATATTTAAACTGGAAATGATTTTTTTTTTTTTTTTTTTTGGTTACTCACACTTCTATCTTTTGTGGGCTCTAAGTAGAATTCGTTAAGGTCTTGCATTGTATTCGACTTCTTCATGACATTCGATATTTATAGATTCATGCCCTCATTTACCGATAAACAATATGAACTTATTATGAAATCGGGATATGATGGAATTAAATTATTCACGCAAAAATATAAAAATGTTTTCAACATTTATCTTTCTTTTTTTTTTAATTTCATTCCTCTATTTTTTTTATTTTTTTCAAATAAATTCTTCCCATACTTTCGTGAAATTTTCCGTACAAGGACACCTAGCAGCATATTATTGAACCAAGTGTAATTATGAGATAAATATTAAAATATTAAAGAAAATAAAATTCAAAAAATTAAAGAACAAAAAAATAAGAAAAAGTTCCTTCATTTCGACCACCTTTAACTTTAGGATAGATAGAATGACTAGTATTAGTGATGTGGGTTGTGAACCATTTCAAAAAATGAGCCGTACGATTAGAGATATAATCGAGTCAAATTATTTATAAGCTACTCAAGTTCTGCTCAATATTTACTTAAATTCAATTCAAGAATAATCGAATCGAACTTGAACTTAAGCTACTTGAGTAGTTAATCAAGTCGAGCTCAAGTCTCGTAGTGTTTGACTCGACTACATTTCAAGTTTAATCGAACTCAAATTAAATATTAATACTATTCGAGTTTTAATATTAATATTATTCTAATCAAAATAAAAAATATCTTTTAAATGAATCGAGCTCAAACGAGCCTAATCAAGTCAACCTATTAATACTATTTGAGTTTAAGTGTTAATATCATTTTGGTGTTATAAAAAGGTATAATTTTAAATAAAATGAGTCTAAACAAGTATAATAGAGTCAAGTTTAAGCTTGCAGCTTGCCTTTGTTTAGATGAGCTCAAACTATTATAGATTACATCAAATAGGAATTTCAAAATTTCAGATGATGCTATTCCAGCTCAAACTCTTGAATAAATATCATGGTCAACAGGAATAAGTCCATCTCAATTTTGTCCATATGTGCAATTGGAAATGGAAGACAGAGGAAACCATATTTTAGTTGCACATATATTTATGCCCTAAGTGGCTAGATGGTTTGACAAAGATATATAAATAATAAATGTTAGGACATTGGAGATAAATATAATACGACAACATGTATCTGATATCTGAATTATGGGAAATATGGACAATTTTAGGTGGTCCAAAATTTTGAGTCAGTGAGATTTTGGAACAATATATCGTGTGGTCACAAATTTCTACAAAGGTCCATCCTTTTTGTTTGGTTTCTTATAAACCCTAATTCTCAAAATCAGTCCACTTGGATGAATCTGGCCCTTCTCATCTCATGGCATGCATGTCGTGTTCTCTTCCTCAGATTTGAGAAACGGTTGAATATAAAAAGCATGTTCACTTTGATATTCAAAAGATTTGTTTGAATTTGTTTCGATATTTACTCGGGTTTAATTCAATTCTACAAAACTAGTTTGAATTTTATAATATTTAGGTTAAGTATTTTAGATGCTTAATCGAATTGAAGTTTGGATTTTATTATTAGTTGAATTGATGTTATATTTCAATATAAATGTTATTTTAATTAAAAGAAGAATCTTTTTTATTAAATAAATTGCTCAATAGGCGAATTTTGTTAGGCCGAACTCGAACTTAAACTTATTGTTTCATCTTAATTCGACTAATTTATAGCATATTTATTGTTTAAATCACTTTTCCCAATTGATTTCAATATTTTTCCACGGCGTTGATATATTTGTAATTTTTTCTCTTCCTCTATAAAAAACCAACTTTTAAAACTAGAAACATGGACTTAGTGGAGGAACCAATTTGCATTGCGCTACCCCTCATCATCTCAATTGGTTTGTATTTGATTTTTGAACATTAATCCATGGTTGTATGAATTAGAAGATTGCAAAAATTAATATTTCATCCATTAACAGGATTAGGCGTAATTTTTTTACATGTAAATGTTTGTTGCGGAATTTGGGAAAGTTCCTTTAACTTACACTAAATAATCTAAAGCAATCTCAGCGGATAAAAGAATAATACTAATAGTAAATAGAAAATTAAATAGATAAGCTCTCAGCTTAAATCTTCAAATCATTAGAGGAACGGTTCTTTAAGTAATTTGGCAATAGGAACTTCTAATATTAATTATAAATACATGACACAACCCCCGCGTTACAAGTGCTTAAAAAATGTAAACGATAGTGTAACCATTCAAAATAATCATCCAAAATAATTTATCTTAACATAATCATCACCCACAATAACTAATGTAATTCCAATATTTCATCTCCACTATACTGAATAACTACGCTTTTTCTTTCATTTAACTTTTCATTTCATCCCACCATACTTAAATAATCTAGGGGTTTTTTTTCCCCATTTAGGTGTTATACTAAATTTAATGAATGAAATTAAGAAACTGGATGAAAAAAAAGAGAACAAAAATTAGTGTAAAGAAAAAGAAGTATGGATTTAAGCATTGGGAAATTGTTGATTTTCTTTTATATCTTCTAAAATTCTTGAAAATGAAATTAAGCAAACCGTGTAAGGTAATAACACAATTGCCATGATCAATGAAGTGGAGTTGAATTCGAAGTATCCAATTCCCTGTTGGATCATATCTCGATTGAGTTCAATTGATTTAATTGTTAAACTTGTAAGTTTTTGTTCTATGATATGACATTAATATTTAACTTATAAAGATTTAAAAAAACAAAAAAAGAGAAAAAAAGCTTTTCCTAAGACCTTAAATAAAGAAAAAATATAAATAGATTATTAGTTTACTTATTTTTATAGTAATACCCTCTATTAAGAGTGCAACAGATAAAAATTAATAGGACTTTGCAGGCCTCCATGTGGGGAATAAGTGATCCTACTATTCTTCTATATCATACATTTAATAAAAAGTGTTGTTAAGAATATCCATAGTATGCTACGTGGGATGGAGACTAGGCCTCGGCAAGAAAAATAAAATAATAAGAGTAAGCAAGCACCTTTACTGGACCTACTTTTGTTCTGGAGTATAGAGGCTCAGGTACGCAGCCCAATAATTCAGGTGAAAAGCCATGAAGTTTATGCTCTTTGCACCAGGAAGATTTCACTTCACTTTGCTTTTTACAAAAAGCTTGACTGAGAAACAAAAGTAAATGCTACCTGCAAGATGATGTCTACTATTTTAAAAGAAAATGTTAACGGTTACTTCAAATTCATTCTAAGGAAAAAATGATGGTGTATAATTAAATATTACTTATGTTTTTATATCTATATAATCAAATGAATATACCAAACGAGGACAGCAAAACCCTTTAAAAAGAAAATAGTGTAAAGCGATACACCATTAGCCAATTTTAGACCAGTTCGAATGCTGGCCCAGGTGATATATCTCTTTGGGAAAATAAATAAATAAATAAAAAACTAATAATCCAAACACCAGGATTCATTATGTGCATCGATTTAAAAATCGAGACCCGTAAATGTTTGGATCTTCGACTCGAATTAGGTTTGAGGTTTGCCCTAGTAGAATATAGCCCCAACCCAACGCCTAAAAATCATTTTTGTGTTCCTTAAATAGCCACACCAGACCAGAATTTTAAGGATCCCTTCCATTTAAGGTCTCTTCACTTTATTCTTTGAATTCCTAAAAAAAAAAGGTTCTTAAAATTTATTTATATTATCTGTCAGATTTACAATATAAAAATTAAACAAAATTAATACTAACAAAAGGGGGGAAAAAAAACAAAAAAACACACACCTTTCAGGATTTTTGTTTGCAAGGATCCAAAGTGGGGTGATTCACCCTCGAAAGCAGCATCAAGGTCTCCGTGTTAATGCTGGTCTTAGTAATCCTAGTGAGTATCTTGCATCCACTAACTTGGAAGCATACAAAGTGGAAGATTTTATTTAATTTGAAAGATAAAATAAAACTACAGAGGCCAGACATAACAAAAGTCAGGATCCCGGCCGTGTGTGTGCTTCTTAAATGGTATTTAAACTTCTATCTTAAAATTCAGTGAATTTAATTGGCTCTTCATATTTAAGTAGAGAGCAATAACAGAAAAGAAGATGGCGGTTAATGCATTATAGAAAACAGTATTTAGAGGAGACCATTTTTCCCTTTTTACGATGCATTATTTAAATAATTACAAAAATCATTTTCCCAATAAGATTAAGACCATAATATTAGACAACCACAAAGATAAACTATTTAGGATATACAGAAAATCCTTCAAAAAGGTTTTCCACTATAAATAATGCAATCCGATCTTAATGAACATCGCTACTACTTCAGAGGCATGGTTTGATCCATAAAATCTGCAGACAGGACTACAAATTTCAATAACCCTGCAGAAGGTGGTAATACAAACTACAGGAGGCCTGCAATTGTGAGACATTCTCAGTTCGATTTGTCAAGTACCTAAAGTTGTATATGTGATCATCGCCTGCAAATAAGCCAAAAATTCATCTACATGTTTCTACAAAGTTATGCATGGAAGCCTTAGTATTTCCATATTTTTCCGCTTGATAAGAGACAACTCTACTTGCTTTCTGTTACTGGGAGGTATACACCTTCAGCTGCTACCCAGATATTATCAGGACGTTTTTCTCGGACACCACACACCTGAAGAAATCAATAGCATCAGCACAGCAGCAATTCCATTATATCAGGTAAGAAAAAAAAAATTCAATGGTATTAATGCGCTACACATTTAAATGAATAGTGTGCGAGTACCGATAATAATACCTAATGTTTAAAAAAATAAATAAATAACCTATCATTTACAATTTCACATATCAGAGTTTTATTGATATTTGCACGCTATGAATCCATCCATATGGCGTGTTACTACTACAATGAAGCTTTTCTTATCAGGTAAAGGCCCCCTGAGGATCCAAGTTACAAACATGACAGAAATTCTTCTTCTTCTTCTTCTTTTTTGCTGTGGGAGTATTAATCTTGGTCCCGAGAAGAATTTAAAGGAGCAAGTCCAATAAGCTTCCAACATTACTACATTAGACATGGCATGCTTAATTCCACCAACTTTGAGGCAGAAATATATCAACAGGCAGATTCTTCTAATAGTACAATCCTTACCTCCTGTTGTCCCCCAGCAATGCGCTGGTATTTCTTGTCATGGCTATGCAAATAGCCACCAGTATCCATATGCTGAAGCCGAATTCTTTGATCTTGCTTCCATGTCTTACCACTTCCCTCAATGAAAAGTCTGTAACAATGCTCGTGGATTTTAGAAATGAAAAGGTATGTTAAAAGTGAATACCTGGGGTGAAAAAATCTATGTTCATTTGTTCTTACCTCCAGTAATCACCAGTATCAGATTCAGAGTCACCTCCAAAGCAACTAACCTGTACGGTGCAAGAAAAAAATTGGTTATAACACCATCAACTGGATTTTACTATTATTTGGCATTAAAAACAATAAATAAATAACTTAGCTCCAGTATCAACATTGAAATATGGGTGACAAACTTATAAATGAATTGACACTGTCAGAGAAGGAAGATCCAGAAAAACAGTTCCTGCATACTAATATGACACAACAATGGCATCAACAACTTGGAAACTAAGCCATGGGTATGACTAATCTAACAAGGAGCTGACTTTCTATAGACTATATAAGGTCTCTCATGGCCTAATTATTGTTACAGCATTCTTTACTGGCCTTTGGGAGCAACCAGGAAGCTTCTATGAGAAAGGCAGGGCTTCTATGAGAAAGGTAGGGCAAAGGAGGCATGACCAGCTGTATGGAAAGCGGCAAGGGCCAACAAAGGGGAAAAAGAGAAGGCATTTTCTGAAATATTAGGAAGGCAAACATAAACTAGCTCCTTTTCAGAGAAACATTGGAAAATCAGTAGAGGCGTAGAGCACATGTGTGCTGCATACCAAGTCCCGGTTGCAGTTGGAACTTGGAAGTATGTTTCAGTAAAAACAGACAGCACGTTACATCTCGCTACCTCTCGGAAATATAAATAACTATTTGGGCATAAACCATATTGAGAAATTCAAACTTAGATTGATGGTGTTTTCTATGCAAAGAACCAGTATTTTACAAACATTTAAAGAAGAAAAAGAGCAAGGCATGCAAAGATTGACTGAACTACTAACCTCTAGATTCCCCGATATTGGAGACACATGCAGATGGCTATGTAACCACTTTTTAGTCCTCATATGTTGCAACCTGATGATTGTCCCACTCTTAATTGGATCACCTTGCTTTGCAGTGGTACCTGGCTGAGGCCTAACAATCTGTCCAGAAAAAAGGTCAGATAAAAGAACAAGATAAATAGTGGTACATGTTTGCATGGTCAAGTATACTTAGAATATCTTGCACCTCAGGCTTTTTCCACCTTATCTCAAGTTTCAAATAGCATGCTGAATTACTGCAAATCTAACTCCTAACAGTTATAAATATAAACAAAAGTAAAATAAATTGCAAGACAACCCAAATCTAATAAAAGAAGAGAGAATCACCCAGTAGCTATTTGAATCATCCACTCCAGGAAACGCAGTTACTGACTGCTGCCCACTGCCAGATCCATAAGGAACCTCATGTGAATGCAGCCTAAACCTTGTTTTTTCATGCATTAGCTTCATAACAGAACCATATGTAATCTGCCAAAGAAAAGGAACCCAATCTAGTTAGATTAAATCGCGATGCCCACTCTTGTTGTTAAGGCACTAACATGGCATATACTACATGAAGCCTAAGTGCCAAACAGGTAAACAAGCAAGATAGCAGAATATAGAAACCAATTCATGTAAACAATATAGGTTACACTGTTTTATGGAATTAGAAAATGAAATCTACAGCGAATCACGATTATCTGGGAAAATAAAAAGTTCCATCATAATCAATAAAATGATATCAGTTTAAAAGAAATGGAACCATATGCCATAATTCTTTATTCCTTTTGACAACAAAGCTGCCCCATCTACGGATAGCAGCATGTGATCGCTCAAGAAAATTACACGATGATGTGAGAACTTCATCTCCTTTCATCACCGATTTACATGACCACGTTGAATAACCAACTTTATCCAATAACCACTATTATCTAACCCTACAGCGCGTGTCAATTCAAAACATTTGATGACATTACTATCAATTCATAATTTCTCCGACTAGTGACAACCACAAGTTACTCCCTCCAATCATATTCCATCACCTTAGACAGCCTAAATTGCAAGCAAAGCATAATATTTTCCACCAATCGAATCCAAACAAAGCATCCATTTCTATTCAATAGCAGTTGAGCTTTTTCTTAAGCTACATAATCGTTCTATTTAACAAAAAAGAGATCGATTATCATCTCCGAGACCATTATCAACATCAACATCGGACACTTCTAAAGAGATCAAGTAAATTAAAATAAAAACAAAGAAAAAGAAAAAGAAAAAAATCCCCAGAGAGTGAGGAAAATGTGAAAGTTTCTTTTATTTGGCTATTCAACCGGTGATCCGGCCGCGCAAACAGGGCTCTATCATTATCGACAATCTAATGAATGCCATATCGAAATTCGAAGATGACCGAAGTACAATAATATCAAAAAGATCCAAAATTTATTCAAATGGCTGCCTGGGAACAAAAATTACCTGCACGTCGACACCTTCCGAAGTGGCGGCAGAAGCAGTGGAAGGAGAATGATAAGAATAGTTCTCAAAATCGAGGCCAAGGAAGAGGAAGAGAGCGAGAGAGAAGAACCCAATCGCCATGAGGAAGAGCAATGCTATGAACCAATTCGATTGCCAAAATGTGAAATTAGGGTTTGGTTGCGCTTCCCTGTATATGATCCTTGTCGAAGATGGAGATTTTGAAGAAGAAGAGGGTTTTCTTCTAGATAGAGAAGAATTTGGCCCTGATGAAGCCACGGTTCTATCCAGAATAACAAACCCTTAGAGAGAGAGAGAGAGAGAGGGAGGGAGGGAGAAGGGGTTTATTGGTTATGGATCTGTGGGTGTTGGGGGGAGTGGACACAAGGGAAGGAATGAAGAAGGAAGAGCGGGGTTTGCGGGAAGAAAGGGGTGATGTGTTTTGAGCCAATAGTAAGAATACAAGTGGAGCATTGATGATGTGGAAGGTCCTCATTGGATGCGCTTTTGACTACGTTTTCCGAAATGAAAGGATTGACTGGGGTGTCGACTGTCGAGACAAATGGCTTAAGTAAGGCTTGGCGCGGTAGTTCGATTTTCTCATCCAAATCAAGCCTGTTCAATCCAATTTTCTTATTTCTTTTACGCAAATCGTATGATTTGGTTAAAAGAATTTTTCAAAATTATGAAAATTCGGGTTTGTTTCCATTATGCATTCAGTTGGACTTTCTCTTCAAACAAAACCTATGCAATTCTATTTTCTTATCCAAATCAATCTATAGAATTCAGTTTTCTTGTTGCTTTGAACAGATCACATGTGTCGTTTCGAGGTTTTTGCCAGTAGTTTTTAAAATGTTGCGAGTAATGGACCTACAAAACAGTACACGGTGAGGGGACACCAGAAAATTGTCCAACGTGACCACGTCAATACTTAAGTTAACAGTGTGTTTAAAAGTAAAGGATAATAAAGGTAATACGTAAACTTAGTATGTAGAATGTAGAGAGCTTTATTGTTAGGGAATGACCTAATATTTATAGTATAATAGAACCTACAGTTGAAGATTAGTTGACGAAAGAAATCTTCTCCCGCAAATGAGGGAGAATAGGGTCATTGTGCCTGATATGTCTCACTTATTCAGGATATGGTTGTTTCATTTTTATCTTTTATGTTGTAGTCATTGCAGGGCTTACTGGGCCTGATCCATCCAAGCCTATGGCTTAGGGCTATAGGGGTAAGCCACAGACCATGAGTTGCATCGAATCCGATTGAGCTTGAAGGACTCATGTCCAAAGTACCCTATCAACACTTGCCTTCCCGCAGTCTCATTGCTAAGACGAAAGCAAGGAAAATAGATACATGAGCTACTCGGGCGTGACCGGTCCGACTAAGAGGAATTCAACCTAACACTATGAATCCAACATGATAGGTGATGGAGGTCCTAACTGGAAGGTAGCTGAGGTGAAGGTGTCCGAAGCAATAGATACTTAGGTCGAGAATACCGTGGCGAGATGAACAAGAGTAGTGAAGAGTTTCGAAGCGGAGTGTTGGAGCCCCAAGCAAAACTTAAATTGGGGCATCAGAGCAGGATACCCTTACAATTCACTGGTCAAGTACTTTAAGGTTACGAACCAGTCTATCCAAATAGTGCACGACAAGGGCTGACTAGAAACGACTGCATCGTAACTTTATCATACCGACCAAGTGGAAGTCGGATGAGCCCTGAAGAAGCTTCTTATCGAAAAAACTTTTTTCAAAATACAACTTTTGCTCACTTGTAATCCGTGCATTAAATGTGACATGACAGGTATCGTGCTGTAGCAAACTAGGATACAATTATTTACCTTCTACCTTTTAAAGGTAACCGTCCGATCAAGATGCTTTCCACATGTCAACTATACAACATTCTAAGGAATTTGTGCTTATACGGATCACTATAACCGCTTGTATGCTTCCCAGGCTGTTTGCTTATAAATAGGGGTATCATAAACAGAGAGTACTTTTCTACAATCTTCTCACTCAGTCATTGCAATTTCTGAGTTCGCATTCAAACTTTCTAACCTTTTTCAAAAGTTTCGAGTCTTTCTTCCTTCTTCAAGAATCACGATCATGTCAACCAACAAATGTGAGGCTAGCTCCTCTTCGCCGCTACTTACTTCTAGTTCCGACTACACAAGGAATGATCCCCCTTAGGCTCAGGAGAGTAAAGTCTTATCACTAGCACAACTTAACTAACCTACGAAGATGAGCATAGAAGTACTGGATAGGGCTAAAATTATCAATACAATCCCTAGGGACATATATGTAGACATTCCTTTGCCCCTTGTGAAGGATTTGTTCAATGCTCCTAATATGGGCAAGGGGCCCGACGGCTGTATAAGTAAAAGTAGGCAATCCACCTCAGTTGGATCATTAATAACTTTCTTGTAGGGGCAATTCTTAGGTGGCATATTAGATTGTCAAACAAAGATGAACAGGTGGCCCTGCTATTAGGTAGGTATTTTGTGGTGTTTGAAAAGTGCATGGAGTTTAGGCAACGCTTCCCTCCAAGTCGTTTTGAAAAGTTCTTCAACTACCACCATTGTAATTTGTCACGAGTCCCTCTAAATAGGTGGAAGATACTAAAGGCTTTCTAAGCACTTTGCGAATACTAAGTGATAAGAGCTACTCCCGAGCTCTTTTGCTACTTTTACATGTGAAAGAGCGTTGACGGGTGGCCTTACCTCTAGCCACACTCAGGGAAGAAGCTGTTCTATGGCCTTATAAATTCGGTCAAAAGCTGGCAGGATGAATACGTGGTGGTTGAGTTGCCCAAAGAGGCAGATTTCTAGACTCAGTGGACTGGGATGGTCCATACTAGAGGTTAGAAAGGGCTTGGTCCCAGTGACACTTAGGCCATACAAGAAATCCTAGCCTTCGTGGTGTTGTGAGATAGCCAGGAGATTAATGCTGTAGAGACCATAGAGAGGTACTTCCAACGCTTGATCTCCGAGTTCTTCCCTAGCATGAAGAAAGCTGTAGTGAAGAAGTGGGCTAAAGGTACAATTTTGTTCTTACGCGCTTATGTCTGTTGTGCTAGTATCGAGGTGCTTTATCCGACACCTATAGGATAAGAGGACCTTCTTAGCCATGCTAGTCACGGCGGTGTTTTATGAATGGTAGTAAGGGTTTCTTTTTCATTCGTTCTTGTTTTCCTTTTCTAAATTTCGATCGGGTTTCTTACAGGTAAAAATTTGGCCCTAAAGATGCCTCATCCATCTATGGATGACCTAATGAGTAGGTGTTAGGCACGAACTAAGGCAAACCCACTAAAAGTGAAGGTAATAAAGCCAAAGCTGGAGTCGAACGAGACCAACAAGGTGTAATCGAAGTTTATTCCTTAGGGGATTTCCCTTGACATTCGGGACAAGGCAATAGGTGTAGAGCCCTTGGGTGTGGTTCTACCCGCTCCTGTCCTTGCCCCCTTTAATGAGCCTATTGTTTTGGGTGATGAAGGTGCCAAAGCGGAGAGGTTTGATGTGCAAATGCTTTCCCCTCCAAAGGCGAAGGGGGAAGAGATTGAGCAAGTGACCGCCCATCCTTAAGCTGCTGGCCAGAAGCGCAATGCTCCCAACACATCTGGGGAACCTAGTCCTGGAGCGAAGAAGCAAAGGCCCCTAGCAAGGGTGCCTTTAAACAAAGGGAAGTGAAATGAGTGGCTAATGGCTCATCCCTATTAGAATGTTGACAACATGGGGGATGCATCCTTTAAAGTCCTTAACAACTTTAAACTGATGGGGATAGGGCCAGACTCATTCTAGGAAGTGCCGTACACTTCCTGGAAAGACGAGCTATTGAGAGGAGCCCCCAAATTGGAGATAAAGAAGGTTCGAGGGAAGCTCCTCAGGCCAAAGTGGCAGGTCCATGCCAACGATCTAACATTACGGCACCAAACACTCAACTACCAGGTTTTAATGGGGTCTTACACTCTCGATGATTGGGTTATCCCTGAAGGGCTCTCTTAGAAAGGTAGGGACGACCCCATAGAGATGGTAGGCCACTTGAGTATGCTGATATGGTAGGTAAGTTTCTGTTGCTCCTGTGTTATAGTGCTTTTTATTTATCAGTTGTATTAACGATGAGCTCGGGTTTTGGTTTGCAGTACCACGGCTAGGTGCTACTTCAATCGAACAAATCCGATGCTGCCCTGAGAGAGGTAAAGGGCTTTTAGGAGGCGTTGCGTCAGCACAAGAGATAAGAGGTACTTAAAAAAGTTCATCAAAGCTAATAGGTGCCTATGCCACCCTATTATACAGGTAGCAGGGCTTAAGGTGAGGCTCAAGGATGCAGAGTGGGAGAGAGATAAAGTTGAGAAGGCAGCCCAGAAGGCTAATGACCTGAAGGCTTAGCTAGAGAATGAGCAGAAGACAAAGGCTTGTCTCTCTTAAAGGCTAGACGAAGAAGGTAAAGCTAAGGCCCAACTCGAAAGAGAGAATGTCGAGTTAAAGGCATCAGTAGCCAGGCTGTAAACTGAGCTGGCGATGAAGGTGTCCGAGTGCGAAGGTGTTAGGACCACTTTGTAAGCCCTAAAGATAAGCCAAGTAACCGTAAGATCGAACTCAGTACATAAATTATAAATTAAAGTTAGAAATATTAGTAAAAGTGATCATATAAGTTTGAATTTAAGAAAATAAGTAATAAAATAAGATAATATAAAAATTTCAAATTATAAGTATATTATTCGTTATTTATCGGAAATACTTAAAATGTATTCCGATAACAAACAAATTATTAGAGATAAATTATATGTATACTAAAAATCATAAAATGTCCTAAATAGTATTCAGGAGTGTTTACTCATACCTCACATGTATTTACGTGTAGGTAGAAATACGTGAAATTACCTAAATTGCCAAAAATTAGCTAAAAAAATTACTAAATAATTAAAGAAAATTATAAAAAACTCAAATAAAAATTTTAAAAAATCATGGAAATAGAGAATACTCCAGATCAAGTTGTAGCAGTTGAGGGAAAAAGAAAAAAAAAGAACCAATTAGAATAAAGTAACAAAAAAGGCAAATAAGATGAGATATAAGCCTTATCTTGTTTAAATTATTGTACCATAATTGCTTTATGGCCCTATAAATAGCCAAAAAAATTCAGAAGACTCTTTGGACAGTTAGAAGATTAGGAAAATTAGAGAGAAATTAGGGTTTTAGAAAATTTTTTCTCAAATCTATCCATTTAGGGCAAATAAGCTAAACCCATATATCACCACCACTTAGGACTGAACCACCATCCCGAAAACCCAAGAGTCGGGTGAATCTAATTTTTCAATTGATTTTGCAAAATTTAGTAAAATTATTAATAATACCCAAAAAATTATGAAATTTGTTATTATGATGTTTTATTATATGTACATTTAGGAAAAATAGTGATTAAGTTTAATTACGTCTATAAATATAGGATTCTTAAAAAATTAGACAAAATTGAATATGTTTAAAATTAGAAAGAAATAGGTTTAGGAGTGTAGTTTGGAACTTAAAATTTTTCTGTAGAATACTTAAGTAATATAGAACAATGCTATCAAGCTATTTCTTTAAAATTAATTTTCAAAATTTTTAAGTAATTTTTTAACCCTAAAATGATGAGAAAAATTAGTAATTTTGGATTAATTACTGATTTAGAAGGTAATTAGATGTTTAACGATGTTAATCTCTGATATGGAAACATAATCTTAGCATTTAGAGTGTTAATTGCAATTAATATGGGAATTATGTAATAAATGTGAGTAATTTAGTAATATGTGAAATTGAAATTTTAATAAATATAAAATAATAGGTTAAATTGGATAATATAATAATAATATTAGTACATATTAAATATGGTACAAAAATTAATTTAGGTAATTATATAAAAAAATGTAAAATTTTCTCACATCGAGAATAAACTCGATACACTAATTAGGATTAGAATGTACCGAGTATGTTAGACTACTGAATTAAGACTTAGTATGATATTAGGATGCTCAAGCTTAATGTGATTAATTTCACATTAGGGTTCGAAACGTATTTTAGGATTACTCGTAGTTGAAATCGAAATAGAACCTAAATTGGAATCGGATTTGGAAACCAAACCCTAAACTAACATAAGATGAATTGTTAGTAAATCATAGGTATATAAGGAGAATTAAGTTAAATCCTAACTTATAATATATATCATCTAAGTATAAGTACTAAAAAGAGCGTATTTATATTATAAGACGCACAGAGATTAGTCTACCTGTTGCAAGTAGTTGAGTAACTCATAATTCCAAGTAAATTAGGTCTAATGTTTCATTATATTTTGGAGTACTATTTTAGAGTACTCGAAGACTTAGGTTTGTGTATGATTACGATTATAAGTAATCTTATGCATGTGCTTGTTTATCCAATTTCATGCTGAAATCTATGTTATGTTTTATAACTGTTGTGATTAAAGTGGTGTGGAATTGTCTAGTCACCTTAAACTGAATATAAACCTAATCGACTTAAATACCTTAAAAAGACATACATTACAACCTTGTAAGGGATCATTAAGACTTCTCAACTAAACACCGACACCTTCGAAAAAGATAGTGCAGGATGGTAAATTGGTCTTTTCTTCATCCTTAGCCAAACTAAGTGACAGGAGAGAAGGTTGCAGTGAGGATGATGGTATTAGTTTGAAGGATAGTTTTAGGAGGAGCAGTGTTTTCATTACACAAACTTAGGTTTGGTTATGAGTTGTTGCACAATATGAAAACTTGTCAACCTAGATTAGAGTGAGTAAAATTACTCTGATTTCACAACGAATTGAATTACGTTGTGTAATGGCACTTGTTTGTTGCATTTCATGAAAATAATTGCTTGATAATCTTGATTGTGCTTATATACATTCATGACTCTTTAATTCAACTTATTGAGCTGTAGTTGCTCATACCCACATAAATCTTTTATAGGCCCTGACTTTTGATTTGTGATGCCATAATACAATTACCTAGAGGTTAGATTTCTTTTGAAGCTATGGGGAGTGAAGATCTATTGGCAAAAGATCAAGTCTTATTTAGAGTCTTGCTAATATCCTTAGGATAAAGAACTAATATATGATATGCACATTAATTAACTACTGTATTATGTAGGATCTCTTAGGAATCTTGCGATAACGTGAATATAATTATATATATTGACTTAAAGTTTTAATCGTTGCTGTAAATTTTAGTTAAAACTTTAGTCGAACTGTTTACTTCAAAGCGATAAGTCGTTGATACCTTATATAGATCGTATATATGATAGGCACTGTAAGGTCAGTTCCTATTATAAGGTGGTTTATACGGTGGGACTATTGAGACTCTACAACTTCAGCGCGTAACATACTTCGTTGGAGCTAGCCGATTTGAGAGTCAGTTTGGAGCAGCAAGTTGGGAAGCTATGAGGCAGAGTTTAAGAGATAAAAGAGATCATCTCCAAGATGGAAAGTGTGGAGGTCCTCAGCAACGCTGCCACTAAGAAGGCAGTTGCCGACTACCGAAACACTGAGGAGTGGTTGCAAAAACTGGAGGACCTATCCATTGACTCCACCAGTTACACTCAAAGGGAGGTTCTCTCCCATTATCTGGACCTAAACTTGAGCTTCCTTGACTTTTTGGACTCCCTAACATTTAACAAGAAGAAGGATGACTTGGCACGGGAAAGGGAGGCCACTTAAGCGGCTAATGATGATGCAGATGCTCCTTCTATTGCTAGGGTAAGGCAGGGTGCTTCTACACCTACTTCTACCTTGACAGCTCAGTAAAAGGCCACCCCTGAAGTAGTTCCTAAAGATCAATCATCTGAGGGCAATCCTCCTCCTGTTCTTGGTTTACATCGCTCAAGTCCCGCTCTAAGTCAAGGCTTACCAACTCAAGCAGCGATGGATCAGCGCTCCAACGAAATAGATGCCTTGGGTTTTTCTGAATTACCGGAGTTAGCCAATCTTAAGAGATAGCAGATTTCTCTTTCTTCTTTCTTGTTTTCTTTTTTGAAATCAATGTAAGTCAGGTCAGGATGCCGACCTTTGCTGTGTAATTAAACAATTCATGAATGACTAAATGAATGTTTTTAAGACGTCCTTTCCTTTTTGTGTCCGAATATATCTGCTTAGGTTAACAATTAGAGGAGTTCCTCTGTGTAAAAGGTGTTTCCCCTTGCTAAGGTTATCTTAGGAAGCTATGTTGGTGGCATTCTAACATAGGGGGAGTTTCTCTATGTAAAGGGTGTTTCCCCTTGCCGAGGTTATTTTAAGGGGTTAGGTCGGTGGCGTTCTAATCTACCTAACGTAGGGGAATTCTTTTGCGCAAAGGGTGTTTCCCCGTACCGAAGTTACCCTAAGGGGCTAAGTTGGTAATGTTCAAACATGCCCAGAGTAGGGGAGTTCCTCTGTACTAGGAGTGTTTGCCCTTGCTAAGGTTACCCTAAGGGGCTAGGTCAATAGTGTTCCGACCTGCCTAATTGACTATCTATATGCCTCTTCGAAGGCTCGAATGTTAAAAAAAAAAACAGAAAGGGAGTGAGAAAGAGAGAGAGAGAGAGAGAGAGAAAATCAATTGTTAATCCTTTATTTCGTCACGATAAAAAGAAGAACTTGTTCATAATGGAATTCTAATGAAAATAAAGATGAAGATTATCAATGTTCCATGTGCACGGGATGAGCTCACATCCAATCTTTCTAGCCTGTATGTTCCACTGCCTAATATCTTCCTAACTCTGATTAAGTCTTCTTAATTAAGGGCTAACTTGCCCAATCTTTCGCGTAAACCTGTAGCCTATAGTTTTCAGTACATCAGGTTATTGATCTTGAACTCCTTATGTCTAACCTTTTAGTCATAATATTGGTCGGCTCGATGTTGGTATGTAGTAACCTAAGCAATAGTAAGGTCTCTGATTTCTTCAATTGCATTAACGCTTGCTTGCAGCAATGAGTCGTTGAGGGTAGCATTAAAACTTTGAGTTCGGATATTAGGGAGCTCAAGTTCAATGGAGTGGACTGCTTTCGACCCAAAAGCCAAACAAAAGGGGGTCTCACCCATGGAAGTGTAGTGCGTGGTCCTGTACCCTCACAAGATATTAGGTTGCTCATTGGCCCAAGCACCTTTAGATTTGTCCGCGTGTTTCTTCAAGCTATCTAAAATGACTCGATTAGTTGCCTTGACTTGTGTGTTTTATTGGGGATAGGCAACTGAAGTGAAGTGTGTGGTGATGTGGTGCTTGACGCAAAACTCCCTGAACTTCCGGTTGTCAAACTGTCGACCGTTGTCTATGATGAGTACATGCGAAACTCCAAACTGGGAGAGAATATTGTTTCTGAAGAAAGATTAAACACTTCTCTCCATGATTCTGGCCATTGCTTCAGCTTCTGCCCACTTTGTGAAGTAATCTACGGCTACAATTATGAATTACCGACCTCTTAATGCTTTCGGGAAGGCACCAAGGATATCGATCCCCTATTGTGCGAAAGGCCATGGGATAGTCAAGGATTGGAGAGCAGTGCTAGGTGTATGGTTGATTGGGGTGTGCTTCTAGCACTACGAGCACTTCTGGGCTATGGCCTTTACGTCTTGCCTCATGGTGGGCCAGTAATATCCAAGTTGTAGCGTTCGTAAGTGGAGGGCTTAGGACTGATGTGATTACTGTACACTCTAGCATGCAACTCTTCTATGACGTGCAACCTTTCCCCTTCTTGGAGGCATCAGAGCAAAGGGAGGTTGACTCCTTTGTGGTACAGGACGCCATCGACCAATGTGTAATTAGCAGCGTAATATCGGAGCTTCTTCACCTCCTTCCTGTCTTTTGACAGCATACCCTGCTCAAAATAATTCCAGAGAGGATCCATTCAGCTAGGCTCTAGTGCTGCTGCAGTTAGTTCTAGAACCTCAACCAAACCTGGGCTTATGCTTTTTTCTGGTAAGTATTCAATAAAGATCTTCTTGTGCTTCACCTCAAGCTTCGGCATACCTGTTGAGGCAAGCTTAAACAGTTAGTTAGCCACAGAATTTTCCATTCAGGAGATTTTCTTGATGTCCTAAGAAGGGAATTCCACTAAGAGACCTCTTACCTTTTCTAGGTACCTAGCCATAGTGATGTCCTTAGCCTCATATTCACCTCGAACCTACTAGACAACAAGCATGGAGTCGCGCCAATCTATTTTGCCAGCTTAAGACCAGCGATAAGTGCCTCGTATTCAAATTCATTATTGTTGGAATCGAACCCAAATTTGAGGGCATAACAGATGGTGACCTTATGTAGGTCGGTTAGAACAAGGCCCGTACCTCCACCTCTAAAGGTGGATGATTCGTTGACGTAAAGAGTCTACACCAGTTTATCATCGCCCAACGGTGTTTCCTCCCCTTCAGTATATTTTACCACGAAATCGGCTACAACCTGTGCCTTATAGGCCGTTCATGGCTATTACTGAATTCTGTACGTGCTCAATTCCATTACATACTTCATCATCCATCCAGACATATCAGGTTTCTGCAACATGGTGCACAATGGTTAATACGTGAATACGATTACCTAGTACGCCTGGAAGTACAACCTCAGTCGTTGGGTTGTGATAATGACGGCTAGAGTGAATTTTTCTACCCGAGTATACTTGACTTCAAGTCCATATAATATGTAGTTGATGTAATATATAGGCCTATGTTCTCTTCCCTTTGCTCTGACCAGTATAAAGAAAGTGCCTAGTCGCTTACGGCCGGGTACAAGAATAGGTCCTACCTTGGGATAGGCTTAGAGAGGACAGGTATATGAGTAAGGAAGTCCTGGAGCTACTGAAAAGTGGCGGCGCACTCCGAAGTTCATTCAAAACCCTTTGGATTTTTAAGGATTTTGAAAAACTCAGCACACCTATCAGTGCTCTTTGAGATGAATCTACTTAGGGTAGCCACCATATTAATAAGCTTTTATACGTCTCGGACTAAAGTTGGAGGCTTCATTCCCCTGATGGCCGTAATCTTCTTAGGGTTGGCTTCAATACCTCTCTAAGTGATCAGAAATCTGAGAAACTTGCCACAACCAACACCGAAGACACACATTTAGGGGTTTAGTTTCATGTCGTGTGTGCGCATTCGGTCAAAGACTTCTTAGAGATCTCTGACATGATCAGCTAGCTTTTGGCTCTTGACGATCATGTCATCGACGTACACCTCCATGTTGCGCCTAATCCGAGGCTTAAATAATTTCGTCACCATTCCTTGGTATGTGACCCCTGAGTTTTTCAGTCTGAATAGCATCACAGTGTAGTAGTATATGCCGTAGTCGATGATGAAGGAGGTATGGACTTTGTCTTACGGGTCCATCTTGATCTAGTTATACCCCGAGAAGGCGTCCATAAAGCTTAGTAGGGCATAGTAAGGCATATCCTGACGTTGAATCAACAAGTTGGTCGATCTTAGGGAGGGGGAAACAATCTTTAGGGCAGGCTTTGTTAAGGTTGGTATAATCAATACACATACGCCACTTCCCATTTTTCTTCTTAACTAGTACCACATTTGCTAGCCACGTCGAGTACTTTTCCTCTCTTACAAAGCAGGCTTTGAGGAGCTTATGTACTTCCTCCTCAATTGCGACCTGCTATTCAGGGGCAAAATGCCTCTTATTTTATTTGACAGGCCGCACTGTGGCATCGATGTTGAGGCTGTAGGTCGCCAGGTTGGGGGAAATTCCAAGCATGTCTGATGCTGACTAGTCTAACCTATTCAAATTCACCTATAGGAGGCCAATGATTTTGTCCTTCATCTCGGCCAGAGTCTCAATCCTGGTTTTCATGGTTTAGTTGGGTGAGGTTTCAATCTAGACGTCTTTTGTTTTTTCTCTAGGCTCGCCCCTTTTAGCCAGTCCGTGGGCCTATTTCCATGGTGAAGATGCCATCTCCTTTAACCACCCTGACATATAGCTCCCGTAAGAGCTTTTGATCACATCTATAAACTCTCGCTTCAATTAAGGTCGGGAATTTGGCCTTTAAACGTAGAGAAGATGTGATCACCCTACATGCATTTTAGCTTAGTTTTCCCAAGAGCACATTATAAGGGGAAGGGCAATCGATCACAACGAACTCTATGGGTTGTTGTGCCATGGGGTCTTCATTACCAAGTTCCATGTCAAGCGTGATGATGCCCTTGACTTGGACCGTGCTTCCATTGAAGCTAATTAAATTGCGGTAGTATGACTTCATCTTTATTAGCAGCTTCTTCCTCATCCTCCTGTATGTATGGAGGAACTGCCAATGTCCACCATAATTTTCAAGATCTCAAATTTTGAGATTTTCACTCTAATCACTAAGGCGTCTTGATGGGGTGTATCAACCCCTTCAAGGTTGTCGTTAGAGAAGGAGATAGAAGTGTTTAACTTCTATCTCTTCTCCCTTGTTGCCAGCACCTCTAATTGGGTGTTAACCGAGCTGCTGGTGCTCGACTAGCTCTTAGGGTATGGTCCCCCTACGATAATGTTTACAATGCCACTGGGGGCACGGTTGTTATTATGCTCTGCAAAGGCATCTTCGGTCCGTTGCCTCTGAGGTGCCCTATTAGTGTCATCATCAAAACGGCCGTCGTTCTTCTGATGAGCCACATACTCATTGAAGAAGCCGCATTAAATGGCGTATTCGACGGCATTCTTCAACTAGAAGTACTCTTCGGTAGCATGGTCGTAGTCATCGTGGAATTGAAAATATTTGTTAGAGTTCTGATGACTAGGGTTCTTGCGCATTTTCTATAGCTTCCAGAGCAAGTTTCAATGCTTCACCTCAGAGTAGACTTGAGCAATAGGTCTATTTAGGGGCGTATACTGAGTATAAATGGGAAGAGGGAGAAGGTCATGCTCAGTTGGGCACTTCTTCTTCCTAGAGCTCTCTCCTTCTAGCCTACTTGGCATTCTACCACCGATGCGATCTTTTACGAACAATTTTCCCTTATTAAACTTTTCGCCTAACCTTTCTTGATTGGTGTCGCACCTAGCACAAATGTTGTCTTCCTGGTCGATGTACTTCTGGGCCTTATTCTGAAAGTCAGCCAGGGTCTTTAGCTTGCTTTTCGCAAGTGATTTGAAGAAATCTCCCTAAGGTCGAATGCTGAGTTGGGCGGCATGAACAATGACTCTCTCATCAAGCTAAGGGATTTTGATCATGGCATTGTTGAACTGGGCCACATAGTCGCGCAAGGACTCACCTTCGACCTACCTTACTAGGTACAAGGACGATGTATCTTTGGACGGGGGCTTACTAGCCCTGAAGTGGAGGCTAAACCTCCACACCAGCTCATCGAAGGAGTTAATGGAGTTGTCAGGGAGGTGGTTAAACCATGTCTTAACTACTTTCCTCAAGGTACTTAGGATGGCCTTACATAGTATAGCGTTCCCATAACTGTAGAGGTTTATGAGCGTGTGGAAGTGGAGTAGATGATCATTCAGGTTGCCCATGCTATCATACTAGTCCAGGGACAGAAGTTTGCCTTTAGGAGGTAGCATTTCGTCCTAGATACCCCTGGTGAAGGGGGTCTTATTGCTAGCGACCAGCTTGGTGTCGCCAGCAAGCTTACTCCTTTACTGCTCGGAGAGTCACCTTACCATAGTACGGAGGTTGTTTAAGTTGGCATGTCTACTAAATGAGCTCATCATACAGTCGAATGAGCCTACACTCCTTGTAAATTGGCTTCTTGTTTATTACAAGCCAAAGCTCGATCACGAGTAGTTGTAAACCTTACTAGCTGTTGATGCAATGGCAGATTAGGTTGTTGATCCTTGCCATTCTACTGCTACTGCTAGGTGTTTTGCCTAGTGTAGCCATTTGACCCTTTAGGATGGTGAGTTTACGCGCTATACCGCTTAGCTTCGTCTAAGTGAGCGTGGAGCATCTTATTTTGCGCTACATATTCCTTAGCTACGCATTCCAAGTACGCCAGGCACTCTTCCAGCACAACTCTTGGGGAAGGGGGGCTAATTCCCCTTAAGTTGGTTGTTTACCAACCGTTGGTTTTCTTGTCTGTCATGTTGGGACATGATGTCAAAAGGATTGCTCGTGGGGTATGTGTTTAATATGTTTGAGGTTTTAGGTGTAAGAATTCAATTATTCCTACAGACAGCACCAAATGTTGTCTCAAGGTTCTTGCCGGTAGTCTTTAGGATGTTGTACGTAATGGGCCCACAAAACAGTACATAGTGAGGGGACGCCGGTGCGTTTTTCGACGTGGCCACTTTGATGTTCAAGTTAGCAATGGGTTTGAGGTGGAGTAGAGCCGGCAGTTAGAGATTAGTTGGTAGGAGAGATTTTCTCCACAAGTATGGGAGAGTGGGGTTGATAAGATCGAGGCAATGGATCTCGAAAACCTAGAATCAATATGATGAATAGGAAGTGAGATGGGTAAGTTTTGACAGTGAATGTGAATGGATATTACGTACTAAAACACAAACATAGTGAGGGGGTTGAGCTCAAAATAAGGTTCGATATAACTCATGAACACTGAATGTTGCTCGAGATTCAAATGAAGGTTAGATGTAACTCACTAACCGGTTCAAATGAAAGGGTTCACTGCAATCTTAAGGTCAAGATCGATAAGAACGTGAGAGAAATTAAAGAGCTTAATCTACACTCAATAATTTGGTAAATGCTAGTTTAAGAGTAGCCTTACTTAAAAAGAGAAAAATTCAAAACGCAGGAATATACTTTTCTGTCTATTTTCGTATATATTGTTGTCCTTTTTTATGTTTATAGATGTTGCTATTTATAACAAGTCCTAAACCTTAGTAGCAAAACTGTAAATAATGTATAAAGCCTATAAATAGAATAAAGGAAAACATATACAAGAATACAAAATTGTGCATTTTATAAAGGAGAGTCGGTATGCAATCACTTGGTATGTCTTAGAAAGAGTAGTATCTGAACCAGATGGGGTCGGCAGTTAGATGTATGGGTTCAAGAATAAGTCCTCGAAGTCTTGCAGTGTTTGGCTGAGACACTAGAAAGGTTGGCCCATAATTGTCGAGTTCAAAAATCAATTGGCACAAGTCTTTCAATGTTGTGCTAAGTGGTTCTTTGGTTTCGAGTACTTGGCCTTGTGGTATCTCGGCACCTCGGCTGACAACAAACTTGATACCTAGTGTTTATCTTCCTCCTTCTCATCCTTCTAGCTTCAGTTCGGCCTCGGCAAACATTGATAGGTGTCAGCTTCAAACAGGTCTGCCTCAGTTTGAATATAGTCGGAAGCCAATTCCTATCATTACCACGAGTCTAAAAGGAAGTTGTCCTCGACGTTAAGTATTGAGCACAGGCCGGGATGTCGAATAAGTTCCTTCTCCCTTTTTGCTTTACCATGGGTACCAATTGTCTCTAAATTTCCTCAATGCTCATCGAGGTTAAGAGATAGCTCTTCTCATCCTTCTGAATAGTGTAAGTGTTAAGAAATCCGTCATGGATCACTTTCCGATTAAGCTCTTATGGTCGGCCAAGAAGTAGGTTCACGGCATTGATAGGCACTGCATCAAAGTCGATCTCATCCTCATACTGCCTTACTTTGAATGCAATCCGTACTCTTGTATGCACATGGACCACACCTTTATCGTTAAAACATTTCAATTCATAAGGTCGAGGGTATAGGTAGGTTGGAAATTTCGTCTTTTCTACTAACTCAATAGAAATGATGTTGGTACAACTACCTCCATCAACAACTAAGGAATAGGTCTTCCCATTTACTAAACACTATATGTGAAATAAATTTTCCCTTTGTTCAAGATCTGCCTTCAGGTCAGCTTATGTGGCCATAACTAGGAGTTTATCCAAGTCCTCGGGATAAACATCTTCTTCTATCAATTAGTCTTCTAAACTCCTGTGATAACTTTTATTTTAAACATATTTCAGAAGGTGATTTTATAATATTTCCCTTACATCTTTGGTTTTCTTTAAAGAAATTGATACTTAATTGAGTAAAATTTGATTTCAAGGTTCGAACGTATTCTTGGATTGAAAACGAAGAAAATGAATCAAGTTTCACTCAATTTGGAGTTTAAATGAATGAGTTATGAAGTTTTGAAGTTACACAGTCTGGGATACAGTCGTGTCCTCAGGCTATGTCCATTAAGGAAAATTTGCCAAGGTCAGAAAGTTACACGACTTGGGGACACGACTGTATCCCAGGCCATGTCTGATGACGAAAACAGAAACCTTACAATACATTATAAAATAACATACTAGGGTTTCGCAAAAAGGGGAGATATTCGAGAAGTAGAGAGACTAGAGGAGAAGGAGAAGAAAAAGGAAAAAGCAACACCAACTTCAAGATTGGAGAGATTATTATCAACCAAAGGGGTTTTTCATTTTTTATTTCAGGATTTTGTTGGAATTCATTTTTAGTTTTATTATGATAGCTTAAAATTCATGTATTTAGGATTATGGAACCTAGGGTTTCAAGTGATTATTGGATTAATTTATAATTTTCAATAAAGTTTCTATCTTTTCTTGATTCAATTATGTTATTTAATTTTTAATTGATATTTCTATAGTATCAATCTATGATATTATGCATGATGATTGAGAAATTACATGTGTAATAAGATCTTTACATAATTGGAGAGAATTACATGTATACTTATACATGTTTCTTCCGGAAAGTTGTTTGTTTGTGTAGGAATTCATTATATATTAATGCGATTCTAAATTATATTACTAAGTGAAGAGATTCCGGTAAATAATTTAGGATTAGGGTTAATATGCTTGAGAAAGGTATTAACTTTAATTGTGAATCCCTCCGGTCAAGAATAATAAAAATTGAATTGAATATATTTTAAGCGGTCACATGTTAAACACTACGAGAAATAATTCCTAAATACGTTATTACCTTCTTGAAGTCATTCTCAATTTTATCGCTTTCTAAATTGCTTAATCAAGTCTCATAATTAGGTTAATTTGTTAATTTTAGTATTTTTAATTCATTCAACTCATCACAATTTTCTGGTTATATAATAGAGCTAAGGTTAATATTAGTACTAGAAGTCTCTAAGGGATCGACTTCGACTCGGACTCACATCCGTTATATTAAAATTAATAGGTGCTCTTACCTGATATCAAGTTTTTGGAACTTTGATTTTCTACTTGGGCATTGGGTCCTTCACCTTTTAAGACCATAACCCTCTTATTCGAACATTGAAAAGCAATGTATTTGTAGCCTAAGCATTTGAAGCACTTCACTTCTCGGGCCTTATTGCCGGGTGCCTTCTATTTCTCAACAATCTTTTTCTCGGCATGGACAAGTCGACTAGGCTCTCCTTTCTCCATCCTCTTTTCTTGCCTTCTCTCAGCATTCTTCTTAGGCTCAGGGTTGCCTTGTTAAGGTCGGCTAGTTGGCCTTTGATACCTTCTTCTCCTTTGTCTCTCTACTCTTGATGCCAAATCAATTAGTTCATCTAAAGAGTTGAACAGCTGCTATTCAACTATGTTGGCTATATCATCTCGGAGTCTACCCAGGAACTTGGCAATGGCATGATCTTGTAGCTTGGAAATCTTGTATCTCGTCATTAGGGTTTCAAACTCTTGTAAGTACTCCTCAATAGTGCTTCGGCCCTATCTAAGATGTTAGAAAGCATGGAGCATCTTTTGCTTAAAGTAAGTAGGCATGAAACGCTGATTCATCAGACGTTTCATAAGCCTCTGAGTTCTGATCGAGTCCTCTCTTTCAGCATCTCCCTTAACAACTAACTTATCCTACTAAAGGCTTGCATGCTCAACGAAGGATAATGAAGCCAGCTTAACCTTTGTTCATTCATCACACTCGTAGCACTCGAACAATTTTTTTACTCAGGGAACCCAATCGAAGAATTTTTTAGGTTCGCTACTTCCACTAAAGGTCGGCAGTTTTAGCTTAACATTGTCAAGCCCTCGGCCAGGAGCTCAGGGTTTATCCTTTGCATTTAGAGCTATTTGATTCACCTCGGTTCAGCCACTTCTATTAGAACTCTACTCAGTCACATCTCTTCTTAACCTCGGCTCTCTTCTTTGGGCTCCTTAGTTCACCTCGAAGTCGATACTCCTATCATAACTTCTTCTCAGCTCAAGTCCGTTTTCTCTTCTTCTCGACTCAGCAGCTCTTTTCAGCTGTCATTCATCATTATCAAGCTCATTGGAACCACTTCCACTTATGGGTGTTCGTTACCTTCTTTCTTCTCAGCCATTATGTATGCGGCCTTTGACTAACCCAGTAAGCTCTTAAATAAAGTCGGTGAGATTCTGGATCTGGTATTCCAAGCTGTTACGCCCCGAAGTCGCGAAGTCGCAACAGTCCCGCCGTGTAAACCATTCTATGATAGAAACTGGCCTCACAGTTCCTACCATAGAGATAATCTACACAAGGCGTCGACGACCACTCGCTTTGAAGTAAA